>VWZO01011426.1:126410-292356 GCA_013396975.1 Bucco capensis | reverse complement strand
AATATTTAGAATGTTTACATGAATAAACTATTTTCATTCTTATCTTGCTTTCTTTATGCTATTTCATTTCTTCCTTTTCGTTTAAAGTTGTGATTGTATGATGCAGCTTGAATCAGTGTGAGTTGGCTAAGTGTATTATGTTTCACCATAGTATGTTCTTGTTTGGGAAATTCTGGAGAGGTTCTCTTGTTGCTTTTGCATGTGGATGACCAATAAAGTTCACAAACTGTCTCTTTCCAGCCTGGCTCCTTAGCTTGCTGATGTGGCTGCTACTGTTCTGAGGTCACCAGTTAATAGATAACACCTTGTTGAAAAAAATCTGTCTTATGTTCCAGCACACCTTGTGCTCTCATGCTTCAGCACTCATGATCTTCTCATCAGTCTCCTGTTCTTGCAAGTGCTTTCTGCAAACCTGAACACATCTTCATTTTACTTCTGTTTTTGAGCCCATACTGAAGTTTAAAAATTTCTTGTGTGTCAGCTTTGTCCCAGTGTGCAACAAACCTTCATTTAGAGTCACATAACTGAAAACTGTACGATGCTTTAAGGAGGGAGGTAGTAGCTGGGGATCACCAGAGTGCAGCACTGTATGCATCAGTCTTGAAGGTCTTAAGCAGACCTTCAGGTAGGAAGGAATTATCCTACATAAAGTTGGCCAGACAATACTCCCTTAGAGTTGTTCTATGTATCACGCACACGGGAAAGGTGTGGAGCTGAGAAGCCATCATATGTGGAAGTACCAGGACCAAGACGTGGTCACATTGCAGAAGCCCTGTTAGGTGTCTACATTTCTGAAGACTTATACTCTGGAGTCTGGGTCTTTGACAAGCACTTCCCTTTGTTCTTAGCTGACTTAGGTTGCAGCATCATCTGTAAGAAGAAAGTAAACCTATGTTCATTTGCATCAACAGCTAAAGCAAGCCAGGGTTTGGGGAAGTAGTGTTTGCATTTATTGCCAGCCCTGACTGCTGCTAGTGTAGAAAACTAAGTATTCTTTCAATGTTCTGCTTTTTCTTCCTCTGTTATGCCAGCTGCATGTGTATGCCCATAATAATGAGTATCACCTGTGATCTTCAGTAATAATCCTCTTCTATAGTATCTCCTCATTTTGATGGAACTAATTCTCTCACTCTTGCTGGTGCCCTTTGCTAGCTTTCCAAGCACTAAAATAAATGTTCATCCTTTGGCTAGGTCTCAGTCGCAGAACTAGCCCCCTTCCAAAAAATGATAAAAATCCTTAAGAAACAGGAAACAGTAATATAGCAGAACACAGAGGTATTAAAATTAACCTCACTAGGACAGTCTTGCTCAGCTTTATAATGTTATATTTATCTTTTTTTTGTCAGCCTCAAATATTTTGTGCATTTGACTATATCATAGTTTCTTAGCTAGGTATTGCCAGAGTTGCAATTTATGAAAGATTGCAAGCTATTTCCAGTAACTCAGAGAGGCACTAAGTCCTGGTTTACAAGATCCAGGCAATTCTATGTGTATGAACGCTTTTCAGAGGCAGTTATGAAAGTTATCTGGGGAGGATATGAAAGGAAATTCTGTTGTGCTGAAAAACTGTAATTCTGCAGAGGCATGTTCCTTTTATTCACTGCCCTTCAGCCTGACTTTTGGAGAGTCTCTGGAAATGTGTGGGGAAGTTGTAGCTCCATCTCGCAGGAGTTCTCTTTTCTCTTTCTGAATACCTCTGTCTCTGACTGTTTTATAATGTGAACTAGGAATCCAATCCTAGGCAGTAGCACTGATTGCAGTGAAACTGCAGAAGCACCATCATAACCACGAGTCTGGCCTCCTCCATTGCAGCCTGTTCCATCATTGTAGGGGCCAGACGTAGGTTGCAGTGAAGCAGCCAATCTGTGTGGAGTCTGTGCTGGGGACAGCCTAGGCAGCCTAGTTCTGCCTCCTTGGAAGATCTCCCTTCAAACCTGAGTTGGCATGGGCATGAGTAACCGTTACTACAGCATGCTTGAGCTGCATGGAAGACTACCAAAGATAGGAGGGAAGTTATAAAAGGATCTGATATATCTTAGCTGTCCTAGGGCTGAAAAGACATTTTGCAGATATTCTTTATTATTTTCTGGAAAAAAACAAACAACCCCCCAAAATTTCAAACACCAAAACAAAAACCCAAACAATAACCCTCTCCACCTAAACAAAGAAAACAGCTGCTTGTTATTTTTTCTGGCTTGTCAGGCTGCCTATCTGCATGCCCCATAACCCCAAGGCTACTTTTTTTTTTTTTTCTGTGTCCCAAGCTTTGACCATCAACACACAGCAAAAGGAAGGTTAGTACTATAGTAGTTCTTATCAAGCAGACCTGGTGCTGGAGAATGCACTTGCTGGTGTTCCTCCTCCTCCTACCTCACTGCTTTAATCGTGCACCCAGCAGGAGAGCCTATCTGTCTTTTAGAGAGTGCCTTTCTGGAGCTTGTGCTCACCTGTACAGAGGGCCTTTAGCAAGAGCAGCTTCTGGCTTAAAAAGAAACTGTGTGATGTGGGATTCAACAGCTTTTGTCACCTGTCAAGCAACAGCTGACTCTCATAATGTGGCATGCAGAGAAGAGCCTTTTGAGTCCTTCCTAGTGAACAGAGCTCTGAAAGTTGTATTTAATTCCTAAACATCATACTTTGGATGAGTTTGTGCTGGTTTTCTACTCTTGAACTATGTGTGTTGTTGATGGACAAACTTTTTATTTTGTACTCAAAATAACATTTACTTTTGCAGCTACCTCAAAAGAATCTGTCTCTGATTCAGGCCATACACAAGGCTTAAAAAATAACAAAAGTGGAAAAAACCCCTAATGGAGCAGATTGCATAACGCAAGTGTATTGAGGCATATGTCTTGCACTTTGATGTGAAAAAGAGGACCTTTTTTAAAACTGTTGAAATAGCAAAAGCCCTTGGAATGACAAGTGGGAATAACACCAGTGGGAGAAGGAAAAAGAGCAGAAAAGATGCCTGAAGTGTTTTTGGAACTTCTTTGTCTCTAGCTGGGTATAGATTTTGCGCTTTAAGTAACAAAGTGCTTAAATGGCCTGTTCTGTTGCTGAATGCTGGTAGAAATGGAAGAATGCAAAAGGCTCCTGAACTCTCTTTTGGTATTCTTGTGCTTTTTGAAAAAAATCTTTTGGAAGGCTTTTCCTTTTTTTCTTTCTCTTCCCTTTCTTACCTTCTGAATTTTAGGGAGGGGACTTGAATGTTGTCCAAAAAGAAAAGCTTCTTGTTTTATAAATACATCTAGAGTAGAGAGTACAAATATTGAGTCTCAGTTCGATTTTGCTGGCTGATTCTTTTCTCTTGTTTTTGTATTTAAATATTTAATTGTTTTGTCCATTTCTGTAACTTCAAAGTGCAAATGAACAAATGTGGAAATAACCTTTGTATTTCAATGTTTGTGTTAGTAGAACTTGATTCAAAAAGTGGAAATCTGAGTAGTGGAAATAATGTAGCATTACAGTGTTGCTAGGTACACTTCAGCCTTTTCATTCTATTCTAGGCTGGATTTTTCCTGGTGTGATTTTTGTGAAGCCACATGTTTGAGAGTGGGATGAATAGTGTTCTCTGCCTGCATGCAACCTGTGCTTTACTTTGTGAATTTGGGTTCTCATAATCATCTTGTTTATGTAAAGTGCTCTGTATGTTTTGATGGCAGTTCTTAATGCTTTTGAGCAGTGGAATAAGGTTAGATGCAAAATGGGAGACAAGTTTCTCCATCTGTTGGGAAGACTGCCATAAAGTAACTGAGCCATCAACATGCTATGTTATGAGTGCCACAGAGTATTTGGTCCAAATTCTTTACCTGTTTGTCTTTTGTTTGTTTTTGTTTTCTTTTTAAAAAAAATATTTTGATTTGATTGAAAGCACAAGAGTGTTGTCAATGAAGTGAGCTCTAGGCTAATATGTACAATAGAGTCAAGTCAGGCTTTATGCAGACCTAACATCTTAGGTGTGTACGTGGCGGTTTAGGAGTCTGTAGCCACTTTGATGAGAAGTGTATTTTTTTAGCATCAGAAGGGCATTGCAAATTAGCAATGTAAGTAATGTATTGTGATTTTGATGAACCAGGTTTTCTTTGCCTAATTCCCCACATGATGGAATGCATCTTTCCTTGACCAGCATGGATATGGAGACCTTTTCAAGATGGTTAAGGACTGTGGTGAAAACCCAAGTGGAATGACAAGTGAGAAAACTTATTTTTATTCCTAACTAACTCTAGTGATGTTATTTCTTTTCTTGATATGTCACCTTTTTTAGATGCGAAATCAATAGTTGAAATCAAGTAGGTATTATCCTTAGGAAAACTTAAATATCAGCTCAACTTGGCATGTTGGGTACTTTGTCAGTAAAATGTTAGCTTTGCTTAATCTACTGAAAACAATTATTGTCTATTGCTCAATGTTAGAACTTTGCTTAAAGTTGTATGGTCTTTGAGCAAAATATCAATTTTAATGTGTGTCCTGATCATTCCTTTGCTAGGAGGGAGCATCCACTTCTGATGGCTGATTTGTATGTTTGAAACTATGGTTTCCTGACAGAAGAGTGCGTTATATTTTTTAACAGTAGATCTTTATTAAATGTGCCATCAATGGTGATTTTGGAAAGATGAAAAGGGACCTACTGCGGGGCAACTCAGTGAAGCTGAAAAATGTAAGTTCTGTACCTTTACTATTTTTAATGAATTACAAATACAGATGTTTCTTTTTTTTTCTTGTCTTCAGCATGTCAGTATCAATGTGGTTTTTAAAAGCCAGAATATTCAAATGAATGTTACATGATATTTTATGTTGTTGTAAATTAAAAAATGTCTAACAACTTCCAAAGCCAATCCTAAATATAAAACAAACAAAAAACCCAAAAGAAAACAACCCCAAACCAAACTGCTTTTATATGTATGTAGTTAACATCCTTAAATTGATTATAGAAATTAAAAAATATCTACAAATCAGGCCGCTTTGGTCATATTGGTTGAATGTTACATTATGTCAAGACTGGAGACTTCCTCTATCCTTAAAAAAAAGAAGTAATGTTGATAACTTGTCATTTTAATTTGATCACAGCTAAACCAGAAATGTCCCATTCTGCTGAATGCTTTTAGTAAACCTTGAATTGTGGTTAAAGTATTTTTCTGGTCTATTCACTTATAAAATTAGTTCTCATAACAACTTAGATTATATTTATTGTTGATTATTTCCTGATGCAGTACCTCTGGTATAAATAGCTTTGTGAGTATTTTTGGTGTCAGCTATCTAACTCACTTTAAAATTAGTTTAGTATGTTTTTTCCTTTATTCTGTGTATTCTGTCTCTTCTTGAATACTACCTGTTCCCTTCTCTTCCTATAATTGAGATAGTATGTGTAATAGGACTTGCAGTCTGTCCGCTCTACTCAAGAATTTTGACACAACTTGAAAAGGCAAACTACCATGTGTGATTTCTGAGATACCCCAGTGTAAAAGATGTATGAGATCTTTATCAGATCTTTGTTCAGCAAATGCATATACATTTCCCTATTATACTGAAAATGAGCTTGAGATTTACATTGTTTTTCCAGAAATTTGTAGAACAGTCAGATAGTGCCTAATACTGTTTTCTAGTAGCTTTTGTCTGATTTGTAAAAATACAGTTCTGCAACAATATATAGCAGTACTTGAAAGCAGGGGGGAATTTACAGCTTTTGCTATGGAAAACAGAAGATTTTTAAGTGGACAAATTTAATGTAGCCTCAGTGTAAATGTGACCTGTGCCTTTTAGCTTAATTTTAGAAAATGCATTTTTAGCTTGATTATTTTGAAATGTCTTCAGAGTTCTAGGAGAATTCTTCACAGCAAGTTTGCTGCTATAACAGTACTGGGTATCAATGTGATGGCTTCTGTGTGACAAGTCTGTTTGCAATTATTTTGTAACACAGATAAAATCTTAGATATTATAAAAATAATGGATTTGGTGTTGAAGAGTTTTGGTGATTTTTTTTTTTTCCTCCTTTAGATTTTTGCTTTGATGGTTATGTATTGAATTCTTTAGATTATGTCATAAGAAAGAATACATTTTGAAATTTTCTAACGACAACTTACAATTAAGTTTAAGTGAAGTTATGATTTGCTTTACCTGTGTTGAAGCCTGGAAGGTGGTTGGTTTGTGGTGGGTTTTTTTGTTGTTTTTTTTTGTTTGGTTGTTTTTTTGTTTTGGTTTTAAATTTTTCTGCCCCCTAATGTGAGCAAGGAGTCTGACCAGGACTGCTAATTTTGGGTTCATGTCTTCTATGGTTCATTGTATTAATTAAAATAAAATGAACCTTTCAGAACACATCTGCAAGGGAATTCCTTTGCAGTAAGTGTGATGATTTACTCCATGCTTTATGGAAGAATTTTCCTAAGACTGTAGTGCTTCATCAGTTTGTTATTTTAGGTATGAGAGTGCAAAAGATGCCAAAAACGTGCATATTTTTCATCTTTTGTAAAACCAATAGACACTTTGTATGTATTGGTAACACTGGTCATCTATCTTTCTTTCTCCCAGGGAATTATGAACACATTCTTAGAAGTAGTTTATGAAATGATAAGTTTTCCTTTCTCTGAAAGGGAAAGTTGAATGTAGTTAGTAAGATGCAGGGATTGAGACTTGAGGTCTTGATCTACTTGCTGTACCAGGTTGGTGTCTTCTCTACACTTCATTGTTCTATCTGTAAACAAAAGAAAAGTGTGTTAGACTGGTTATGTTGATGCCTGCTTCAGTAGTAACTGACTGGCTTGCTCTGACCTGACAAGTCTACTTTTTCTCTTCTAAGTTGGTACAGTTTGAAAATTACCTTATTTTTGTGGACAATGCTGGTGTCTTAATATCTCTTTTATTTGTAAGATTGCTTGATTTGGAAGGTAATTTTCTTGTGGGCAGATTTTTGTACATATGTTTGTTTGTGATAGTTGAATTACATTGGGAGGAGATCTTTAGTGTGAAGAACTGTGAGTGAGGAGGTGCTTGTGCTTTGCTTTTAAAGGTGAAGCTGAGTCTGCCACAGGAGTATTGTTTTTCATCAGTGCTGAAATGAAACAGCTGTTTGCTCTAATTGGATGTGTGTTGAACAGTGGTACCCAGAACTGACTAGCGAACCTTTTATTGCAGCCTCTGGCTAATTGTCTAGCATTCCCTTTCAGCATGTTCAGCACAGCCCTCCTCTTCTAAATCATTATGTTATTACAACTCCACTTTTGTGTTGGGGGGAAACCTCTCATCCACAGCAAACTACAGACTGATTCATATTATGCTATACAGAACTGATGAATATAGCTGACTTGCAAGTCTGGCTGTTGGGTTATTCAAAATTATTTCTTCTTTCATAGTAAACCGCTTTTTAGAAGGAGAAACTTGAATATCTGAAAAGGCTAGTCCTAGAATAAATCCTCTGTGAAGTTCAGGGCATGCTCTTAAAAGCAAATTAAAATCAATCCTTTCAGTTGAGCATGCTAGTGTTATCTTTTATGTAATACTGTACAGTGTGCTTTGTGTGTGCAGGCATGTGTTTTTATATACTTTTATTGTGCTTGGTAATATCAACAGAAGATACTGCTCAGGAATCTGTCCAGGAATTTCATTGAAAATATTGTGGTAAACAAAGGTGATTCTCCCAAAATATGTCTGTGATACTGGCCATAGTAAGTATTGTATTTAAATGAAATCCTGGGCAATGCTGATCAATCTTTTCAATAGGTTTAACTATTTCTGCAATTTGCTATGGCCTTAGATGGAGAGATGGGACAAAATGTGAATCTGGGTATTGCTTAGCCTATGTGGATGTAGTGGTAGTCACTAAGGTTTTGACCTGTATGTAAGTGCCAAAATGACTCATGTTTTTTCCTTTCTACCTTTTTTTTCCCTTCTGTGATTATGATGCCTCAGAGCTTTTGATTTTGATCTTTTTAACTTTGTAGATTTTAGAAGTTATTGTAGCTTTAATATTAGTACTGTAAATTTAGGATTTCTGTGTAGCAGCTTCAGTAGCTTGAAGTTTACACATTGTAACCTACTCCCTTGTTAGCAGCTTAGTCGTCTTCTCAAGATAGGGCTGTAGGAAAACAAACAGGCCTGGCACCAGGAAGACACGTATGGCTAGGCTTCACGAACGAAGATCCAGGGAGGGCTCCACCCACGCTCCTCATCAGCACCTTTTCCAAGCGTGCTGATAAAAAGAGGATAGCAGATAGCACCCTCGAGCCTGCCCTATGGATTTTTTTTAGGTGAAACACAGCATGCGCAGAGCTGGACCCACCCTTTAGTCCTAAGGTTCATCTGCCAGGGCCTAGCAAGCTTGGACGCTGGCAGCGAGGTCCTTAGGACATAGGTTTTATTAGAGTGTCCTTCTCTTAGATGGAAGGCCTCACAGGGCTAAAGGAGCTTCATCTGCCCGGGTTTGGAATCAGAGTTGTCCTTCTCCTAGGATGACTGCCAGAAGGCTAATGAGCACATCCTACCCATACAAGGATTCTAGGAACATGGGTATCACTCCCCACACTTTCCCGTGGGCAATGAGTTTAATGCTCCCTCTGCTGTTGGCACAGTTATGGCACCAGGGGCCACAGCAGACCCCAAGTGATTTTCAGACTGTGACCAGGAAGACATAAACACTGCAGAAGGACCTTCACACACAGAAGCATTGGAAGGCCTCCAAGGGACAGTATGTGTCATGAGGCAGAAGAGGATGAAGTAAAGAGGGTCTCAAGGCCCCAGACCCAATTTCTGAAGGGGTGTGCCAGAGGGCGATTCAGGGCAGGACTGAGACAAGTGGCACAATAGGATTGGATGGACGTTGTAAGATAATGGACCCGGGGGCAGAGGGTGTGCGTTTTTGTATTCCAGGGGCTTAAGGCTCATTAAAGCAGCTTTTTCTTATCTCATCTCTACTAAATTCACCTGGAGTTTTTCTTCAGCTCTCCTTAAGGCAACAATTAATTGCAATAAATGTTTTAGACTAGTTTAGGTCATTAGAGTACGACACCCAAATATATAGTGGGATACACAAGCTAATGCAGGAATTACATTGGGAAGGGAATATCCTATAGTGAGGTAAGACAAATGATTGTTACAAGTCCTAGCTACAGACTGTGTTTTTAAGCAGCAGGTCCTTACTGGATTGATCGCTATAAAAGAGCTAAATTAAAACATTGACAACACATGGAGTGTTCTGCTTGAAGTCTTTTTGTGCTCAGTAATCTCACGATGCATGAATACCTTTCTTCTGTGCAGGATCTCTTCTTTGTCACCAAATGTGTTTTAGTGAGGAACAGTCACATTCTTTAGCACCAACACAATATGTGAAGCTAGGTCACAACCTGTTTTACTGACTGGAGGATGAATGAATTAGAAACACAAGTTTGAAAAACACAGCTTACTGTAACTTAAAAATTATTTTGCTTGAATCCTTTTTTGTGAAAGTAGAGAGTGATCTATGGATGGCTAATCACAGAGGTGAACCAAAAAAACCCCTGTGATTAAAAAAGCAGCTACAGTTGTCCCAGCTCAATCTGGCTGAGTAGCATCTTCCACTGTCATTTCTCCTTTATTTTTGCAAGTCTGCCTTTTTCTTTTCCTATGTATTATTTTCCTTGTCATGCATTTCAGTCTTCCTTGACCTCTTCATTGTTTCAGACATCCATCTCATTTGTCTAAGATCCATATACATGTGGTAGAAACTCTTGGGATACTTCTATGACTTAGGAGGGTAACAGCCTACCTTCTTCTAAATTACGCTTCTTTTGATTGCTGGCAGAGATTGCAAGAGAATAATGCAGAAATGCTGTCCAAATCTGGCACTGATCCAGCATCATCATTTGTGTGTGAATGATCTAGGGAGGAGAGGACTAAGTGAACTCAGAAGCACTGCCATTGGTTTATCTCCATGTGTTGAATTGGTCATCACTGGCAAAATAACCTTTATACAGAAACAAGTATTATATGGCCTACTTAATAACTGCTATCGCTAAATAGTGACTCTTTGCTGTAATTAACTTCAGATTCTGAGAATTACCAAGGTTTGATAGTCTTCTGAATAATTATTTGTAAAAATTATTAGTTTATCATGAGCATCACTAGAACATAGCAGAGCTTTGATGTTATTTGATATAAATAAAAAATGAAACGTTGTCATACTCTGCTTGTACTTCAATTAATAATCACTTTCCTTTTCTAATACAAGATGAATGCAGTAACTGCAGTTATTATAGATGCCATAGTGTGTTAAGTAGTTGTATTCAAAGGCTTCATGGCAGAAGTAGGAGAGTGTACAAAAGTTTCTTCTTGCTTTATGGCTTATAAAGCTGTAAAATGTTTTTACAATTAAAAAAACACCAACAGGCTGAGGTTGGAAAGAACTTCTTGATGTCATCTGATTCAACCCACCTGCTCAAGCAAGGTCAGCTGAAGAAGGTGTTGGAGACTGCAGCCTCTCTGGGTAGCCTGTACCAGTGTTTGACTATTGAAGAACTCCAACCATTTGCTTTTGAAAAATCAAGGTAGAGGAGAAGTCATGAAGGACTTCTGGAAGATTCGGAGATGTCTGTTATGTTTTCCAATACTTTCAAAAGAGGAGCAAAAGTTATAATTTAAATGGAATATGTGCATTCTATAATATTAACTGGTCATCAGTAGGTCAAGCAGAGGAGTATTTGTGAACTGACTGCCTTGCATTGCTTCCTTTATTTTTCTGGGTTTTTCTTTTAAGCACCATTTTATTTGTTCTCTCTTCCAGATATGGACTCAGTATCTAGTTAGTTAGAAAACAAGGCTGCTATTTAGCCATCAGCCATTTAAGAAGAATGGCAGCCTTCTAGAAAATGTGTTTTTTTTGGATGCTTGTATTTTTTTTTCTCTTCTAGTGGTCTATATAAGAGACATGGAAATGTGACTGTGTGTTTTATAAAATTTCTCTGTTCTCTTTTCTCCAGGTCTGCTATTTCTGTTATGTGTATCCTGGTTATGAGAGGTTTTTTGTAATTTCTGAGCTTCGTGCTGTCAGCCTCATGTGAACAAACTAAAACGAAAAGCAAACTGATTTTTAGAAAACAAAATGCCACGGAGAAGGAAAACTGGTGGGAGTCCTTCTCAGAAGAATGACAGTTCTGACAGAACTGTTGTTGCTGTATCCCAAGGACACCCAAGCCACTTGATGTCGCAAGCAGTGTATAGTGTCAATAAGGAAGAGCTCTTCAACAGCATGTCAGAGATGTTTTCTGACCTGGATCCTAGTGTGGTTTATATGGTTCTGTCTGAAAGTGATTTTAAAGGTAAATAATGTACAGTTGGCATTATAATTTTGTTCCATATGCAGACAGCTCTTAACTAGGGCCACTCCAGAATAGTTGGTGCGGGTGTTGCAAGCATATTTGTGTGTTTAGCTTTTATTGAGGAGGTGAGTCATAGTATTTTTAAATTGTATAGCCCTTTATATGCAAGATTCTTCAAGTTTGACAATGTTTCTGTGAGGCTGGTAATTTGCAGTAGTAGCGTGCTCCATAAATGCAGGTACAGCTTAAGTGGCTTGTTCTGTGATACAGAGCAGGTAATGGTAGAGTTGTGAGGAGAATGTTTTTCCAATAACTTTCTGTGCCGTATCTGCTAATGTATAAACTACTTCTACAGGAGGGGTGTTTTATGGTCTAGATGACAGTTTTTAAGACAATGGTACACCATGTATGGTCCTGGCAGTGTTTGGTTTTCCTGAAATACTTGAATGGAGCAATTGTTTTACTTCTCATTTCTCACTATCTTCTTGTCATCTCCACTGATGATTAGTTTTTGCGGGATAAATTTTGTTTGTCATGTTGAATTCTTTACAGCCAATCTTGGCCTATGTTCCCCTGTATTCTGTTAAGCTACATGCCTACATCTCCTGGAGGACTATTTTCATAGTCCTTACCATGCTTCTGTGGTTTTAAATTCTACAGACAAGTTCATTTGCTTGTAATAAAAGTGATGGATGAAATGCTGGATAGCAAAATCTGAGAAGTTGTGATGGAGTACATCATATATGGAGCATTTTAAGCAGTTAATATGATGAAATGTGATTAGCTGATGTTTTTCTAAAATATTTGCAAAGAAGGGAGAATTTGGCATTTTTTTATGTGTGAAAGCTAGGTAGCTATTAAAAGGACTTTTTATTACCATTTTTACCTTACCTAAATTGCAGAGTTTATAACTTAGTAACAAACTTGAGAGAGCTATTATGAGTGTTTCTTTTAAAATTGAAATTGATGGAATTTCTAATTCGTGCTTTGAATGCTCAGTAATATTTATCTTTATCAAAATAACAGATTTAACTAGAAACTTACTAGAGAATTCAGTAAACATGCTAAGTTCATTTTTGTGTTGTACTACTAACAACAGTTTAAAAATTGAGAGATTAGCATCTTTTCATATGAGTAGTAATAAGTTGCTCTCATATAGTAGAGAAGATGGAAGGAAAAAGAAGATTTTATTTAATGTGTGCAGAAAGAATTGGGCTTTAATGGACAGACTTTTTGCTACATTGTCTGTCAGGAAAACAAAAGCTTAGCTTTAGTGCTCAGGTGAAACTTGTGCCAGGTTTTCATTTTGTTCATGTTGATCACAGGCAACCTATACTTCATGTAGTTGCTTTACAAAGAATTAGAGCTGATACTGGATTTTCCAGGATATATGAGATACGACATTTTCATTTAAGCCTAACCATAATGAACATATTTCACATACTTTTCTCTCTTTAGTCTTCAGTAGTGTTTTTCCGTTCACTTTATACTGTTTTACCTATATGAGATAGATTAAAAATAAGCATCCATTTAAACACTCAGTTCTGATATTTTTTTCCAGGTAAACGTAATAATTTTTAGACACTATTTCCATAGTAATTTTTATGCTTACTAGGTTATTAGTTTGCAGTATGCCTCTATTGAGTTCTGCCTTTAGCTTTAATGAGAAACAGATCAAGGGAGTTGTAGAAGGTGTGTTGAAAGATGAATTGGTTTCTTCTTTAGTTGTGATAAATACTCCTTCAACTAAAAAAAAAAAAATGCATTCACATCAGCTTGTGTTTATTCAGTTGACCACACTTTATTTTCTTTACCTTATTCAACAGTAGAAAATGCTATGGATTATCTGCTAGAGCTGTCCACTCATGCCAAAGGAGTTGCATCATCAAAAACTTTGAGTTTTGATTCAGTAGCATCATCACTAGCTCTTGTTAATCAGCAAATATGTATTGCAAATGAAAGAAGTGGGGAGAATACTGCACAACAAAGTGAAGAAGAAAAAGTCCTATCACCTGATGTGCAGCTGACTGAAGAATTGGATTCCTTAATAGAAAATGCTTTTAAGACATACAGCTTGAGTGATGAATTGCCTAATTCTGCAAATGACCAAATAGTACATGAGAACTCTGTGGAACATGATGGCTGTAATGCATTTCCTGAGTGGGAAAAGTCTGATTCAGATTGCAATGTCCTACTTTTTCCACAGCAAACAGGGATAAATAATGAAGTTTCAGAAAACTTCTGTTCTCAGCCACCAGTAAGTCAGCTGAGCATCCAGGCAAACTCACCAGCTGAATCAGGCTCTTTTGCACAGATATTGGAAGATACTGATTTGTCAGAAAAATGCGTTCAACATGATGTAGCTTCAGAGGTCTACAAACAGTTGAATGGAGAAATAGCATGTGGAAATTCTGATCAGACACAAGATACTGTTTTGGGTCAAAAATATGTGGTTGCTGCTTCTGATGAGTCCTGCCAAAGACCTCTGGAACTTGGAGTAGCTGTCAGTGGAAATCCTAATTCAGGATGCCTGGAGCAGCACCAAGAGGTAGTGACTGCCTTCAACAGCCACCAGAGCACTTCTCTTCCAGAGGCACGTGTCTCTCTTGAAACGTGCAGTTTCAGAACACCAAAACCAGCAGATTTTCAGCAAATGCAACAGGGTTGTAGCTTAAATTTTTCTACGCCATCATGTCAACCTCAACATCACTGGAATCTCATGGCTCCCATGTTTTATCCATCTACTGGAAGTCACAGCTTTGTAATTCCTGTGGCTGTCAGTCCAGAGCAGTGGAGAACTGTTTCAGACTGTAGGACCTTGGAAAAAGGACTTTTTTTTTCCTCTCCAGTGGTTTCAAATGCCTGGGATAGCAACTCTTCTCTGAAGGTATGGGGAAATCAAGATAGAAACTCAAAATCGAACCTCTCGCAAGTGCAGCAGCCACCTGTTTGTCGCATGATGAGAAAAAAGATGCACCTTATAGGTCAAGTACTTGTTCTTCTCAGAGGTGTCCCAGGATCAGGAAAATCATATTTGGCAAGGTAGAACATCTATATTGTGAGCTTCTAAAATAAATTGCTTAGTTGTGTACAGGATTTAATGCAGGCAGAGACAATTTTCTGACATTGTAAGTAGTTATGCATATATCCTAATTGCTAGTTACATGGTCCATGCAGCAAAATGAGTAATAATAATTGCAGAGAGCTAAGCTGCTTGCAGCTCCATAACCTCTTGTGAAAATTGAAATAGGAAGAGTTAGCTTTAACTTCTGTCACTGGCCAAAGGAGTTTATATCAGCAGAAAATCATTGCATTACTATTAGGTCTGCTATGTTCTTTCTTCTGTGTAAGTAGCACATGTGGAAATTCTTGGTTTGAATTCTTGATTTGTTTTTTAACTCCCCCAAAACCTAGATTGAGCTTAGACTCCTGGCACCTGAAATATTTTATGCAGTTATGTATTTGTCAGTGTGAAAATTGTCACTAGAAGTAGATGGAAAAATACCTCCCTTGTTGTTTTGAAATGAGATTTGTAGGGAACCTCTGTCAGCTCTTTCCCCTAGGTATCCTCAGCCCTTGGAAAAGGAGGAAAAATATTATAGGTTCTCTTTGCCTGGAAGTTGATTTTCCCCACCTTACCTTAATTTGCTGCTTCCATTCCAAATCTTGATTTTGTGCAAGAGACTGAATACGTGTATATATATGGTAGCAGATAGCAGGGCTAGGGAGGAGAAGGGGGAATAGCTACTTACTTCTTGATCTTTCACAGGAATTTGCTTGAAGATAATCCAGGTGGAATCATTCTTAGTACTGATGATTACTTTTATAAACATGGACAATATCATTATGATCCCAGTTGCTTAGGGGAAGCACATGACTGGAACAGGAAACGAGGTGAGAAATAAATAAGGGATTAGCTTACTCCTCCTTTGTAGTTCAGTATTTGTGTGCTGTTTAAAAAGCTGCCTATCTTGTAATGCCTGTATTACAGGACAAGCATTTATCCCATCACAGAAGTATTTTTTAATGCGTGTGTGGAAAAATAATATGAGCACAAACTCGGCCACTGTATGTTGTTGTTTTGCAATTTAAAAAGCCACTGTCATTGTTAAAAGATTATTTTGTCCTCAGATTTCATCATGGTATGTGTTTTGATTTCTGTCTTATTTCTGGAGTGATAATCTGTAGCATCTCCCAGAAATATTTCTTCTGAGATGAGCTATTATATATGCGTGTGCAATAAGTAATGAGGTTGTTGATACAAATAACATTTTCCTGCTCTTGATTATTTTTTCTTTTGAGCACTAAATTGTTGGCAAATTTAAAACAAAATTATAGGAGCAAAACAGAATGTTTTTCTTTCTTTCCATAATTGGTGTATATTTTTTATAGTGTCTCTCACTAAGCTCGTGATAGAACAGCCCTTTTTAAGCTTTTCTTTGATAAATTTGAACCATGATCACTTTTCTACTGGAAAATTTCTAACCAATGGAGAAATGAGTTAGTAAGAAGTGATTCAATGATAACTTTGATTGTTCAGATGCATTGTAACATAGCAATGGTAACACGGTGCTGTATTGCAATGCTAGTGATTCTAAGTGTTTCGTTACTATGTATTTAATTTACAATAATTCTTTTGATTTTTCACATTTTATACAGTTTACAGAGTGGACTAGTCTTAAGATTGTTACAAAGCCAAGAATTTTGTATTCAACAAAGAACTTCACTTTGAGGTGATCATGTAGATTTTTTTTTTTAGTTTAGTTTACTGATTGATTAGTCATCTAGCTGCATTTTACGTCTGCATTTTCATTCTTTGATTATCATACATCTATTAATTCAAAAGAATAACACCACATCACATTAGCTCTACTTGTAAGGAGAGGATTTCTGAAATAAGAGGGCCTTGAAACAGTCAAGCTGTGGCAAGAGTTCTTTACATAGTGGTTAATCATTATGGATTATCTACTTAAAAAAATACTACCATTTTGGAGAATAAGTATAAATGTTACATGTCCACCCTATTATAATGAAATTAACTATATCACATTATTTTGTACATGTGTGTCTTTCAGCCAAAGAAGCATTTGAAATGAGAATTTCTCCTATAATAATAGACAACACTAACATACAAGCATGGGAGATGAAACCTTATGTTACTTTGGTTAGTATTACAATTTGGTCAACGTGAAAAGGGATTATTGACCTGCATGGCAACAATATATGTTTTAAAATGATATTGTCTTTCTCAAGGTGGTCGTTATTGCACAAGGAAGTTTGGAGTCAAAAAAAGTGTTCCATGGAATCATATTACCTTACCCAGTGTCATATTCTGTGCGTGTCTGAATCTTGACCTGCCATAGCTTCCAAGTTACAAAGCCAATGCTTTGCACTTGTGAGCAAAAATAAATATGGTTGAGGAAAAAGAGGTGTCACCAAGGTCAGAAAGTTCTACCCCCTCCACCACAGCCACCTTCACAAGGGAGAAAAGAAGGGTTATAGTTGTAGGTGACTCCCTCCTGAAGGGAACAGAGGGTCCAATATGCTGGACAGACTTTCCTTTTAGGGAAGTCTGCTGCCTCCCTGAGACCTGGGTTGAGGACATCACTATGAAACTTCTTAACTTGGTATGGCCCTTGGACTATTACCTGTTACTGCTCTTCTGTGTGGGTGGAAATGAAGCTGCAACCTGTGGTCTGAAAGCAATCAGACGACTTCAGAACCTTGGTATGGTTGGTGAGGGAATCTGGAGCACAGGTTATTTTTCTCTCTCCTTCCAGTTGCAGGCAGCAACATTGGAAGAAAAAGATGGACCCAATATATTAATACATGACTCTGTGGTGTCAACACCACAGTTTTAGGTTTTTCAATAATGGGATAACCCAGTGGCACCAGGCCTGCTGGCATCAGAAGTAGTTCACTTTTCTCAAAGGGGGAAGAGGGTATTTGCTCAGGAGCTTGTGGTGCTCATTGACAGAACTTACACTCCTCCCCCTTTAAGTGTAGTTTTGACAAGCTGAGGGATAATATACCATGTGTAGAAGGACAGGGTGCTAGTGATGGCCCTCAGCCTGTTTCTCTGAAGTGTGCTGGGGACACTGCAAACACACTTGAAGTCATAGAGATGAGCCAGGGGCTCCTGAGATAATAGAAGTCAACAGTAAACAATGAAATACCTCAAAGGAATTAAGGGGAGTTCCTCTAAGAAGGTGACATGGCTGACAGCCCAGCTGATTCTGATTAACAGAAATAAGATACTGCAAGAAATATTGTAGTAGATCTGATGTTTATCCTACCATGGTATAGAAACACATCAGAGAGTGTAGTATGTAGAACTTACAGCTTTTGAGCACGTACTCAACATATGCTGTGTGGTCGTCGTCGTGGCTAGGCTTCGCGAACGAAGATCCAGGGAGGGCTCCACCCACGCTCCTCTTCAGCGCCTTTTCCAAGCGCGCTGATAAAAAGAGGATAGCAGATAGCACCCTCGAGCCTGCGCTATGGATTTTTTTTTAGGTGAGACACAGCATGCACAGAGCTGGACCCACCCTTTAGTCCTAAGGTTCATCTGCCAGAGCCTAGCAAGCTTGGACGCTGGCAGCGAGGTCCTTAGGACAGAGGTTTAACCTCTTAGATGGAAGGCCTTCCAGGGCTAAACGAGCTCCATCTGCCCGGGTTTGGAATCAGAGTTGTCATTCTCCTAGGATGACTGCCAGAAGGCTAATGAGCTCATCCTACCCATACAAGGATTATAGGAACATGGGTATCACTCCCCACACTTTCCCGTGGGCAATGAGTTTAATGCTCCCTCTGCTGTCGGCACAGTTATGGCACCAGGGGCCACAGCAGACCCCAAGTGATTTTCAGACTGTGCCTGAGCTGTGTGGTAATGCATTAATGAACAGTGGGACTTAACAAAGATAATTTTATTAATAAAATTTTTATTTTGTTATCCTTGCATTTATTAACAACTGTCAGCTTAACAGTTCTTTCATGAATTAAGTCCGTGATTTTGCTGTATACTGAAATAAACATACAAGAGTTCTTCTTGGAAGTGCAGGGTTTGGTAATGTGATTGTTTTCTGTAAATACTAATGGAGAGAAGTGATACAGTACTCACAGTGTTTCTCCTGATTAGACTTCGGGCTCCTTTTTTGTCATGATGAGACTAGTCCATATAAGGACCATTTACTTGCAGACTGCTCAAGTTTCCCATGTGGCAGGAAGGCTTTCCACAATAGCTATGTTAATGTAACTGAGTTGCTTGTTTTGGAGCTGGCTCTGCTCAGAATGCAAGCAGTGAGCTTTTCTCCGTCTTGCAGAGGCTGTGTAGACATGTGCATACTATAACTGAAAAGATGAGATATTCTGGAGTCTTGACTCAGAGGAGGTAGAATATTTAAAGGGGTGATACAAAATAGTGATATTTTTTTTCTGCTATCATGGCACACATTTAATTTTATAGTAAGAAATGCATAGACATGTTTTTTAAAATCTCCATTTATATAATCAGAAATGGAGCACTGAATGAAAGTATGTTATTCCACATGTTTGATTGATTTTGTAAAGTATAAAAACCAGCTGTACATATTGTGTGCTGCTGCATAGAAATAAGAAATAGGTGATGTGGCTTGTTCTGTTTTATATCTATTTTATTCAGGCTCAGCAGTTCAAATACAAAGTCATGTTCCGAGAACCAGACACCTGGTGGAAGTTTAAACCAAAAGAACTTGAAAGGTAAGATTGTAGAGAAAAATTTTGATTGTATGTCTTCCACAGTTTATAAACTGATTTTTAAAAGGTACCCACTTACTACAGTAACTGGTGAAGTAACTTGCAAGATATCAGTCAAGATTTTTGTGACTTTAAGTAGCTTTTAATTTTTTTTTCTACAATACTAACTTTTGTGGGATTTTATATGTATTATGAGAGGGTTTTCTGTCACTTTATTTTAATTACATACAGAAATCATACCATTAGCATTAGCATTAGATCCTATGCAATGTTTTCATGATGGCAATTCTCTTGCATTTAAGGTATGGTGACTACTCCTTTGGCTTCCCAAGGTTGCAAAAATGATGTCAGATTGGGACTGGTTTTGCCTCTGGCTGGTCTGTTGCTTTACTTGAAATGTTTCTGCTGTCACTGAGTTTAAGGCAATCAGCAGCTCATGACCTGACAGGGACAAACCCCTGTGAATCACCATTGTTATTTTCCTCTTTAGCAAGACATTTATACAGTCATAGAGCCACTACTTACAGTCAAAATAGGCTATACATAAACAGTGTGTAGGTGAACAGATGATGGATGAAAAACTGGACATGGGCTGGAAATGTGCATTTGCAGCCCAGAAAGCCAACTGTATCCTGCGCTGCATCAAAAGAGGCATGGCTGGCAGGTTGAGGAAGGTGATTCTTGCCCCTCTAGTCCACTCTGGTGAGACCTCATGTGGAGTACTGTGCCCAGCTCTGGAGTCTTCAGCACAAGAAAAACATGGACCTGTTGGAGCAGATCCAGAGGAGGGCCATGAAGATGATCAGAGGGTTGGAGGACTTCTCCTATGAAGACAGGCTGTGAAAGCTGGGTTTGTTCACACTGGAGAAGAGAAGGCTTCGGGGAGACCTTATTGAGACCTCTCAGTACTTAAAGGGGCCCTTAAGAAAGATGGGGACAACCTCTTTTGCAAGGCCTGTTGTGACAGGACAAGGGGTTTTGGCTTTAAAGTAAAAGAGGGTAGGTATAGAGTGGACATAATAGACTTAAGGAAGAAATTTTTTACAATGAGGGTGATGAAACACTGGCACAGCTTGTTCAGAGAGGTGGTAGACACCCCAACCCCAGAAATATTGAAGGTTGGGTTGGATAGGGCTCTGAGCAACTTACCTAGTTGAAGATGCCCCTGCTCACTGCAGGGTTGTTGGACTACATGAAGCTGTCACAGCTTTTGTCCTGGCCTCCTGAATTCTCTGATTAATCTAGCTGTAAACTTATTGAATTATTCTCTTCTCATATTGTAATATACAAATCTGAAATGTTTCTTCTTTTTAATTTTTTTTTAATTCATAGACGAAACATTCATGGTGTATCTAAAGAAAAGATCAAAAGAATGTTGGAACAGTATGAACGCTGCCTTACTGTTAGTTCAATATTGGATTCTTCAGTCCCAGACAAATCAGAAGCTGCGGGCTGGAGTGAAGATTCTGTTCAGGAGGAACGCCATAGGTTAGAAGCTTTTACTGGCTTTGTAGTCTCAAGAAATCTAAAAATTGAAACTTCATAGCAACAGAAACTGGGTAATGCTGTTGAACAGTGAGTGCAGTATAGAAATAGTTAAATAATAAAAAGAAATAAACTATATAGTTTTCTTAACTTCTAAGAATTTCAGGATTTCTAGAAACAAGCAGTCAAGGAATCTAGTCAACTTTCTGGTGCTTTTTGAAAACCTCCCATTATGGCTATGTGTTACTTTTCAGTTAGCCAATCTTAATTGACTTTCTCTTACCTTAGAAACGTGCTGTTGGATATACATTGTAGATACAAAACACTTAAAATCTATAAATTGCTTTTCAGAAGAATGTAGTCCCAAGTATGGAGAAGTTACTAGTTCTGAGTCTATATGTTGGTATTAGATGATGTCTTTGTAGTAGAAGGTGAATTCTTTGTGCAGTAGTAACAAGTTATCCACTTGGTCTTGAATGTATTTCATTTAGACTTGTCTATATTTATGTTGGTTGTATACACAACTGTTTTGTAGTGGTTGATCTCAATAATGCTGTATATGCATTATAATAATACATAGGAAATCAGATTTTACTGTAGTTATTATTTCATTTGTGCTTTGCACGCTTTATGTATTTGAAATGAAGTGAGCACTGATAATGTAGTGTAGTTGATTGTGAAAAATGGTATGTCAAGAAATGGCACATCCTCTCCTAGTTAATTCTAGGCTTGCTTGAGCTTTGAGCCATCAGGAGAGAGCAAAAGTCATTAAATAAAAGCATATTTACCAGGCTTGCTGAGCTGAAGGAGGAAATGTCTGGCAGAAGGGTGCTTCAGTACATAACTGAATGCTGGGAATGAGAGAAAATAAATTCCTCAGAAAGTATACTTATAGGATGCTTACCAAGGAAAGTTCTGCTTTGCTTAGCTGCTCCTTTTTTTAAAAGGAGCATTGAGCTTAGGGGTAAGTCATCTTAAATTTGTTTTACTCTCACTGGAGTTCTTCAGCTGGGTGATTAGTGTCCTAAGAGTTGGTTCCTGATCTGTAATTTGAAAATACTGAATAGCCAAGCCAAAATTAAAACTGTGGTCAAGTGCTTAAAGAAGGTTTGAAATGGGTTTATCTTTCATTCCAATTTGTATTCCAGAAAGCGAGAGAGACATTCTGATGTAGAGGAAGAAAAACCTTTTGCTTCTGATGTGGAGCCTCTTGAGTTAGCTGAAGATGACAAAACTTTTCCCAGTACTTCTCTAACATCAGAAAGTAACTGTGATCCTGAATATTTTCAAAAAGAGGAAAAAGAAATGGAAAATAACTCAGTGAAACACAGTTCTGAGAACAGCACTGTTCAAGGTGACTTGGATGTTTATTTATCAGATCGTGTAGAAATAGAAGTGCACTTGGAGAAGAAAGAAGAAAAGGAAGAGAAAATAGAAAAAAATATTGAAACAGAAATAGGTGAGGTTGATGAGACCACGACTGAAAAGACTGCGTGCTCGCATACAGGAGGAATTGAGGAATACAGTGATAACAACATTCTCAAAGCTCAGACTGACATCGAACACTCTGGTGAAATATGTATGGAACCAAAATCAACGCAAAGTAATAACATAGCGGAACCAAGCAGTTCAGCTTTTGACACATCAGGAAAACCAGAACTGCTAAACTTCCTGGGTGACTGGCCTGTAGAACAGACAATGGGACAGAGAGTCAAAAGAGCTAGAAAATTAGAAAAATCTTCTCTGAGGAGTGATAAGGAAGGTAAAACTCTCAGTCAGCAGCATCCTGAGTTAGGTAAAGAGCAAGCAGACCTGACTGGGACCTATGTTGTTGAAAAAGAACATGAGAAGGAAAATCTAGCCTCTAGCTGTTCCCCTGTTAATTCAAATAAAGTTACACCGGAATTGCAAATGATGGAAAATTGGCCTGTCTCAGGTTCATTAGAACAAAGACAACAAAGGCCAAGGAGAATGAGAAAGACAAGTGTCAATCAGTCTGATGAAGGCAGAAGTACTGAGGATGACATTAATAGAAATACTCTCGAGACTGTAGATGTGCTTCGTGGGACACCTATGAACACTACAGAGCCACTAGATACAAAGAGTTTGCATAAGCATCAACTTGAAACAGTAGCTAGTGAAACAGTAGGTGAGAAAAAAAACCAGCAAAGTAAGAGAATGAGGAAACATCACAAGTTAGCCCTCACTTTTACAAACAACAATTTGCCTCATCCCAAAGAAGAGGAATGCTTGTCTATGCTTAACACAGCAGAAGAGAAACAGGATGCATGTTCATGTAGACAAAAAAGTAGCCATTCACAGACTGAATCACAGGACTTTGCTCTCCTCTGGAGATTAGAAAAGAAAATGCTTTTTCCTGAGACTACCAAAGTATTGCACGGCAGACTAGATGGCTTCAAACCCAAAGACACAGATAATGTCTCAGATTCTCAGGAAAGAATACCCTATCGAGTTACGTATGATAAAAGTACTTTTGTGGAAGAAAGTGAACTTATTAATATTGATGAGTCTGAAAAGCTAAATATGCTATGTAAGCTCTTTGAGTCAGTTTCATTTGAAGCTCTGAAAGATCTGTATGAAAGATGTAACAAAGACATAGACTGGGCCACAGGTCTGCTCTTAGACTCTGATGAAAAGTTGTGCAAAGATGTTGATACTGAATGGATTCAAGTAAGAGAAGCTGAGCCAGTTGTCGCAGACCTTAATTTCAGGGCAAGTACAAGCTATGGTGAGACTCTCAAAGACTGCGAACAAACGATGCAAGTAACTGACACTGATGATATCTCTGAGCCTTCAGAAGACGAGAACTCATCAATCAGTACTGTAGAAAGTAGGACTGCTGAAGCAGCTGTGATAGATGCTAATGTGTCTGATTCGTTGGCTGCTACCTCACTGAATGGTTTGGTAGAACAGGAAAATTCTGGAGATATAGCTTCTAGAATGGATGCAGGCAGCTCAGCAGCAGGTATCACTGAGCTATCCGTTTCAGGAAAGCAGAAGGTAGAATCTGAGAGTCTGCTTGAAGACACTATAAAAAAGCCATCTGTCTCACAACTTGATGCATGTTTCTGTATACCCATGACTCTGCCTCATGGTCCTAAAACAACTTCTGCTGATTTGAAATTTGAATTAAATAACAAAAGTGACAGTAACCCTTCAGAGAGCAATGCAGAGAATTCCAACGTGAATGCTTTGTTACTAGAAATGGATCATGCATCTCTGGTTGGTCCCAGGAGTGATAAAGAACTGGAGATGGATAAAGAAACCCACGGGAATTCCAGAGAGATATGTGTTAAAGAAGAAGTTGAAACTCCAAGATGGGATGAAGCTAAAGCCAAAATACAAAGCCCTAAACCAGCATCAAGTGCTGCCTTCAGTATAGATTGCCTAGAACTAACATTACCTCCTGAACTGGCACTACAGTTGAGAGAAATATTTGGGCCTGTTGGCATTGATGCAGGTACGGGCATAACTATTTCCACATTTTTATGAGAAAAAAAAGCAAACCAAAAGACTGGGTAAGAAAAACTTTCTTCCTTTGCCTGTACTTTTTTCCCCTCATGCTTGATTTTTAGGGAACAGATTTGCACAATTCCTCATAATACTCTTGTGTCTTTCTGCCTTTGTCTTTTTTGAATCTGCACATACTTTCAAATAAAAAGAAAATATATTGGCTTATTTACATTTTGAGCAACAGGCCTTTGAGCCTGTATTCAGACGCTGAAGGGTTATTAAGATGATGAGGTAGATGAATATTATGACTGCTTAGGTAAAATGAAAGCTTTAGGCATCAGTAAAATTAGGCAAGGAGGAGATGAATGGTTTAGAGAGAAGATAAAGTGCAACTATTCTTAAGAGATGAAAACAGACTAGTCTTCTGAGAGATTATGATAAAGGAAGCTTTAAGCAACCTGAACATGCATCACAATCATTAAAGACTTATAGAAAAAGGAAGGAAAGAAAACATAAGGATATACAGCTTGTTTGTTTTCTCTCTTTTTTTCTTTCCCCCTCCCCTTGCTTTTTTTTTGTTTTATTGTGTCTGAAATATGCCATGTCTTTTTATTTGATACATGTGTATTTCTTGCCTTTTTATTTTTGAAAGGGTGAGAACTAATATCAGAAAGGTCTTCTATGGAAAGTATATATTGTTATGATACCATGATAATTCCAGCCATTTCCTGTAGAGTTAGACGGAATACTTGGAGTTTGTGTGTTTGAAAGGAGGAATGTGGTGTCTGTTGGGGAGTGCTGAATATGCAGTTGCATGTGGATTACAATAAAATAGGAGAAATCACAGTTTCAAGTGAAACCATGGTTGTAAATGAACTTGTTTTTCCCTACCATTTCTGTTTTGGTTTTTTTAACATAAGATAATTAATTCTGTGTGGAATGCTTTTTTTTCTAACTTGGCAGTTCCTGAAGTTTTTTTCAGGCATAACAGTTTGTGCAGAATCTCCAGAATTTAAATTAATAAGTCTAGGCTACTGTAGTTTAATTGTTTAGGTAAGTTTTTATAGAATGGCTTAATGAATATGTGTTTTTTTTTCTTTTATAAGGATCGCTAACTATTGAGGATTGTGTGGTTCATATTGATCTGAATTTGGCAAAAATAATTCATGAGAAATGGAAAGAATCTATTATGGTTAGTAGATTTCTTTCTTAAGATATGGTGTGGCATGCTTGCGCTTTGTCAGACTTTGTCTCCTTATGTGTTGATCTAAATGTGTAACATATGTCTTTGTGAGAACAATGGTAAAATACAATAGTAGTTTGTGAAATATGTCATAATCATCAGAGCTGCTGAAAGACAGTTTAAGGGATGAAGAAACTCCATGTCATGAGTGCCTTATCACAAAACCAAGATTCTTTAAAAAAAAGAAAAAAATCATAATACACAATTTCACTACTAGATTGATCAAGAAGTCCACTGGCAAAAAATTATTACTGGATTTTTTTATATGCAAGAAGAGTTCTTCTAGGAATAATTATGTATTAATGTTTGTTAATTGAGAAGAGCTCTCCAACCTCTGTTCCATAATAGCCTTATGAAACTTGGAATGCTTTCTGGCAAAACTATTTTTGTTTATTTAATTAAGGTTATGAAGTCTTAGCATGGGGCATGCTGCTTTAGTTTGTGTTTTCATAAAGATAGTTCAATCTTCTAAACGTCACATCATAATTATATTTTTAAAATATATTTTTTTCAACATATCCAACCTTTGAGAAGTACTGTGAGATGTAATTTTGAAGCTCATTACTTAGAAGGTAACACTTGCAAAGTTTCACTGCAAAATTTATGGCTTGCTTACAACATTCATGGTTTTACTATTTTTATTTAGAATCGCCAGAGGAGAGATGAATCATGTAAGTTGTCTGCAGAAGGTATGTTACATATTTCCCTTAAATGTCAAACTACTTAATTCTCATTATAAAAAAATGTAATTCTTTGAAACTTCAGTAAGGTTGCAAATATAGGATAAGAGGAAACACCCTCAAGTTGCACCACAGGAGCTTTAGGTTGGCCATGAGGAACAATTTCTTCCTGCAAAGGGTTGTCAAGGCCTGGCCCAGGACACCCAGGGCAGTGGTGGAGTCACCATCCCTGGAGAAGATGAAAGGATGTAGAGATGTGGTGCTGAGGGACATGGTTTAGTGGTGAGCATGGTCCTATTGGGTGGATGGTTGGACTAGATTTTCTCTGAGGTCTTTTTCAACTATAATGACTCTCTGATTCTGAAATATTTTGTCTATTGAAAAACAATGGATTCATTTATTAAGCTAAGCTTGTATTTATTGCCCTTGGTTCCATTTACCATTCTTCTACAGACGTATGGAGAGATAAAGAAGTTAATTATAAGTAAAATCACTAGTCCCAGGTAGATGCAAGCCAAAAGCCTATCATTTTGTGTACTTCAGAGAACTTAAAGAGAAGCTCTGGCTGGATCAGGCAGCTGTTTGGTAGGATTTTTGTAAGCTCTGTGGCAAGAAAAGGTGCAGCCAGAAAACTACTAGCAGAGTAAGATTCCTGCAGGTGAAGAAAAAAAGTCAGGAATACAACATTCACACATTGTTGTCTTTGTCAGATGAATTCATTGTATCAGAATATGTATGTCCTTCTTCAAAAAGTGTTAAAATCTCTGGCAATCCAGTTTTCATTCAGCTCCCAGCAGAAATGTCCCTCTGCAGCAGAACCCCACTACTCTTGCATGAGACCTGGTTGAAGACTTGGATTGCAGTGTGAGTGCAAACTCTCCATGTAAATGACCAAAGAGTGCTGCTAGCATTAACTCATAGAAGTGTAAAACCAGACTGTTATGCATCTGTCCTTAAGTTGTAGAGGAAAGTCAGGTAAACATGTCAGCACAGGAGACAATAATTCTCTTAACAAAGCAACCGAACCTCCCCATTTAATATATGTGCAAGGTAGTTTACAGCTGTAAGGTAGGCCTTGGCATGTAAACATTTGGTGAGGGAGTCTGATGATTTTGCTTTTGTTTTACAAACAGATAAAGATGATCAGAAAGTCTTTGGAAAATAGAAGTGAGGAAGGTGAAAACAATATATTGTTTTACATTTTAGCATTAATAATACTGTTTTAACAAAACTCAAAATTGAAAAACTTATTTTGGCTTTGTATAAATAAGCTAATAATTGTTTTATTTGTTACCTCATTTTTATTGCTTTTGAAGGTTCTACTGTGATTCAGCAAATAGATGCAGATGACTCAGAGATGCTGTTATCTCAGGATGCACATAGTAAAATACAGAAGAAAAAAATGGGCTGTGTTTCAGGCTCCTCTAATGACATACAGACTAAAAAATCAGCAACATCAAACGTTTTTCCTTTTATGGATCACTGGAATGCTCAGATTCAGAAAGTTTCTCTCAGACAAATAATTTCTGAAGAAATAGCTATGCAGGAGAAACAGGACCTGGTATGGATAGCACCAGTTTTTTATACAGTTTAAGTTTGTTACTATTATTGAAACAGAATGTGTCTTTATCTCGTGACTCATCTTTGTGCTGCAGATTACAGCCTGAATTTGTGAGACAAATGCATGCCAATTAGTATTGCTGATTACTGTGATACAGAAGTTTGCTTGTGGTAGATGTTTCTGATTTAAAAATTTAAGTCTTGTTTTAAAATGTATTATTTTGTTTCACAAGCAGATCATGGTGCATTTCACTATACAGGTTAGCATTTGTGTATGGTTGAATTTCTTTTTGATTGCTCACCTGAAACCAAAGATCAGTGTGATTTCTCACACTTTTGGGAAAGTGATATCAAGGAAGTTCTTAATTAGCTCTGTGTGTTGTTTGTTTAGAAGTGGATTGAATTAATTTTAATATTTTTTTGTAAGGAGAACCCACAACATTCCTTACAGATGATACATCACAAGAAGTACTTGAGGTTAATCTCTAACAGGTTTCTATACTCACTTGTCAGAAAACAGTAATTTTTTAAAGGATTTTATAAAATTCGGTATCTTTCACACAGCTCCCATACCCTGTCTGGTTGCTGTGTGCATAACGCTGCCCTCTACTGCCCAGCAGTGGTTCAGAACGGGAATTTTTATTTGTAATTGTCTCTGATGAGTGGCTGTCCTTAAAAAGGGCAGCTTTGTTTCTACTGGCAAAGAAAATTGGATGGATTAGCCTGTACTTTGAAAGAATGGCTTGTGGATTCTTTCTTTGAACTGCATGTATGTGGCTTACTGATAATAACAACTATGATGTCCACAGCTTTATTTTCAGTTTGAATTCATGGAGCTTGGCTTTGTTTTGATCACTTTTTGGTTTTTAAAATCTCAGTATTGGAATGATCAAATGGATTTATTCTCGACTATAATTTTGTTTCTTCTCAGCATGACTTCACAAATATGAGTATTTATTACAGTATAGTTTCAGATACACCAAAGCAAAATTGTTTATGCTGTTTAATTATAAAATATTATTTCAACCCCAGGCCCTCAATATAGAGAAGAGAGGTGAACTTTGCACAAGCTTAGCATTGGACTAGACTGACTAAGCAGGAAATGCATTCCAAAACTTAAATTCCTCCTAAAAATCATCCCTTATTTTTTGTCCAAGTTATGAGGGAGCTCCATTCAAGTCACTTCAACTGACTGCAGAGTACTGCAGTGATATATAATGCAACTCACCTGTCCCTACTTTATTCTCATCAAATCAGTGTGGCAGGCTGCTATTGGCATGTTGTCATGGCTGTGAGTGCACAACACACCTAGTGAGTAGATATTTTTTAAATCTTAACAAGTAACAGTAAAGTCAGATTGGCTCCACTGTTACTGTATTTTGTTCTAATCAAGAATTTAGAGTACTTTTCCTTTGTCTTCTGTGTAGAATCATGTTCCTTCTGTGGCTAGAAAAGACTGTGCTGCTAAACTAAAGGAGAAGCAACTTTTTGAGATGTTTCCAACTATTAATCAAAGTTTCTTAATGGATATCTTCAAGGACAACAAGTAAGAAATTTTTAAAGTTCTTTGTGGAAATGGTACTTGGTAACACTATATGCATGGTTAATATTAAGTATTAATATTAAATATTAATATTAATTAATTAATATTAAATATTAATATTAAATATTAAGAGTTAAGGTACTGCTACAGAAGTGCTAATTTTCCAAACTAGCTAGTTTTTCCAAACCAGCACATGTTTTATATACCTAAATAGAAGGTAAAACTAGCTGGTCTTAAAAGCATAAAGGGCTTAAAAACTTGTGTGTAGACTTGCTTCTTTTTTCTCCAGAGTAGACAGTTTCTTTTATTAGGTGGAACTGTGTATTTGCTCTAGAGCTGAGGTTTGAATCAAGTGGGATAAATTAGTGGGTGTGGTAATAGGGCAGAAAATGGCATCTGCCCAAGAGGAAAACTGCTATTAGCTAATATTAGTTGTGAGTGCTTTACTGGTTACTATAGCAGTTCTGAAGGAATGAGCTATCTCTCCATCTCTTCCTGCTGACACTCTCTTTCTTCTGCATTATATTTCTGGGTTATGTGGCTACCTTCTTAAATCCAAGCTCCTGAGAATGGAACTTGTTTTTGAAAGAGAAACATGTTTTTTCATCCTCAGCCAACTGAATGTCTGTCTCCACATATGGGTTTGCATGCCTTCTAGTCAGTCTTTCTGCTTGTCCAGGTTATCAAAATGTTTCCTTGAGGGATGTTTCAAATACATCCTTCATTCATCTCTATAGTTCATACATTTCACAATCTCTTGTTTCTCACATTCTAAATTCTCTTCATAGAGTTGTCTTTCTCAAAATCTATCTTTACTTTTGATCAGTCTTCCACTTGCCTGCTTACTGAACAGTAAAAAGAATAAAGAACAAAGAGGGCTTATTAGGAATCTGATGGCAACTGATGTCCTATTGTTATTTCATTAAATTTAATAACAAAGCTTGACTGGAAATCGAAGGATTTTCCTGCGTAATAGTTTTAAAAAGCTGAGCTAGTTGAAAACTAGTTTGTACTGTCTAACCCCGACCAGAGAAGATTTTAAATGAAGTAACCTTTTCAGCCCCAAAAGCGGTATTTACTTCTAAACTAATGTTTGCTTGATTAAGGTAGGATGCAATTTACTTCAGTATGTCAATGTTCTTTTAAAACTCAAGTGCCCCATAATTATGTTTTAATCAACCAAGACTGCATGTGTGTTGATGCCAGTAATGCAGTACAGTGAGTCTGCAAGCTTTTTTGTAGTAAGGTGGAAAATTCCATTTCAGTGCTTTATTTCCATTGTTATCTATTTCTGTTAAAATATCAGGGTTTGTAATATGTATTTTAATAAATGTAGCAACTATTAATGTATTTGTAAAGTCACATATTTTACTTTTTGCAGCTATTCTTTAGAACAAACTGAACAGTTTCTGAACTGTGTTCTGGAGGCAGATCCTGTTAAAACAGTTATAGCTCAAGAAAGTGTTCAACAAAATGAAATTATTTCTTCCTACAGTGCTGCAAGGAACCGGGAGAAGAAGGTATTTTTGTGTTTTTATATCCAAAACTATTTTAATGAAAAAAACGTGCAGTGCATGCTTAGCTCCAACATTGCAAATTTCTACAGGCAAAAAAAAGTAAGGAAGAGGATGATCCTTTGAGTGAAATATTTCAAGATTTTGAGTATCCACAATATGATGATTTAAGAGCAGAAGCTTTTTGTCACCAGCGAAAGAGACAGGAGCATTTAAAAAAGGCTGGGGAGGCCTATCGCATGGGTATGAAGTCTGTGGCAGCATTTTATGCACATCAGGTAATTGTGAATATTGTGGGGTTTGCCTACATTTAGAGAGATACCTAAATACTGAAATGAATTGGTAAGAAAAAATGGTATCTACTAGAGTTGATAAATTTGCTCAATTACTTTTCCCTGTGTGTTACATTGAGAATCACAAGTAAACTTCCTTTCACCAGTATGGTGCAGATACAGGAAGCTAATGTAACCAAATCTAGTCTGAGATGCTGTGAAAGATGATATTTAGTGCTTAGTCACACATGCTCATTTCTCAGAGATCTCAGTCTCACATCCAAAGCACCATGGTTTGCTTCCATGTGGTATGGTCAGTTTCACTCATGGACTGTAACAAACCAGATTTTGAATCTTCCCTATGCCTGTTGCATTCCTTTTAATTGGTGATGAACTGGTTTTAGACGTGTCTTTTCTATTTTTAAGAATCAGACAGATACTAAGATGTGATCTTCTGCCTCATAATCTTGATCCTCCATAAAACCTGGACAAGTTTGCTGTCTTTGCTTCCTCATTCTGACTATCTTTATGGCTACAGTTTGTCTTGGGTTGGGATAAACCTGGTATGGAATGCCATGCTTTTTGCCATCCTTCTGTTTTTGGAGTGTAAATCTGCTGCTGCTCAATCTTGTGTGCTCTGGTTTTGAAGCACAAGCTTTTTAGTCTTGTTTCAAGCACATATCTCAGTGTATACCAGTTTGAATACTACTGATTATTGCTGTTGATCATATTATTCATTGTAAGTATCAAATCTTCTTGTAATTGTTCCTGTATGTTGGTTTCTCAGTACCTTCACACAAGACCCTTCTGTTCACGTCGTTTTTACACTTAAAAGTTCTGTACAAATATCTCCAAACGCTGTAGCTTTTACCNCCCAAGTGATTTTCAGACTGTGCCTGAACAACATATAAAAATTCAGTAAGAATTCACATTGTAGAAGCATTTAATTATAAACTATGCATTGGATTATGACAGAACAAAAATGTAATAATGAAGCACTTTATTTGCTTGTTATCGTAAAAAAGCTTTCACACCACTGGTAACAGTGTTTCATTAAATTTTTAGTAAAATACTCGCAGAACGTAAAATTCTGTTGTTAGGATAATAAATTTGAAAATCACCGTGGACTGTAGCTTTTTAGCTTATGCAAAGACCTTATGGTTTTATGCCTTTTCTGGCTATTTTTCTTTCGGTAAAGCTTTTGTTATAATTTCTCCTTTGTGACAGCTTTGAGTAGTTTCTTAAGAACAGATTTCATGAAATCTCCTTGTGGGTAGGTCGCACGGAGCCTCTTCCAAAAGTTCTGTTGTGATTATAAATTTTACTGCTTCAAAAAGTGAGTTAAAAGCACCCTACCAGTACTGTCATTTTTGAACCCAGTGAGCACTTTGGAGCTTAGCTTATGTCTTGACTTGTAATAGTGCTGTGCTTATGAATAAAGGGTCGCCTTCATGAACAGAAGATGAAAGAAGCCAACCGTGCTGCTGCTATGCAAATCTTTGAGAGAGCAAATACTGCCTTGCTGCCTCTGAATGTATTGGATCTGCATGGTCTCCATGTGGATGAAGCTGTGAATCAGTTGTCCAGAGTGCTGCAGGAAAAAAGTGAAGGTAGGAATAACCTAATAATTCCTGCCTCCTCAAATTTTTTCTTAATATTTGCTGCTAAGAAGTCATGGTATATGACAATATCAGAGGGAATTAATGTAATTTAGTAACATGTAAAAGTAGTCAGCTTTTGTGTTGTTTTATTTTAAAAGTTCCCCCATGGAATTGTTTTTCTTTAATATGGCAATGGTTCTTTTTGCTCTCTGTGTTGCTCCCCACCCCATGCTTCTTTGTAAATCTTCCTTTTCCTTCTGTTTTATACTTTACATTTTAAATTCTTTTAATGTAAGACTTGATCTAGCCTTCCTGGTGTTTTTAACAAAGGTAGTAATGCAAACTTCATGTTGTCTTTGCGTTGCTTTGTCAGAACTATGATACTTTTTTAATCTTTAAAGAAAAATTAAGTTGGAATTGTCTTCAACTTTTACATGAAAATATGTGGTCTGAGCTGTCTTTCAGTAACTTCCATATTGATTTGTCAGTAGGATCTCTTGAGATCAGAATAGTGCTGCTTCCAGAAATGTCATTTTCTCCAGTTTTGCTTGAGGGCTTGTTTTTTTATCTCCCAGTAGAGTGTTAAAGTACTTCATGAGAGTTCCTGCTGCAAAAAGATACATTTTCTGCATTATTAGTTTACCCTATAAATTTAAGCACACTGGGAATGCTTTTATAATAAATATTTCTTATAGAAGGTGCCATTGTACAAACCAGATTTTTTAAAACACCTACATGCAGTGGAAACAGAAGTGTTCAGTGGGGCCTTATATCATCTTTTTCTTTGAATATACATCAGAGATAATTAAATTGCATTATCTTGTGCTATTCCTAGATTGACATTTGTATACATTAAGTTGTAACCTAATGCTTTTTAGAGCTAATTTCCTGAGCTGCAATTAAATTAGGAGTCCTGTAATGATGGTAGGGACTCTCTGTTCAGTCAATTCACCAAAAGCTTAAAAAAAAAATGAAAAAAAAAATATTTCAGGTTGCATACATGGGAAAGGGATCAGTACCAGGCACTTAGTGTTGGCAAAAGGAACAGTAAATTAATTAAAAACCCAAATAAATTTAAGCAAGAGAGAGATATGTGAACTGATATCTTGAAGTGGCAAATCTTGTCTTGTTGTGAGAATTCAGTTTCATTTATGTTTTCCTCTTTTTCAAACTCATCAGCAGTTTAGGTTGCTGTAATCACTGGGAGAAGAGCAATTTCTTTTGTTACCAGGGTTAGATGCCCTAATAACGCTCATGTGATGTGTTGATCTGTTGATTCACATGCTCCAACACAGCAGAAATTAGCCCAAATAAATGTGACTTAAATGTCAAAAACTGTGTGAATTCCTCCTTCTTCCTTTCTTTATCCAATAAAATATTATTTCTTTATTCATGTTAAGGTAAAACATGGAATAATAGTGAGAAATGTCAATTAAAAATCAACTAAATTACACTTACCTCTTTTAACTTTGCAATTTTAATTCACATGACACGACATAAATTCCAAGTGAAAAAGTAAAGCTGCTATGGAATTAGAAGGATTTTGTGATGGTCACAATATGTGTATATCAAGCGATCTAGATTTTAAAAGCTGACTGTATTTTTTCAGAGTATCTTTTTCAGAAGAGGGGGAAAATGGCTATGTTTATGTGAAAGATGCATAGCCAGCATGGGAAAACAACGTTCTGAATCACTAGTGAGAGTTTTCAGAAGAATGGATGGAAAAGTTATACTGAACACCAAGTCTCTGCTGAGGGAAAATTTTAACGGTTAACAATCCGTGCTGTTACAGAGTACCAGCAGACTGGTGGTAAACCATATCTCTGTGTTATCACGGGAAGAGGAAGCCATAGTCAGGGAGGAGTTGCTCGCATCAGACCAGCAGCTATTAGATACCTCACAAGCCACAACTTCAGGTGAGTTTAGATTTTTGTTACTGGTACTTCTTTTTTCTTTACCCACATTTAACTAACTGAAAATTGAAGTTAGTTTTAGAATACTGTTAAACTACTGAACTGATAAAGACAAGTCTGCTGTTTCACAGCACAAACCATCTTATATGGGGCACCCATTAAATATTAGATCCTTTACACTGAGATATATTAAAACACTATGAATGAAACTTATCTAACATGGCTTAATTACGTGTTTCCATTCAGAATTGCTAGCTTTACCATGGAAAGTTGTTAATCTTGCTTTTTATTTATCTCTAATAACTGCTTTGGCTCTTAACTGCTTACGTGGGACAGCAATTCAGCAAGTTTGGACTGGCATCAGTGTGTTTGCTGCTTTTTCTTTACAGGAGTGTGTGACGGTGGGACTCATACCAAAGACTTCCCATTTCCTTCTTAATTTCTACAGAACAAAGGGAGAAAATCCATTTTGAAAGAAGAGGGAATGAAAGGGGAATGTTAAAAGAGGAGCAGAATGAATGTAACCAAGAATATTGGGCAGCTTTTTTTTTTATTAGTTTAAAAAAAAAAAATCTTCCTCTTAGTTCCTGCTGTTTCCAGCTCTTCACCTCTCCAGACCCCATAAAGTCCTTCTTCACTGTCACATCCAGAGGACATATGCCAATTTCCTGACTCTCACATGCACACATACTTGACTGTGAACCATATCACTTTCCGTATGAGGGCTGAAGGAGATGGCATTGCACAGAGCTTTCATGTTGAAGCTTCATCTTTTGTTGTTTTGCAGGTTCACAGAAATAAAACCAGGCTGCTTGAAAGTCACGCTGAATTGAAGGGTTGTCAGGAAGAGAAGAGGAATAGAGGTGTCAAATTACAGCTGAAAACTTTTTAAACAACTGCAACAGTATTTTGTAATCTGTTTTAAAAGATGGTATTTTATTAGAACTGGTCTCCAGCAAGTGGTTTTGTCAGTATGTTTCCCAGAAAATTTTTGTGTGGAATGGATCCTTTTTTGAACCTGCTAAAACATGACATACAGGAGTTCAGGTCTCGGAAATTAAGCAGGTTAAGAATTCTGCGGTATATGATGTTTTGAAGAGAAGTTAAGGTACTATTCTAAAATATAACTGTCTTCTCAGCATACCTAGTTTGTCTTCTGACCCTTACACATTTTAATTGCTGTGGATTCTGTGCTTTTAAAACATAGTACCTTGTATGAAGTTATTTTCTGATTGAGAACTTTGTTCTAAACTCTCCAGAGGAGTACAGGGGAGGTGAGAATTTGGAAACTACTGATATTTCAAGTATACTTACAGTTGAGTGCTGAATTTTCCCAGGTTTCTTTGAAAGTCTGATGTAGTCTTTTCTTAGTGGTTATTTTGTGATGGGTTGACGGGTTCTTTTGTCCTTATTCCATTCTAAATTCCTCCTGATATTGATGGAAGTTGCATATAAAGGACAGCGCATTAAGACCAGCTGATTTTGCAGAACTCACTATGGTCTGTTAAAGGGAAGAATACAACACTGTAGTTCAGTCTCTACTTATACATAGATAATATTGTCATTTTGAAGGAAATGCCTGCAACATCTACTGGATTAAAAGTGTTTCTTCTAAGGCTTTTTAAATGGAGCAAGTTGAGTGCTCTTCCACTTTACAGATGTCTAATAGTGGTGTGTCTTCATTCTGTGTGTATTAAATTTGGTGATTTCCTTGTAGAAAACATGATAGTCTGTGAGCCACTGTAAATGTATTTTAAAAATCAAAGTGAATGCTAATGCTACAGTAGAAATTGCCTAACTGGAAAATCTGGAGTACAGAAGTTGTTCTGTTGTTGTTGGTGTTGCATCAGCATCTAGAAATACCTGCATTAAAAAAACCAACCAACCATACTAAAACAAATTAAAANTCTCTGGATCTGCTGGCCACGCTCCTCTTAATACATCCTAGGATGCCATTGGCCCTCTTGGCCACAAGGGCACATTGTTGGCTCATGGGCATCCTCCTATCCACCAGGACTCCCAGATCTTTTTCCCCAGGGCTGTTCTCCAACAGATCAGTCCTTAGCCTGTACTGATACATGGGGTTGTTCTTTCCCAGATGCAGTACTTTACACTTACCCTTGTTAAATTGAATTAAGTTTCTCCCTGCCCATCTCTCTAGCCTGTCCAGGTCACGCTGGATGGCAGCACAGCCTTCTGGTGTGCCAGCCACTCCTCCAAGCTTGGTATCATCCACAAACTTGCTGAGGGTACACTCTACCCCTTCATCCAGATCATTGATAAATATATTGAACAGTACTGGACCCAGCACTGACCCTTGGGGGACACCACTAGGCACAGGCCTCCAGTTAGATTCTGCTCCACTGACCACAACTCTCTGGGCCCTGTCCTTCAGCCAGTTCCCAATCCATCTCACACCAAAATGAAAATAACAGCAACAACAGAAGCCCCAAACAAATCACCCTCCAAATTAAATATAAACATCTGTACTTTGGCAAATGTTTCCAGTATGCAATCAGAACATTTTTTTAATAGAGAAATGTTATCTTCTAGAATGCATTACTACTTTTAATTACATCTTTGCCTCTTGTTAGGTATATGAATTCTTTACTACAACCCATTTCATGGTTTTAAGGCTTTTTCAGAACAGGTATGAGTTGTGTGTTAGAAATAATAAGTTAAGGATTAGTGGGAAGATATTTTCCCTTTTTAACTACTTTTTTAAACTACTTTTTTATCCAGAAACTACGTGCCCATGGAATTTGTGTATGATCCATATGTATGTTCTTCCATTTGCGTGCATGGCTATTAATAAGCAAGGAACTTCTGTGAGAAAAGCTGTGCACAGAGATAGGCTTTACTTGAAAATGTGTGTAAGTTGCTGACATGGAAGATGTGATGCTTCCCAAATACCCATATTTACTGTAATACAGAAACAGTGAATGCAATGTATGGTAGACTTAAAAATGAGTTTGTCATTCTTCAACAGATACAATAATCTTTTCGATATTGATTTCAAGTGGAAGAACAGCTTGAATAATATTTAATCAAAGGGGTCCTTACTGGAATAATATTTTGTCATAAGTTTCATATTTTTTTTGGTACTTAGTTTATCTGAATTGTGTCCCTTTTTTATTTCTTTTTGGGCTGCTTTGGTGATCAGTGGGTGAAATACAAAAGATCTGTGCCCGCTAGACAGCACCAGTAGAGCTGTATCTACCACTGCACAATGTCCTGTGAAGCCCGTGCTCCATCCTCTGTAACAGTGCCTAAGATGTCATTTAGGCACTTGGACTTAAGACAGCAGTACAGACTATCTAGCACTGCAGATGCTGAAGTTGCCTCAGCAGAGCCAGGATCTTTCTTTTGGAAAATTCCTTCTGCTCCTGAACCAGTTTTCCTCAGGCTACTGTTTATAATGAATGGAGGTGCAGCTCTCTGGGGCTGCTCCTTAAAGTGTAGTCCCTGTTAGTCGGCCCAGGTAACTGAGTTGCCTAGCAAAGGTCCCAGCGGATGCTCAGAAACGTTAAATATTGAGCTGCTGAGTGTCCAAGCCCTACAGTGATGTGCTTGCAAAAAGGGAAGTGTCAACACTTCTGGTTGTTTTGAGAGGGGGACTGGTTCACTCAGCATATTCACACTATTCCTGACATGGAGAAAGATTACTTAGATTTCAGTTCAAAAGACAAGCAGAAAAAGTTGTCTTGCCTGTCTGTTCATCATGATCTAGTTGTTGACAGATTTACCCTGGAGATGATAAGCACAGCTTTTTACCTTCTTCTGCCTAGCAAGGGGACAAAAATTGTGCTTGACTCCCAGAAAGTGCTATAACCAATGTACTTATGACTATTCTTGAAGTCTATACTTCTGAGTCTCTTTCGAAGTCACCACTGCAGTATCAAGGGGACAAAAGAAATTAAAGATTATTTAATTATTTCAAAATATTTCAGAATAGGTTATGTCTTAGGACTTCCAGCTTTTATGATATCTTCTGCAGTTACATGACTGAGGATCTTGAGGTATTGTGTAAATTCTGTATCATTTTTTAATTAAAGACTTGACAGTATTGTCACCAGCACTCTGAAATAATGTGCAGCTTAAAATATCTATTTTGTGTACCACTTTTTATTCTATACTCCAACAGCATGTGGTGGTGATGACTGGTAGCCTTTAATATGTGACTTGTGACTTCTTTTTAACAAAAACATTTTAATATTTATCCCAATTTTTAATTTAGGAAAATAATTTTCTTTGTAATACTAAATGTAATGCTTGTGCTAGCATTGAAGTAATCTTACAGTAAGGCCCAGAGATGCAATGAATAAAGTTACTTTTTGATGTAACGTGAGTGTTTAAAAATATATTTCAGTTGAATGTGAAAGTAGTAGGGCAAAAGTAATTTTTAAAAAATTATTTCAAGATACCTTGATAATAATTTAATGACTTTGGCTTTCACTTTTAATAGTACATGATACAATTTTATTTAATCTTCATGGTTTTTATAGGCCTACTGAAGGACACCTCAGGCAAAGTTTAACTGGCATTTTTTTAGTGGATGTTGGAAACCATTGTAACTTGGGAATTCCCATTTAAACAATGTCCAGATGCTCTAGTCATAACCTAGAACGTCACTAGAACTAGAACATATGGAACATCACTGTCGTGAATATGTAGTGTCAGGGAAGATCTTTACGTGCTTAGCAGAACATGTATTCTAGAAGGTTTTCCTTGAGGAAGTGAAATGTAACCAATTTGTCATTTGATCTTGCCACAAAATATAGTGGGTAAATGAGAATAATTTCACTGTTGATAATGGGAAAGAAGGATCATCAGAAATGTAATACGAGAAATTATCCATAGACTTTATGTTACTGATGCTTATGTCTTCAGATGCAATTCACATTTCCAGAATAATATTGCCCTTTTTGCAGAGCTAAGATGATAGAGTGTGAACACTGCAACAAAGAAGAGTTCATTGACTTACCACAATTCCCAGGTTTCATGTTCTCTTGAAAAAAAACACACCACCTAACCAAAGCCCAGTTGTTCATGCTGTTTCAGCTAAAACTGTGCAGAGGATTAAATGACTTCTATGTGAATATGTATGTGAAAAGACCTAGTATTGCAGCTACCAGTTGTAAAAGCTGTTTGGACCAGTGCATTGGAAGATGTCAATGTCTATTTTTAAAACTAAAATAAAAAATGATTTTTTTATTTGTATAAAGTTGTAATTTTGCTGCTAACTATAACTTTCATTTTTTACTGAAATACAGTTTTGTAATTTGCATTTGGACTTTCTAATGTGAAAAGGAATTTACAAGATCTAGTTTAATAAAGAATTTTTGCCACAAGTGTAGCCTTCTGTCTTTCCTTGTGAGACTACATTTCAGCTTGTATCAGATTTTGTCAAGTAGTAACCCTGTGTTTCTGTAAGAAAACCACTTGCCTTAACTGCAGGATTCCATCTGTAAGGAGATAAAGCAACCATCTGCAGGCGTAAAAAGAAACAGATTTGTGGCCTGATTTTAAGTGTTGTGAGTGGGAGCTGAATGCTCACATTACTGAAAAATGAGGGTCATGGTTATGGTTTTTTCCTGACCTGAAGTAGTTGAAGAGATGGTGTTCTTGCCTTGCTTATTTTGTGGGAGAGTGAGGGCAGTGGTGTATGACCAGTGTAAAGATGAGAGCACCACAGCTACCAGACTATAGAATCAGTGAAGGAATGGTTGGTTGCGTGCTCCTTACAGGGCTGCCTGCTCTGGCAGTGTGCCTCAATGTACATCTTGGGGATTAGTTTCTCAAATTGTCATGTTTTAAAGTGGAGGTGCTGCTGCTGGACTTGCCTTCCTTCTGGAGGCAGGACAGCAGTGTGCAGACAAAGCTTGATTCCTAATGTTGCTAAATCAGTCCTTGATACACCAGCTTCTGTTTCAGTTCATGCACTTACTTCCTCTGTGCTGGGCTAGCTCAGCTCCAGTTTGTTTGCGGTTGGGAGTTTTTTCCTTGACAGTGCTCTGGGAGTGTCTGAGTCCTTCTCCTATTTAAGTATGAGAAGTGGAATATTTTAGTCTGTCCTTACTTATGGAAGTGATTTGAACTTTAAGGCTGAAAACTGAAGTGTGGTAAAATAAAAACACTGCTTGAGGCAAACAGGAATTTTCGGCTCAAATCGTTAAAACACAATTAAATGTGCTGGTGGAATACATCAGGGAGCTTGACAATAGGTGGTGCCCTTGCCAATGGCATAGAGTGATGGTGGCAGTAGCTTTTACTGTGCCCTTACCAGAACTGTTGCTTCTTTTTATGACAAGCACTAAAAGATATTATGACACATCACGTGCTGTTCATTTCTTCCTCAGATGAAGAATACTGTATTCAAAGTATTGTTTTGGTGACCCTGTTTTTTATTCTTTACAGATGGGTGGAGTACAGTTTGTTTTCATGATATACTTGCTATTCTGTGCTACAGATGGGCAAGTCAAGTTCACTTTGCATTCAAGTTTCATGATACCATCAGATTTTCTCCTCTCGCTACCCTGTGTTTTTTTGTAGGTTAGTTGTCTGGATGCTTGGACAAATTAAGTCTGTTCAGAGACTGACACAAAAAGACATAGTGCTGTTTGATGAAGTTCTGTGCCACTGAGAGTGTTCTGGTGGTGCAGAGTCTTCTTGAAAACTCATGATGTTGTTTGACTTCTTGCATCATGGGGCCTGGCTAGGCTAGCAATGGCTTCTCATTAGTTACCATCATTAATTGTGCAGGATAGGTCAAGAGATAAACTCCCTTTTTTCTTATAGTCCAAGTGGTTTCTATGCGACGTGGAGCTGGGAGGTGCTGTCTTTTGAGGACTAGCTCAGAGAACTTTTTCCATAAATGAGGCTTGTGTTTGTCCTGAATGACAGTTAGGAGCTTTGGCTTTCCAGGGCTGTGGCATTTAGCAGCTGTCTCTTGGTAAGGATGGGCCTTTCTTACCAAATTCATGGTTTGCCTTTCCGCTTTTCCCCCTTTTGCCAAACTGAGGAGTCTTTACCATCCCCTGGGCCAGTCTGCCCTGTGTTCCTGAGTGCTGGAGAGCCCTTGGGACACTGAATCCAGATCTGCAGCCTTTCTCTCCTGCACCTCAATGGAAAATACATCGGGGAGATGGTGAGGGAACCTATGGGGCATGGAGATACCCTGTAAGGTGTAAGCATCTTCTGGGCAAGATCTATGGAGACATGTGAATGGGCCACATCTGAAGGCATGTTGCTGAGTGCAGGTACAAGCCCAGAAAGAGCTATGGAGAAGGTGGATTGCTGCATCCAGAGGTCAGCCAGTACCAATAGACTGCTGTGATAAAGAAAGGCCTATGACAGCATGAGGAGCTTTATGCTGGAGAATGGATGGTGACATGGAGTAGGGGCATGCCAGTGAATTGAGAGGATGGCAAATACTAGAAGGGATCTGCAAAAGGGAAAGGTGTCATGTGGCAGGTGGGCAAAGCAGAGGTGTCTGGGAGACTCTGAGGTGCTGCAGGACTGTGTAGCAAGGTACTATGCATGGGTGGGGCACTACTTCTGGAGCAGCCCATTTCTCTCAGCTTCAGCAAAGCTATGGTGGTGTATCCAAACCAGCATCTCAAAGCAGACTGTCACTGGGACACACTCCTATTCAGAGGTCTTGCTAAATTAAATGTAGATGTATCTCAACAACCTGTGAGCAACTTTTTTGTACTGTGTTCAGGTTTTGGATTTTCTTTTCGTTTATATAGGTGTGGTGGGTTGACCTGGGCCGAGTGTCAGGTACCCACCAAGGTTCTCTACCACGTTCTCGCCCCACACCTCCCATGGCACAACAAGAGGGAGAGAACGGATGGAAACAGCCCGTGGGTTTTAGTAAAGGCAGTTTAATAAGCAAAATAAAGAAAGGCAAAGCCACGTGCGTGAAGCAAAGCAAAGCAAAATTGAGCTTTAGTCTCTACTTCCCATAATAGGCGATGTCTGGCCCTTTCCCGGGAAGCAGGGCTCCAGAACGCGTAGTGGTTGCTTGGGGGGCAGACGTCTTCTTCCCGCCCCCTTCCTTCCCCCCCTCTGTCCTTTATCCCTGAGATGATGTCATATGGTATGGAATAGCTCTTTGGTCAGTTTGGGTCAGCTGCCTTGATTACGTCCCTTCCCAGGATCTTGTCCACCCCGTCACTTTGGTGCTATGCCAGCCTTATAGCAGTCACAACATCACATGTTATCTTCAATCTGAGGCACAGCGTTTCTGAAAACTGTATGGGGACATTAACTCCATCTCAGCCAAACCCAATACAATAGGTTTCATATTTTAAGAATTCTATAGATCTTTGTCTTGGCTAAGACAAAAACTGTATTGCAGACTTTGGAGATGGGGAGAACTTGCAGTTCTTTTTTGCAGTAGCTTTTTGGTGAACAAATGGGACTTCGGGCATCCATTCCACAATGGACTTTTAGGCAATCACTGCCACTTCAGGGTTTGAAAAAGGCAGCCATATATTCCCAGTGCCATCAGAGGTCCCCATGGCCTGAGACCCTTCTTGTGCTGTCCTGCTGTGTGACCTTTAACTCAAGCTGCAAAAACAAAGGACTGAGGGGGAGCACAGGATAAAAGCCACCATGTTGCTTCCCTCCCTATTGTTCTGAGCTATTTTGTGTCCTCGTGTCATGGCATTGGGTCTAAAACCAGACTTGTGTACCTGCTTAGGAGTAGGGAACGCTTATTCATATGGCTCAGGAGACACCTTACATGACTTAAGGAGTGCTAAAATAATAGTAAAAATATTAAACACTAATGCATTTCCTCAGTGTGATTACGATGTGAAATCCGCAACTTTCATTGGGCACTAGGACCTTTGAGTGCGGTAGCACTGCTCTGACCATGGCTCTTTCTACAGCCTGTTAAACAGCTGTGTGGATTGTTACTTTTTTGTGTTATCTTGAGAAGCAGGACCCTCCTCCATGGCTGGTCATATGCACTGGACAGGAGAGCAAGCAGTAGCAATCCTGTGCCTGCACCGCAAGTCTAATCAATTTGGTCTGTAAAGGGAGAAATGGCAGTCCTGTCAGTTAGTTTGTTGGAGCTCTGCACAGTAGTGTTTGTCAGATAAAGCACAAAGCAGTGCCTCAGATTCCCACCTCTTAGTCAGGGTAAAAGTAGCCTTCCTCACCTTGGTGTCCTTCTTGCCTTTCCAGATTATCTCCTTTCACTGTCTGTGCAATGCCATGAAGGCAGGCCATGGGTGATTGGAAGCTTCATCTTTTTGGTATTTATCACAATAGCCGTGTAAAGTGGCTATGTAGATATACTGTAGAGAGAACAGAATGTCCCTGGAGGGATGATGCACTCTGGCTGGAAGGGATGCTTCCCCCAGAGAGAGTGCTTTGGGAGCAATTCAGGACGCCTACATTCTTTTTCTGAGCCTTCCTCTGGCTCTCCTGGTTCACAATCTAGAAAGGAGAAACTGGCTGGTGAATCGGGAAGCCTGAGACTGCAGAGTGTGACTATCCCCATCTCACTCTTCAAACCAGGAAGAAGTGGGAAAAACACATTCAAAATAACAACAGCTGCTTCCTTCATCTTGGTGATTTTCCCACGGGGAACACCAGCATCTTCTGATTTCATCGGGGCAAGAGGCCTAGCTTGTGCCGGCATTTAGCTTCCTGACAAGAATCGTGTACAGACTGCAGAAATAAGGAGGTAGAACAGTGTTACTGGGGCTGAAAGGTGCACAAGTGGAGCAAGGCCAGGTCAGGAGCTGCTGCTGGGGAAAAGGGAGAGAGCAGCACCTGGTCCTGCTCACTGCAGCTGGGTGCCCAGGGCAGCTATGTGCTTGATGTTGCTGGTGGTGCCCCTGGGCCTATAAGCCAAGCTGCCCTATGTTACAGTTTCCTGGGGTGTGGGCACTCTGGTCTGCTGTGGAGACAGGGATGGGGGAGCCCTAGGGCAGGTAGGCCATTGGGAATGGCCTGGGGCTACCTTGCATCAGGGCTGGTGAGAAAAGCTGCTTCCTCTGCCACTTCCCTGCTGTGACAGAGCTCAGCCCTCCTCAGCAGAATGAAGGAGGAACCAGCATTTTCTCAGCAATTCTGGCCTCATTCAATGTTTTATCCCCCCAGCAGCAGTGATAGGGAGCACCTCAGCTGCTCTGATCCTTGGGCAAGGCCAGGGGATGAATGCAGGAAGCTGACCTGGCTGTGAAGCCACGGAGCAGCCTCAGAGTGGGTGTGAGTTCACAGAAAAAACCACTGGTGCTTCCTCCATGGTTTTGGCAAAGCCACTTGGGATTATTTTTGCATTAATTCCAGATGGGGGAGGGAAGTGTGAGTGTCCCTGAGGGGATGGAAAATGGAAAAAGATAATTTTCAGAAACTGATGTGGGCTTGCATGCTATGCACGTGGAAGTGTTTGCCAGTAGGAGAGGGCTGCCCTTCAGACCCCAGGGCTGCTGAGTGCAGCCTATCTGCCCTGCTGGCCCCTGCCTGCCTTCTCTGCCTGCCTTCTCTGCCTGCCTTCTCTGCCTGTCTTCTCTGCCTGCCTTCTCTGCCTGCCTTCTCTGCCTGCCCTATAGCCCTGGCCACCACCTACCCGCCACAGGCAACCTGCTTCCCTGGCCACTCCTGCCTTTTCCCTTCCAGCTCTGGGGCTGCACAGCCACTCTGTGCTCCTCTTAAGATGTACAAGTATCTCCTAAGAGCTCCAGCAAAAAAACCCCAACAGTGCAAATCCAGTAGTGTGGATGGGTATTTTGGGAATTATTACCTGATTTGGGGGAAGAAGATTGAATTTGTTCTCAGTGGTGTGACTGCTGTTATGCTAGACTGTCTCAGAACAAGAAATGGGGTAGTTAACGCTCAGTGCAGTTCCTAAGCATGCTTCCTTTTCAAGAAAGGGGAAGTAGGTTTTCATATTGCTGCGAAGGAAAGTACTTCCCATACATTGTCCCGACCATCACTTCCCATGGTGTCACGGGAGGAATTGTGGGCACACTGGTTTCTGCTTATCAGGTACTAGGAAAAAAAGATGTGTGAATGTTAGTTTTGTCACACAGCATATGTTGCTGACAACTCAAGAGGAACATCCTGGAGAAATAGCTAATCAGTGATGCGTACACAGTAGGGAAACATATGAAAGTAGTAAAGAGTAGTTCTGTAGTTAAGACTGCAGAAGGCTGTGGCCTGAGAAGGTGGGTAAATTTCTGTCTAGTTGCTGAGCTCATTCTACTTCAGAGGTTGTTGCAATGCTCTCTGCCATGCTGCGAGGAAGCTTCCCTTTCTCTGAGGTATCTGTTCCTGGGAAGGGAGTACTTTCACCCCAGGTCTGGGCAACCTACCCGATTTCCCCTGTACTGCCCAGGAACCCAAGTGAATACAAATAGCCACATCCCAGTTTTCCCAATATATGGCTGGCATCTTGACCACATACATTTTTTCTACATCCCTTTGAAAATGTTAACAAGAAAAATAGGCTCTTTTTTAACCAAATAAGCACATTTCTTGAGTTGTTTGTATCTCTGGTGCAGTGCCTAGACATAAGCAAAAAATTAGCTTTATTTTGTATAATGTAATGGTCGTCTAGGACAGAAGAAAGGTCTGTAGGGCTAAGTAACAATGAGTATCAAGAGTGTCACAGTTTACTTCCTGAGCATTACATAAACCATACTATTTGAGGCAGACCAAAATCAGAGCTGAATGAGTCTGAGAACCAAATGGAAATCAGGCAGGAGAGAATGGAATAGCTTCCTTCCTTGATCTCAACTTCCTTCCTAACACAAGAAGCCTGCTGATTTCTCCAATGAGTTAGAAATCAGGTGATTAAGAGACAAATGTGACCTTTAGTTGTAAACTGTCCCATGTCTTTGCATGACAAAAATCCTGGGTAATTTTATTTTATATAATTGGTCATAAATTTCTAGTAACTTGAGTTTTAAGACTTCATTTTTTGCTGTCAGCTTACTTTTCAGTGCAAAAATAATTTACAACCCTTCACTCAACCCCCATAAATATTTTCCACAATATAGTATTTGTTTCTGAAAGTCCCAGATAGTGACTCATAGTGAGTTTAATAAAAAGGAGAAGCAACATAGTTTTTAATGTACTACTTATATTCTCTCACAGCCAGATGTTCCCCTTCATTGCACAGCATGAAGAGGTGAAAAGGAGCAGAAAAACTGCAGTAAGAAGACAAAAAAAAGAAGAATAAAAAAGGCAAGGATCAAGAGAAGCATGTTAGGCTGGAATATAACACCTAACTCTGGAATTGCCTGTATGTTGCACAGTGTGGAGCTGAGGGTCTCTTCATGGAGTTCCAGGTCACTAGGAAATGAAGTCGTGGAGCAATGCATGAAGCAAGTGCATCCCAAAAGAATGGAAGAAGCAAAAATAAATCTGACATTCAGCTACTTTTGGGGAAGTTACTGGGTCAGAATGCTCCAGGAAGCACAATGCAGGGAAACGGGTGGCAATCAAGCTACGTTAGAACACGTGTCTTATTCTACAATTTAATTTTTTTGCTGAACTTGCTCGATTGAAAAGTTGGTTATGAAGTATTTTGCAGATGGATGCACTCTATCCAAAATGCAAACTGCTTAGCCAGATGGCCTCACATCTGGATTAGTCTGCAACAGAAACCAGAAAAGAGTAGTTGTATTTTTAAGCAGCTGCTACCTGTAGCAGACCTAAAATGGGTGATAATCACCGAAGACATTTACATCAATATGGTTTGCAAATGGTATTTATTTCTCTACTTTTGACAAGCCACAGCATTCTGGTGGAAACATTTCAGAATGTTTGAGTGATTTTCTTTATCACCAACAAAATGGAAACTTATTGCCTGATTGCATGCACTGGTATCAGTAAGCCCAAACTCAGCTAAAAACAGAAGAAAGAGTGTTTAATGTGAAAATTAAGTAACACAAGTTCTCAGATAAACTAATAATGCACTGAAACCCCTTATCAAAAATCTTGTGTCAAACTAAAAGGAAGACTGAAGCTTTTGAGAAGACTATTCCAAAAATGCCTTCTGTAAGCCACCCTTCCTTAACTTCACCCCTGTTGATACTTAATCAAATTAATTTAATTTCATAGGGAAAAAAAAAAGTTGATTCCCCAGCCTAACTGCAGCACTGTTCTGTAAGTTTTGTATCAGCAGGTTTATAGTGTGTTTGTGCAAGTTAAATTCTTTCAGCAGCTATTTATATTTTTGGTGCAAACTGCCTTTCATCTACACATAAATTATCTTTTTGTTTCCGTTTTACTTTATCTTGTATTTTATTCTGTTGGTTTTCAGTCATTTTTGGAAGTGGTGTGACTTTATCTTGGAATGCATTGTGCTGTCATAATGTTCATGTGGACAAATTTGTTAGCTATCTTCAGAGAGTTCCCATCCTGCAAGGAGCACAAAATGTGTGGCTTTAGATCTGGTTTGGGCAGCTTGTTCTGACTGCTTGCTGGCTACAGTTGATCTGAAATAGCTTAATTGAGCCCAAAATAATTTCTGAAAGGGATTTGGATTCCATTTCTCTGCCTCTAGGGCCAGTTCCAAGGCTGCTGGGGGAACCCACTGCTCATGCCTCTGATGAGGAGCAGGCAGTCCGCTGTGCTGCTATTGGGACTACCCACGTTCGGCTCTAGCACAGCTCTCCTGCTGTGCAAGGGCTTTTGGGCTGCTTCAAGAGTATGGGACAAGAACACCCTCCCTGCAGTCTGATTGCCTGATCATCCAAAGTGGGCAGTCTTTTGTGCTCACAGCTCCTGGAGTACAGACCATAGATGTGGCACTTGAAATCCTGAAACTATCATCAGAACTTTGCTTTCAATGTTGTGGTAGGAAAGCTGGAAGCGATGAGAGTCTGGCCAGTTCAAATTGCCTATTGTGGGANCCAGGAAGCTGACTTACCCTAAACCACTCTGGTATTTCTCATCACTCTACATCTGGGTCTACTGTCACTGCTGCCTCTGGATGAACTAAACCAAATTGCCAGGATTAATTTGGCCTGTATATACAGTGGTCTCGAGGTTCTGTTTTGCCGCTTTCTTTTTAAGCTTCAATAATGTAATTGTTCTAATCTGCTAAAAAAGATGCCCATCTGAACAAGCCAAGAACACAGAAAGCCACTCTTTTTTCTTCCCCTATCTTGTTTAGAATAGTCAACTTCCGTAACGTTTATTTCCAACAGCCGCTTTCAGCTTCCTGTATCTGGTGAGTTCTTTGCATTTTCTTTTATTTTCTAGAAGTCTTTATGTAAGTTGATATTCTGAATGAAATTCAGTATCTTTAGTTTTACTTTTATTAATAAGTTTGTGAAATTGATTCACATAATCAGTTCTACAGTTAATATCATCTGTTAATACTCAGTATTGTGGTATTTTGTGAAATGGTGGTCTAATCCTGCCCCATGTTGTGCATCTTCTGGATTTTCATTTGTTCCAGGCTTTTTTTTCTACTTTAGCATAAAAAGACCTTGTATAAAAGTAGAAAGAGGGGTGTGATAGGCTGTGCTATGCCAGTATTTTCCACATTAACTGATGTAAGAAAAATGAGAAAATAGGAATTATTCTAAGATGGTGGGTCTAATTGTGATCCCCTTTGCTGTTGCATGAATTATGAACCCAGGAGAGACAGGCATGTGTAAACCTGCCACACCACAAAGAATGACTTTCTTCCCCATTTGCGAAGTACATCATAGTTATGAAAAATTGTTCTGCCTCATCTTAAATGTTTCCAAGTAAACTGAGGTGAAGATTTTGTTGTGAGAAATTGAGAAAGGTGAAATTTAGGTTCTTAGGACTGAAGTGAGATTCAACATAATTTTAATTTGCCAAGGTATATGTCACTGGGTCTAACAAGTGCCTCCACAGCCTTCTGAGATGGAAAGGCTACATTTTTTGTCTAAACATCTGCGGCAGTAACTCTGTTTTCATCTCACCTCCATAACTTCTCCTCTGCTTTCTGAGCTAACCATGGCAAGCTCATGGTATGGGATCCCCTTTGAGAGTAGTATGTGTGTGCAGTGGGATGATCTTGTCACATTGCCAATGAGAGGTAGTTTATCTAAAAGGTGAATAGGAGTGAGCACACAGAGGCCGGAACCATCCATCTGACAAAAAGTCAGAATGCAGCTTTAAGATTTTCTAACTTCTTTCAGCTGTGTTTCCACCTGTGGATGAGGCAAGAGTGGAGCTGTGGCATCTGGAGGAGGCCAGCTTTAACACAGGCTTTATCCTGAAGAAAATACTTGCAGAGGAAAAAGGTATGATAAAAGAGATTAGTCAGTTGTTAGCAAGCACGTGTTGGCATTTTTTTGGTGTCAGTACATGCCTGCCTGCTGCTGCTGTAAGAATTAAGTATGCACTGCATTGTTCTATCTTGTATTCCACATTTCCAAAACCCACCATTTAGATCAGTGGGTGTTTACAAGTGTTACAGTAGAAAAGACCATACACTTACACTCAGTTCACTTTGGAACAGGCTTTAATCTCATTTTTCAGAGACAGGTCTGAAGATGAATCATAGAATTGAAGTCCAATTTATGAGAGAAAATGGATACTGACTTGATATGAATACCATGTTTGAGACTTGGGCAGTAACCATGCGTAGAAAAGCCCCATGTACACTTGCTTCCTGCTAAGCCTTGGTGGGACATAATACCAATTTTTATATTCACTAGATTGTGCTGCAAACCAGGAAATATAGTAGTTGTGTATTTAATAGAGAATCTGTTGTTTTATAAGTAATCTGTACTTTTGATCTCAGTTCCAGAGCAAACAATTAAAATTTTAAAGATGGGCTTGATTTTCATGTATAGCAAGACACAAATTCATAGTCAATCGGCTGGGCAAAGCAGCTGTAAATTACTGTTATTTAATCCCATTTTAAGGGAACTTTATCATGCCAAAGAACTGTGAGATGGTCTCACGGCAGAAGAGTATCAAGCATCACATGATGGCCTATATCAGAGGACAGTCTCTATCTAATCTACATGTGGCATGGTAAAACCATGAAGTTGAAGCTATACTTTCCAGAAAGTTACAAAAAGTACTTTTTCAGACTGGTGACCAGCTTTCTCAAGAAAACGTTTAACAAATTTAACAAGCTTAAAAAATTCTGGCTCAGTTATTCCATTGGGAGTGTGAATTTGGGGATGCAATAAAAAGCACTTTATTTGCTGCATAAACCCAGCAACTGAGAGGTTGATGCTAAAGTAACATCAGCTGGTAACAGTCTGTCAGTGCCAGTGATATCAGGAAGGCAATCTCTTGTACAGGGCAAGCCATATAAATCCTGAAAGATGCAAGCAGATGCTTGGCAGTATACCCAGAGCACCCAGGAAATGGTGACAATCTTTCAGGCTGCTTCTCTGGCCTGTCTTGTAGAGCTGTAGGTCTGCACAAGCAGAAGCTCCCAAGGAGCTTTTTTTGGTGACAATTTCTGATAACCAGCTGGGAGGACACCCAGACAGTGAGATGAAATTCTGCTGTTTCTCCTCTTGCTTTTGCTATGCAGCTCTGGAAACATAGCAGCAGCTGGATTAGGAGCTTTAAATGAAGAGGATTTTCAATGAAAAATACCATTTCTCTCTAAAGCAAACACCTCTCATTTTCTTTGTAAAATGTCGGTGCTGTGATTCTATAGTTTTCGTTAGGAAACAGTTGATGTTACTGAATGCACTGTTCAAATGATTAATGCACTTTGACATTGACCATACAGCAAAAAACTGCAGAAATTTTTTTATAATGCTTTTGCTTGTGGTTTGAAAAAAAAAAGAAGAAGAATTAACTGTGTAACTTGCATGTTTCAAAGTCTTAATGTGGTATTTCAGGCATCATGCCACACACAGCTTAACATCATTTCCAAATTAGTTTCTCACTGTTTGGCCAGTGGTGTGGGGTTTTATTAAATCAGCAGTTTTAAAGTGTTTCCAAGTTACGAGCACAGCTTACAGCTGTAAAATTTCTTGGGATAACACCAGCATAGTAATTAAGAAAGGAAGCTGACTGCAGCTGTCTCAAGCCCACTATTAAAGCATTACAGCTTTAAAATACTGGGCAAGATCATATAAATACAACAAAATGATGTAACAACAAAATCTGTGGACTTTAGCCTACCATTAGCTCTTTTCCATAAAACCAAATACAGTTTCAAATGTGCTTAGCAGAATTTAGTTTTACTGTTCTTATGTCAGTGAAGAACTGGAAAACCCTCCTAATCCATCAAAAGCGTCAGTCTACAGTGGAAGGGGAGGCATTTGGAGCCAGCAAAATCTCCCTAATTTGACAGTGAGCATGGGCACTAGAAGTTACATGTACAAAACGTTGGTGTGTTGAGACTGGAATGAGCAGCTGCTGAAGTAGCAGAGAGCAATTGTCTCAGCAGTCATATTCCTCTGGAGAATATCCAGAGGATGGCCATTGCTGTGGGCATGGCAGCCGGAGGATAGCTGGGAACATGGGCTGAACACCCACTGCATGTGTGTGCTTCTCACAGAGTGGGTATGGGACAATTTGCTTGTGCCAAGCCTGGCCAAGCCTTGTTTGTGTGGCTTTACTCTGCATTCATTGCAGATTTCTTGATCTTTCCCACCCTGTGCAATTGCTTGACACTGTGTCTGTATCATACTACTTTTGCACAAGGAACTGCACTTCATCTTTGTTTAAAGAAGCTAAGAAGTGTAAATTCCTAAGGGATGAGGATAGGGCTGGACTTGGCATGCTTATATATGAACCCTCTGAAAACCACACAAGGATTTTGCTATGGTTTGAGGGTTTCCCCAGTGGGGGGCTGTGGTGACCTATTGCATAGGAAAGACCTAGCCTGTGCCAGAAAGGGAACGAACACCTCTCCTGCCAGAAGCTGGCTTGAAGGACTGTGGTTATGCATTGTGCAAGATGCTGCTTGCCACACATAAGTGTGAGTGTACAGTACTAGTCTTGGTAACTGACACTTGCCCAGTTTCAGGTTGTTGTACTATCTGGTGATAGCTCTTTTCCTTATGAGTGACATGAGTTGCTTTTGAAGGTTGTCCTGGTTTACATCAAACTACAGATGAGACTGGCTCTCCTAAAATGTAAGAACAAGACTCCTACACAGTTAGGGGTTTGTTTTGGCTGTTTCCTGTGCACATTATCATTGAACAAATATGAAGCCCCTCACTCTCACAATAAATTAGTTCTTTTCTTTTGTTGATAGGCACGCCTGTGGGGACAAAGTTTGCAGCTTGCCTTTTTTTTTAAGACTGTCCTTAAAAACTGATCAAGTCTTTAGAGTTCAAAATTATTGAATTAATGACATACTGAATTACCTATTAACCTCTCATCATCTGTGTGCTTGTGTTTTTCTCATTACAAAAATATATTATAAAATATCTGTCTTTAAAATCCCTCATGTAAGCTCTTTTGTTTCCATCAATTTAAATGTAGTTTTAAAATTCATGTATCTTTCAATGGAGTTTTAATTTTGGAGGAAAAGCCATTGGCTAAAATATCTCTGAGTTTTAATCAAGTCCATCAGGATTCAAAAATAAAACATGGAAGATATTTTCATAGTGTAGCTCTCCTAAAATCTCTCTCTTTTCATATGTGTGATCATTTTCATGCAAAACGTGTAAAAATAAAGAAAATCAAGGAAAACTTTATATGCTTCCCACTGAAAACCAGAAATTCTGCATTAAGATTACCACAGTATGGGGATTTGCATGTTCTTTAAACCAACTGAAAGCCAAATAGATGTCAGCTTTATGTACTTGAAATGGTTTCGTATGGAGCTGAAGAATGAGTGAGAAGGATTTATGTATTATTTTTAGTAGTAAAGAATAGAAGCTTTTCTCCTCTTAACCTATTCCATATGACCTAGTGTTGTCTACAGTATCATATTTTTCATAAAAAAGTGACAAGAGATTAAGGTTGTACCAGAATTGGAGAAAAGTAAAGGAAAATAGGCCCTGAAATATATATGTTCTCCTCTGGCGTATGGTTTGCGTAAGATATAAATCAATATAAAATCTGAACTACCAGATATAACTTGTGCTAATTCCAGAAAAAAAAAAAAAGAGATTTTGACAGCATGTTCATTTGAAATTGGGCTTTGATCAGAACTATGCATAGGATGTAGGCAAATTGATGTAGGCAAGTATGCACGCCTATTTATTGTATTTAATTCAATTTACTACAATTAAGGAATTCTGGAAAGGCTGCATAGTGAGAAAAATATTTTGCTACCTGTCCTGTAAATGCATATTAACTCTAATTTTATCCTTGTGCTGGATGTAGTGCATGAATACTGAGTTGTGAGACAGATCGTGGAAGGCAACTCCGTTTTTAATTTATAAAACAAATCAAAAGCATAAAGACCTTAAAGCAACAAATGCAGGAAAAGTTAAGATAATTGTGTGGTTTATATTGCACCTTTATTTCCAAGAAAGTTCTCCAATTTTTAAACATTTTTATGTACATGCATGCACACATAAAATTTGAGAATGAACTTATAAAGATGGCAATTTCCCTCTGGCTGAAATCTGGACTATAATTTTAACCAGTCTCATATATACAGAGACAAGAAAATTTTTTGTTGCTAGCAGTTCTAAGGGGAAAAGCTAAAACTGTCAGCCAGTGTCTCAATGTTATAAAATAACCAACTCAATTATTCATTTTACTTATTTTACTAGCTTTACCCATTAACTTGACAAGTTAAACATTCTTCAGTGCAAAACTGAAGAGTGACAGGCAGTAAATATGTTCTTCCCAAATAAAAAAACCCACCAACAATACGTTTTAGCAAAAGTCATTACTGTGAGTTGTTTGATCAACTGAAGCATCGTTATTTGCTGCTCAAAACACACATTCAATACATTTTATTCTTACCACAAAATACGCAAAAATAATCTTTCAACAAACATTGGCTAATTCTGTTCTAACTAATATTTTCCTCCTCCCCCTGAGGTTAGGAGGAGAAGATCTGGGCTTGACAGTCTCCTTGTTTTGTGGTAGGCATTTTATAAAACCAGAGCAAAGTTAAACCTGAATAGGTCTCGGAAAGTAACCTTGGAGATCTTGTGAGGCATCCATGGAGGACAGTGAAGAAATCATATGACAAAAGTTTTAAGAGTTTTTAACATTGAGGAGCATTTTATATCACCTATATAGTTAGTATATTCACTTTTAGCTGTACTGTTAATATTGATTACTTGGTAGTGTTTAACAGAGCCTGGACCCAGTCCAGAGGATCAGGTACCATGCAAACAAGGGAGAGGAGTGCAGTCCTACACCAGGTTAGAGCCCAAATATGCAGAGGTCAGCCCTCTCCACTGCAGTGGGCTCAATGCAGGCTCTGAAAGAGAGGGAGCTCTTTTGCCTGCGAATGCAAATGTGTACGTGGATTTGCTGGGTTGTTAGTTTTAACATTTTACCATGTTACGTATCTACAGGATTTAATATAAATCCATGCATCTCCTTAATGGCAAGTCATTGCAACATGTTGTAAAGATGTGTCTAAAAAATATAATGTCTGCATATGCAGTAGAAATGAAATTGTTTACAATGTGTGACTATTTGTAAGACTCCATTATCTATCAAGTATACACCTTGATTGTTGAAAATCCAGGTTTAGCTCAGCAGTCATTTCTGCTCATGTGCATACAAATACTCATGCATTCCCATGAGTAGAAACAGAGTAATTTAAAGACCATGGTAATTTCAATAATGCATCCATTCTTTGATGCAAAATATGTACGCAGGTTTTCAGATGATGGCAAAGTACCTTGCCCAAAATGTGCATCTGTTTCATAGAGCGATCTCCAGCAAAGCCTTCTGCAAATGAATGATTGTCAATATGTGTATACGTATATATATATACACACACAAATCTATATGTGTATAGACATAAAACCACACATGCATGTACATATAGATGTCATATTTTTTTGTACATGGAGGTATAGATTCATTATTGAACTAGTTATGCTTTTAAACACACACATATATTTTCAATATTTTGTATAAATGAATGCACATACACTTGTATATATCCAGTCTAGCAAATCATACCTCATTCTGCAAGAAATTATGAATGCTAATTTTAAACTAGAAAATACTGGTTGTACGTGAAAGGGAAAGGGATACCTCATGATCATTATGCCTCTATCTGCAGGTGATAAAAAAAAATCCAAACAGAAATAGGGAAAGGACTAGGGTTTCTGGAAAGAAATCACAATCATTATTCAAGGTTGTAAATAGAAGAGTACCTCACGTTTTGTCCACCCAAAAAATTAGGGGAGATTTTTAAGAGTTAAAACTTAAAAAAAAATGACTCTACAAAAATATCTTTTAAGTGCCATTTTGATTCATCTTAAACTTCAAGAAAGGTGAACTGTATTAAAAGAGGATGTGGCATGAAAAATTTGAAGTGGTTTGGGGCCCAAAGCTGCAAACATTTCCACATGTGAATAATTCTACACACAGAGTAGTCTTATTGAAGTCAATTACTTAAATATCATGCATTTTAGAATGTCAGTCCTTCAGTTTGGCTACAATACAGTTAGACTTGGATGGAAATTTGTTTTTAACTGTTGAGTCCATTAAGATAGACTGACTTTATACAGGTATGTGTGATAGTGCTCTAGTCAGCGTGTAATGCTTTACCTATGTTCACCTGCAAGCATATCTGTATTCCCACCTGGACCCAAAATTAGATCTATGTCAGTGGTGAATATATATATACATATATATATATGTTTGTGTGTGAACAAAACCAGAGACTATGAGGGAATGCAGATGCACAGATGGTTGGCAAACTCCTGTGCTTGAACATACACACGTGTGACATTTGCGCACCAGCTGCTGCATGAATGACTGTATCTGTGGTAAGACTCAAGAAGAATTTCTTCTCTATTTAAAAGCAGAGAAGAAAAATCATCACAGGGAAGGGTGGGAAAGGAAGGTGACATACCCAGCAGAACGGAAAGGCTCGGTAAGTGCAAGGGCATGTTGCACGCTTCAGGCACATGCCTCTCCGTTTCTGCTGACTTTGGAGGGTATTTGATCAGACTGAGAATGACCATGAACTGGTCCTCTGTGAAGGGGTTACTTTCCTACACTTGATATACGCAAATTTTAATTTGGAGAGGATGCAACTTTTGTACTGAAAATGGGTCACTTATGAAAATGCCTTATAGTGCCGTGAATAGTCCACATAGTCTGCAATTGATCATGTCATGCCATAAATGTGGAGAAAAAAGACCAGACTCACGGCTTGAATTTTGAAGCAGGTACTTAGCACTGCAAGGTCTCATTGACTTTTACTAATATTTAGGATCTTGAATCAATATATGAGAGTATTACAGACCTTTTGTTGGTTTTTGGAGTGGTTCTAATAATTCGTGTTCAGGTTCAATTTGTAAGTAGCTGAAGCAAGGTGTGATAGGCCACAGCTAAACTGTTCTTGAAGATAAATACTTCTTTTGTCTAATTGGGTAATTAAAATGAGAATTAAATAGTCTTTCTCAGTGACTATAGTAAAGTGAATAAATCTATAGACATGTCGTTACCCATTGCTTATATATATTCATTATAGGTACTATTACTAAAGTAATGAACTAGCAATTTTTTATATAAGATATCTCTTTATACAGCTTTATATGTATGTGCAGGATGTGTGTAAATATGTACATTTTCTTACACCGAAAGCTTTCATCCTTTTCCTAGGACTTAACATCTCAATCTTATAAAATAACATTGGTCTGTATTTGATGTTATTTTACAGCAAGGTTCCCCAGTCTCAATATGAGGGAATTCCTTTAAATCTGAGTTTTCCTGCTAATAATAAAGTTGGCAAGACGACTGAATCATAGGTCAGTCATGATCATAGATCCTCTTCTTCAGTTTCAGTTGTTAAAACTTTCAAAGGAAGAAATGGAGATTTAAATTTTCAGGCTTGTCTTGATCCAGAAATGATTTTTTTGCAGAGGCTCCTGAGAAAGTGATTGTCCATTTTCTTTAGATTTCATAAATTGGAAATTAAAAAAAAAAAGTTTCGTATTCTTTTTGAAACAAAGAATTGAAATTTGAAAACAGGAACAGGATTTCAGTTTTGTGAAAAAGGGAGTGAAAGGAAAATTTCTAAGCTGTCATGTCTGCAATGTTTTTAATGCTGAAAGAAGAGGGTTTTTGAGACGACAAGACATCCTTGCTTTAAAAATATGAGTTCATTCCGTGTTGCTTGCTCTTCTAACTTTAGGAAACCAATGCAGATATGATTGTAATAAGGATAAAGTATCTGTATAAAAGGTCTCATCCAAGCTTCTAGGAATCCTCTAAATTCTTTAAAATACAAAAACTCACTGAGACATAGGCTGGCAATTAATCCATTAGTATCATAAATATACCAGACAGCTGAAGTACTCTGCCACTGAAATAACCTGCCACCTTGCTCTTGTCTGTCCCAGAAAAGGTGGCAGCCTACTTGGAAAGCAGATGAGTTGAATGCAGATTTTTTTTTTGGTGGAGTAGTGTGGGGAAAAGATGCAACACCTTGCGTATGTATTGGCTGTGAGCCAGTTCTCCTTTATGGCAGTGGTACCACCACTGAAGGCTNTCGCGAAGCCTAGCCATACATATATACATACCACCACTGAATGCCACTATGGACTGAAATACTGCCACCGCATGAGGTGGTGGGAGGTTGTTTCCTAGACTAGCAATATAGGGCCTCTTAGTGCTATAGATCAAAATCATCTTAAAATGAATTTAAAAACAAGGAGGCCGCTAACACAAATATCAGAGCATAGCTTAATGAATGCATGACTGGAAACTAAAGCAAGAGACCATTTTCTTGCAGACCAGCTGCAATCTTCAGACAGAATACAGCTGATGTATTAGTTTTCAGGAGCCCTGTGCTGTGACAGCGAAGACCCATGCAGCAACCTGGAAGTTTGTATCTGAGTGGAACAACTCACCTATGGAGCCGAAAACAAGGTAGTATGACCTTGACAGCCTAGTGATCTAGCTAAGCTTCCAGACTGCATCCAAAATGACTGCAGTGTCTCTGTCATGGGGGCCAATTGTTTCCTTTCTGCATATTCTGGGTGCTGCCCCTAACGAGGCAACAATATCTTCTCCCTCTCCTGCTCTCAGTTGTTCTCAGGCCCCATCTGTCCCCTGCAGAGCCTGCAGTGCACCCACAGAGTAGAAGCTGTAAAGCTGTGTGCTGTTCTGGTCAGTGAAGGTAGTCTTCATGTCTCCTTCCTCTGCTAGAAAGCCTTTCACTAAGAGATGCAAGGAGAGCTTTTATTTATCTGTGATGCAGTTAGAAAGAGCAGAGATTACAGTCAACAAAACAGAGAAGAACTGCAGGAACTTTTTTGCAGGTCCCACCTCGGCATGCGGTGGGACTTACAGAAGTAAAGAAGGCAGGCAAAGGAAAGATGTACAGTCAAGCATCTCACAGCAAGTGGAGGTCTCTCCATTGTTTTTCAACTTTTTTAGTGGTATAAATATTTTTATTTCCTCTCGAAGTCAGGTCTCAACAAGAGCTAGTGTACACAGTGCTCAAACTAAAAAATTAGCCTGCTCTTATCGTGATATCAACAGGAACTGCACTGAGATGAAACTGTGATAGGGACCGGATAATGGCAATAATAGTTAACATGTTAATTGTTTTAATCATCTGAAGCATTTTGTGACTGCCTGACCTAAAAAGCCTGTTTTCTTACCTGTGTGGTTTGTTTGCATATGAGCTAATTTCTTCCAAATCCCAGCCTAGCCAAGTGTGCACTATCAATATCCACAATAGAATTTGAAATTAGGAGTTCCTGACCCATTTTATTTTCCTTTGTCATAAGACACTGTCCTTCCCCCGCAGAGGTTTAGCTGTTGTGAGCCATGCTCACAATGATCTTAGACTAGATGCCAAAGGCATTCCTGGTATAAATGAAAATCCCATTTGAGTCAATTGATAAACTTACCCCTTCTGTTACAAGCAGTCCTACTTTCCTTTGTTGGTAGAATTGTTTCAACAAATATTAGATTATATTTTCATGGGATATTCTGTTTATGTGAATCCTCCACCTGCAAAGAGCTTGGTGCTGCTATGCTCCTCTTCCCATCCTCTCACATTATTGGGTAAGAACACCACTCACCTTCTCCATATCATATTCAGCCATGATCAAGTGTGAGGCATTTACTTGCATGAGGTTGCTGAGGTGCCTGAAGCAGTGGCTATTGCAGGGCTTCTTGTGCTTAGGTTGTCAGTCTGAGTCTGAGGGCTCTATAACCACACACCAGTGCCAAGATTCTGTATTCCAAAGACAGAGGTAACAAAAATAGGAAACCAAGGAAAAGTTGCATTAGTTGCTTAGACACTACGATACAGGTAAAAAAAAAAGTGCTTTATCTTCAACTGTGCAAGAATTTTCTTTGAGGTTAATATCAAAGTTTATTAAAGATCACTATCCAGAATGACTGTATCAGAATTAGACATATATACTTACACTTAATAATACTATAACAGCGCTCACTCCATTAATCAAAATCTTCTATTATTATGAGTAATGAAAGCATAAGCCAAAATTTCATAAAAGAAGATAGAGATTTATATCTGGAATTCCAGATCCAAAATGGACTTGATAAAGTTAACAAAATTTTGAAAAGCAAATTATTGGGGGTAAAAAAAATTATTTGTCAACAGCTTAGACTCAACCAGATCAGAAGATTCTGTGCAGTCTTTTAATGGGTGTAGCATGCTCTACTGTCAGACCAAGATCCAAGGTTGTAGCGTATAATGTGAGAGAAAGAAGCCGAAGTTTTTGCAAATATTTACACAACTGGATGTAAACTGAGGTGTATAAGTGCCCAGTACTGGTCTGTGCTTCAAAGGACATTGTTTTCTGTTGATGTTTTCCATTAATTGAGGCAAACTTGCATAATAATTTTAATGCACTAGTACTGCTCTTACCCTGAGCCTGCATCAAGGACAAGCTATGTATGCAACTAAAAATATATCTTTAATATGGACATTTAAAGTCCCAATTATATATGGAGGCACATGAACTCCAAATGGTTGTAAAGAAAAGCAAGATCAGGACCACTGATGACAATCTGTCCACAGGATCAGAATGTGGACCTTTTTATATACTGTTCATTTCTATTTACCAATGGATTATAGAACAACATAATTTTTCTAAGAACAATTCTGCAGGGTTATGGTGTAATAGTTCAGATTTTTTTTTACTGTGTCTGCTAGCTATATTCACTAGTTCTTAATATCTTTTGCAGTTTTTTGTAATTTATATACTTTCTTTCAAAATAGCCAACATAATCAGACCTAGTAATCAACAAGCTGAGTACCAGAACACTCCTTTTATCTGTCTTTGTTCTGGCATCTATGAAATAGCAAAAGTCATGTTTCAGACATACTTATTTTCCCCCACATTCAAATATACACAAAATAATGAGCCTGAAGGCATTAAGGACTATTTGCACCAAAGAAACATTTGTTCTGAAAAGGAGACTTAGCACCTGCTAACTTTCTCCTGGGAGCACACAGCTTTGTCTGAATCATATGCTGGTAGCTTACAGTGAATAGTGATGTTTTCAAGCTGTACTGCTGACACAATTTTGAAGTAGAATACCCTGAAGGAAAGATAGTGATGCATTTAAATTATGGACTTGTGTATCCTGCATATACTTTTCAAATTCATCATAGACATGTTTTGTAAATGTCTCATTTAATTCCCCTGAGAGCTCAAGGGAATGGAGACAGTGAGACAGTGAAGTTAGACCTACTGAATCTTTAAATTTCTAGCTGCTGTCATAAAATCTTAAATTCAGAGAGTAGCTGGTTTCCCAGAAGCCAGGAATGCTGTGAAGCAGCCTCAGCCTCCATCCCACTTCCTAGAAGTGAGCTGAGATGGCAAAAGCGTGGTCGTGCTGACAGACCAGGAAGCACTGTCTGTTGCAGTAACTCCTCTTGATACCGGTAACTGAAGCACGCAGGAGGACTGCCCCGCAGACGTGGTGCTGCCTCTATAAAACAACGTGTTCTGGCCAAGCTGCTGAGACATCTTCTTTTGGCTGGTGCATTGGGTGGGAGAGATGCAGGTGTACTGGCAGCATGAGAGGAGGTATGGCACTGCCAAACTACAAAATGAAAGCAGGGTAGTTGCCAGTAGCAGTTGTTAGTGCCTGTAAAATATTCTCCCTAAGCTTGTCTACACCTTTTCTCTTCTTTCCCTTTGTTTTTCACCTTTGTGGAGTAAGCTAAAACTCTCTGTGTACTAGAAATATGAGTGAGGGGCAGTGGTGGTGATGGGGGGATTAGGGTAGTGAAACCAGAGAGTGTTACAGTAACATAGAGTACATGCTTTTTGTGGCCGTCATTTTTGTGCTAATAACCTTAAGTAGTGGCTTCTCTCATATACGAAGGAGACAGAAACACATTGTTTGTGTAAGATATACAGGACATTTTGAAATAATGCAGTGATACTTTTTTTTTAATTACCTTAGTTGAGAACTAATTTGCCTTCAGTTTTGCAGTTAGTGATTTTCATAGCATCTTGTGTGTCACCCTGTGTGAGCAGCAAATCTTGCACACAGCTAGTGGGGAAGAGGCAAAAGCTTTCAAAACAGGAAAATTTGACTGAATGCTGGCAGGAGCTCAAAAGCAGTTACATGTTCTGAAGAAGTATTCTCAGTTCAGTTTTACAACAGAGTAAATGTCAGGACAACTCCATCCCCTTCAAATGAAATTGTTTGACTGGGGCAAGCGCTGGTTGTATGGCATCCTTTGGCCTGTTCTTGCTTGTTAGAAGTGATTTGAAAGAAAAATGTTGAACTTTTTTGTATTTTTGCTGTGAATCCATTGCATTTGAAAACCGTTAAGGTTGATATCACCTGGGATTCACACCTGAAGTCTTTTTTTCCTCATTGTCAAAAATTGTTCTGTATTACTGTTCATTATAATATTGCTTAAATAGTCACATTTGTTAATGGAGGTGTTTTTTTCTCTTGACTACCTCTAGAGAGCATGGCAACATTTTGAAGGGAATCTGACCTGGTTGCTTAACAAGGATTAAGGATTCTGTCAGTCTTGGTGAAAGTCAGAGGCAGGAAATGTGTCATTAAAAGCAGGTTAGTAACAGTTACACTAAAGTTAAATTGAATTTTTTTTTTTTTGACAATTGGAGGGACAAAATAGTTTGTGTCAGTGGAGAATGGCAAATGTGATAGGATTGTTAGCCCCTGTGGAGCAGCAAAAAGATTATTTACATGAACGGCTGTTGCACATGCAGCCAGCTGGGAGGGAATGGCAAGGTTCTGCATCCTTGATATGGGATGCTCCCAATGGCTGTCCAAAGACATGTTCAGGTGTCTTTATCTTGATGAAGAATGGTCTTTTCTCTTTGGGTTATAAATGTTACATTTTGGTTTTATTCTTCCAGAAACATAATTCGACTCACTGCATAATTAAAACTGACAGCACCACAGAGCCGTGTGGGAGAGAAGAGGATTTTAGACTCAAGTGGCACAATCAAATCTTGAACAGTGAAGAGTTCTAGATGATTTTTCACCAAATGGAATTTATCTAGAAAGCCTCTGAGACCACTGCATCTTTCCATCCCACTCCTACTGTGTGGAGAGGGTACTCTTAGCCCTGGACATTAACAAAATGCTGGATTCAGTCAAGTGTGTCCTGGTGGGAGACTCTGCAGTGGGGAAAACATCTCTCTTGGTACGTTTCACCTCTGAGACGTTTCCAGATGACTACAAACCCACTGTATATGAAAATACTGGAGTGGATGTCTTCATGGATGGTGTACAGATCAGCCTAGGTCTTTGGGACACATCTGGCAGTGATGCCTTCAAAGGCATTCGCCCCCTCTCGTACCAACAGGCAGATGTGGTATTAATGTGTTACTCGGTGGCAAACTACAATTCCTTTCTGAACTTGAGGAACAAATGGATTGGTGAGATCCGCAGCCATTTGCCCCGCATCCCTATTTTGGTAGTGGCTACTCAGACTGACCAGCGTGACATGGGGCCCTACAGTTCCTCCTGTATCAGCCCAATAGACGGGAAGCGACTTGCCCAGGATGTGCGAGCCAAAGGCTATTTGGAGTGCTCTGCCCTCAGCAACCGGGGGGTACAGCAGGTGTTTGAGCATGCTGTGAGGACAGCAGTCAATCAAGCCAAAAGACAAAACAGGCGGAAGCTCTTCTCCGTTAACGAGTGCAAGATCTTTTGAGGACCATCGGTGGTGGTTTTGCCCATGTTTGTTGTTTCTGTCTTCACACAAAGATACTGCGGCAGAGAGAATGGGAGGTGAATCAAAGGAGGACTCCTGGCAAGACTGCAGTGCAGGTGCCCCTACTGAGACAGATGTGCACTCTAGCTGATCTGCTCCCCCTCAACACACATAGGTACTGTTTGAAAAACAAAAGGTGCAGGTATATGTCCCTGTTCACAAGCCTGTTTGGACTTCTTTAGCGTGGAGTGTACCTAACCTGGAGATCTGCAGATAACTGCTGTGCTGATTTTGTTGTTTGTTTGTTTTTCTGTTGATGTTCCTCAGTTGTTGTTTTTTCTGCATATATTTAATGAGAAACTTCTGTCTGGATCAACCCCCACTTCTTGACATATCTGTCCCTATGGAGGTTTTTTTTTTCATTTTAAGAACTTAGTGTATAAATTAAAAGACTCTTGTATATGTTGTTGTAAAATCCTGATACTTTGTTTTCATTTTTTGGAAATTCTTCCTTTAGCTAACCACTGAAGCAAATTGTTCTATCCATATAATAAATAGCCTGCAAGCAAGCCTAGCTCTTCTAAGACATGCCAAAGCCACTGTGTATTTTTAATCAAATCCAGTACACCCAGCATAGAAGTTATCAAAACTTAGTGACATTTGACAACTGTCCTGTGGCTTTGTGAGATTTATTTTATTATCTTAGTCTTATTCCTCAGCAATGTGGTCAAAGATAGGATGAAGCAAGAGAAAACTATTACGATTCTTCCTTGACCTTACCTTGTTACAACCCCAGAAGGGCTGGCTTGCACTCAGGGCTGATCTAGACATGTGGTTGGCATGTCATAGATGAATCTATGCTGTAATCACCTCTATTGTCCCTGCTGTAATTCTGGAGATAAAAGATTTTGGTCTCCAGGAATGAAAGGTATTTTTTCATGAGCACTAAAATTCTTGGATATATTTAGTACACTCCTTTTTCAAACAGCGGTTTTAGTGAAACCAGTCACCTATCACAGTAAAAATCAGGTAGGTGGCAATGTTGACTGTGAATATTTAGAATGGCTAAATAATTTTTTTTTTGAGTTTGTGTACTAAGTATAACTGCCTATTAGCCTTTTTAGCCACCAGCACACTTGTAAAGATTGTGGGTAGAGCCCTCCCTAAATCTTCGTTCGCAAAGCCTAGCCATGATAACCATCTGGATTGCATCAAAGTAAGACTGAAAAAGGGCTTTGCATCCTGGGGAGCCTGGCAAGTCTGAGTCAAATCCTGATGTACCTACTTGGTCCAAGTTACACTCCTGCACAGAAAGCCAAGCTAAGGAGGTGGAAACTCCAGGTATGTAAGAGAATTCTGCTAGAAGATGGCATGGGGGCAACACACAAAGCTGTACATTCCTTGTGAGTTGTGGTGTTCCCCTCCTCCTCAGGTTATGTATCCCCTCTGCCCTGCACTATCTCTTAGGTCTTCCAGATCTATCTCATCTCAGGCTTTCTGCTGCCTATACAGGAAATCCTCTGGAGGATTTCTTAGTGCAGTAAGATTATTTTTTTTCCTCACTTTCCCTGTTCTTCAGCTAGCTCAGAACTGACCTTTGAGGGGCTCATGTCATGTTGCCATAAAAGATGGCACATAGCACAGTAGGGTGATTCTCTCTCCACATGAATCCTGAGAGAATGACCTGTGCCTGTTTTGACTGAGCTCTTACTAGTGTTTTGACAGGAATGGATGCAGTGGTTTGTCTGGTTCAAATCCAAGGCCTGTCTATATTTTGTGTCTGGAAAACTGGTTAGGTGCACTTCTCCATACACTGTTCCACCGCTGAGCTTCTCTATAAAGAGAAATTCCAAATTAAATCATTCTCCTTCTATGAATCCCAGAGACAATCTCACCTTTGAGGTAGGCAAGCAAGTATTTGCATTGCAGTCATCTTGAATAGCAGTGGTGAACAGGACACTTGATGTTGTGATCATTCTGCCAGCTCCCAGGCTGGTAAATATTTACCACTCATCAACCTGATTGTAACGGAGGCTTCTGGTCATAAAAATATACTGGGCTCATGTGAGGTTTTCATACCAGCTTTAAATCTTTACAAGTGTGTGCACCTGAGCACACAAGATAAAGGCTACTATCACTGTTCTTTTTTCCTGAACTCTTTCCTACTTCTCTTCAGGTATTGATTGCAAATGCTTTACCCCTGAAACACTACAGCTGACATGTTTGTAAAAGAACCTGAATGGCACGATACCTATGCAGAGTTACACAAGTGGCTAGGTATTTGTGGTGCTTGGTTAAAAATCCTTTGGCTTTTTGAAGATATATATTTTTACCTCTCAAGTCTTGCAATGACTCTTCACTGAAAGTTTTGGATTTTGTAACCCTAATTTAAAAGTAGCTATTGTTACTGTTTGAACATTAAACATCACATGCAAAATGTCACGTTGTGAATCTTCAAATCTGTCGCTATTGTGGATATTTTTGTTACGGTCCTAACTCTGCTAACAGATTTAATGTCTGGGTTTAGCTTCTTCTGAGACATGTTTTTGTCAGCATGTTCTATTAAATGGTCTTTTTTCTCTGCACATTATGCTTTGTTTACAACAGTTAACACTGCTAATTTTATGTTGAAAAGCAGTAACCACTAGGCCAGGATGTTGTCTTGTGGTATCTGCCATGGGATGCTGGATTCAGAGGTTCCAAACAGCTGTTGTATCAGACAAAGTCAAACAAAGATGTGCTCCATAATTGAAAATTCTCTCTCATCCATATTTGCTTCACAAAGCTTGCTAAGGTGTATTACAAAAGGAAAAATTCAAAGTTTGCTTGCAATTCAGTGAAGCAAGGTGGATAGGCTTCCCTGAGACACCTGAGCTGATGGTACAGGATGCACAGGGAATTTAGAGGTGGCTTGGCATACCCTTGATGGTGCATCCTAGAGCAAGTCCAAAATGTGAGGCGAGCAAAAGCTGGCTGATTATTAAAAGCAAATTGGAGAGAGGATAAAGTAACAGGAGGATTTGGGTTTCGTGCTATGTGGAAAAAAAAAATTGATTCCAATTTTCACAGCCTAGTTATTTTCAGATTCTTAATGCTAAAAAGGCATTTTTCACTGGGAACGGAGTGAAGCACATTATTATAGTGTCTAATAATGCAGATTTCCCTGAGTTATTAGAACTGATATGCTCAAAAAGTGTGGCAACTCACAAGCAAAGTGAAATCTGGACGTGTCAGAACTGAGCAGAAGAATAGACTGAATGGCTTTTTGGGCTGGGGCTTGTACAACTGCAACTGTGCTGCATCTGGCATGCATAAGAAGGAACTTCTGAGGTCTCCTGTGAAAGCCTACTAGGGTGGTTTTGCTAGCGTTACTTGGGCAACAGGGTGTCTGGGTACAGCTCGGTGGTAAAAATCTGGCTCTGATGTTCAAAATACATTCAAACAACAGCTTGACACGCATGTTAAGTTTCAACTTCTTTTTCTCTGAAAAACAGCAGGTTAGGAGAGATCAAAATGATGTGCAGCCTTGTCTCAGTTGGGCTGAGCTGTCAGGTAAGGGAAGAGACCTTGCCCAAATACACCCTTTCTATCTTCTCAAATTGATCCCTTTCCCTTGTTGTTCCATTGCTAAGTTTGCTTTTGCTTCCTGTTAAAATAGGTTAAAATTTTTTTTCATTAAAAAAAAGGAGAAAATACTTGGAATTTAAAAAGGAACTTAACAGCAATAGCACAGTTAATTTCATCAGAAAAAAATTTTTGGTCCCTAATTGTTTCACTGAATTCTGCAATTCAGATAAAGAGTTGAATAGGTATGCAATTGTGACTTAAATCAGAAACTGTTCTTTCAGCAGAAAAAGGAAGAAGTATTTCCCTTCAGTAATTTGCAAAAGGTAAATATTACATTATTTTAAAGACAGATTTTCCAGCCTTTTATGCTGTTTTGGTTGGTATATTATTTATATTTATGCAATATACATACAAATATTTATACACTAATATTACAATATTTATACAATATAAATATTTTCTAATAATAAATTAAAAAGCATATTTCAGATCTTCCCCCCTTGTTTTTTCAAATGGGAAGTTATTCCAGCTTGTTATTCTACTTACTCAGTTGTAACAGATACTGTTTTGCTGGATATTGGCAATCAACAGTTTGCAAATGTTCGTGTGATTTTTGTATGTACTCTGTAGTTGCTAGGGTGTCTGAATACTAGCTAATGCTTGTACTGATAAAGAAAATGCATTTAAAGCAATCATTTTATACATAGCACCACAGGGATCAGACACAAAGGAAAAAGCCATGTCAGGACTCTGACATGTCAGCCTTTCCTTTATCACTGTTGCTTTCAAGTGAAAACAGACATTAAAATAATTTCAAATAAATGGGGCAATTCATGTCTTTTAGCACTTTCTCCTAATGCCTCTGCTACACAGGGCTCAGGTTACTATACAAAGAATAAAAAGATACAATTCAGAACATGATAACGACTTGCCTACTCTTGCCTTTGTGAGCAAGTTAACTACCTTGGCTTAGTTAAAAGTCAGTTCAGCCTCTGAAAAAAGCCTGTTGTGAGTAAATTTGGGTTAGCCAAACTGCCTTGTTAGAAATGACAGTAATGAGCTGTTTTCTCTGGGTGTGAGGAAATGTATTTTGTGTCTCAGAGATTTACTTCACAGCTGTAAGTGCAAAACATACTGACCAGGTATCGCTGTGTGCCTGTCCTAGCTGACTTGCGCGCCCTTCACGTCATACTCTGAGTGGCCAGCTCTTGAAAACAAAATTCATGGATAAAACAACCTTTGTGCATATCTAGATATTTGTATTGCTGTAGCTATGGTGGCTTTTCCCCTGCCCCAGAACTCTCAGTCCATTGTGGTGCAACCATGCAGCTGCTGTGTGACAGCGTGGTCCATGTTGTGGGGAGGCAGAAGGAGAGCATCATTACCAGGCAGCCCTGCCCACACAGCACCAAGGGGGTGGGTTTTAAGCAGGATAAAAGTGGTGTTTGTCAGGGCTCCCCTTACCAGGCATCACAGGCCGTTGCTCTACTCTGCAAACAGAGCTGGCTCTACCTCTGTCAGACTTCTGTCACTTGCAGGTGCTCTTGCAGTAACAGACTTATTTTGTATGCCATCTCTAAAATCAGTACTTCTGTAAGTCATTAGCCAGGCCTGGTTTCTGCGGGCACTCTTGTGCTGGTAGCATTGGCTGGAGGGTACATCTCAACTTTGCTTGGTTCTAGCCTCTGCGTTTTGGAGAGGAGGTCTCAAAGCACTGAACCAAAACTTGTGCCACATGCCTTCCTGAGCACAAGGAGCAAGCCTCCAGCCTCACAGAGATCAGCTGCATGAGCCTTGAGTTACTTATTAGCAAACAAAATAATAGCTATCGCTGCCTTTCTGGTTATGAAGAAGTGAATGAGGGACTTGCCTGTCTCAGATCTTTCACAACTGCCCTACATAGGATTTAGTGGGGGATTTCTATCATTACTCCTCTCATCTTGGACAGCCATCAGTATGATTCATGCAGGGGTGGAGTAGAAGGGCACAGGCCTGTGTATGGAGGTGGTTGTTTCTCTCTCTGGAAAAGAGGAAGGAAACGCCGACCGATGCCTCCGCACGGTGTGAGGTGCTCACTCACCCATGTCTGTAGCGTTTCCAAGAAGCCTTTGGTGGGCGATGGTTCCCATGGGTGCCCCAGCATCTCCTGGCCATGCTTTGGAGGACACGAGCTGACACAGACTCTTGTGCTGAGACCCAGACATTTCTCCGCACCCCCTGGACTGCCTTTCCAAAAAGCCCTGTCACTGTTTAGATACCACAAAAAGAGATTTTCAAAAGAGCAGGTTTTGCATTGAAAACTAAGATCCCTTGCAAATGCTGACTGCCCTGCATATAGTTGAGTGTGTCCACTAGCCACAGGCAGGGCCATGATAGCCGAAGATAGGTGGTCAGCCCCAGCATCTGAGAGAAGAGACCCAAAACTTCAATGGGTAAATTAATTAATTATATAGAAGCAACTGGAGGGAGATTTATGTGTCTAATATGCCAAATTTCTGGTAACACATAAGCAATCACTAGATTTTGTCTTTGAAAACGCTGTACTTTTTGTCTATAAAATGCTAAGTGACTTTCTGGCTATTACCTTGACTAAATGCTTGCATTTATCTGCCACCATGACACCAGATCTGCTGCTTAATAGCCAATGTCAGTGCCATCCAGTGTTTAACACAACATACATCTGTGTAAGAGTTAAAGGTCACAGGATTTCATGAGAGACTGATTTAGGGCTTCTAATGGTTCTGGACATTAAAATATATACAGATATTTTAAATTGTAAAGTAGTATGTGGAATCTGTACTGGTATTTCAACCATCATGGAGATACTGAACAAATAAATGGGAGCTGCAGCCTTGGCTTATGATTAGGGTATTTGCTTAGACAATGAATGCTGCTGTTTAGTGTCTCTTTTATCATGTAAAGCTTAGCCAAAGCCAGGGCAGGTCTATGGGAAGCTTTTAAATTTAACCAGGCTCCAGACCAGGTTCTGGAGACTGCACAAGTAACTTTTAGATGCATAACTCAAAACTTATGGCTAATGTAATTGGCCGCTGATGTAACTGACCTGTTCAGGATCAGCTTGACCCAAATGGATTCACCTTGCCTGAACCTGTCCCCAGCCCCACTGCCACAGCTGGGTGACACCAGGCAAGCCATGGCTCTGCAGGCCCCTTATGTAAAATGGAGAGATGGCAATGACCATTTTTAAAATACTTTTGGATGGGTGATGAAGATCTTGGTTGAATGAAGATCTGTTGGATACTTTTGAGTTTGCCAGGTCCTAGGTCCCCTTCTGGGAAATGTTTCTGTGGACAGATTTGACCTGCAGAATTTGCTCTGAATTAATCTGTAATACATCTTTATGGGATTAGGGCTTTCAGTTCACTGAAGGCATTGAGAGTGAGTAAGCATAAGAGACACAAATAGAAGGGAAAATATATGATACATCAATTACTATTTTAACAGATTCTAATCATGACTCTCAACATAACGGCCTTTTTACTTTTACAAAACATGGGTATGGGCTGAGCTATCATCTGATTCATCAGCAACATGTTTAGAAATCAAATTCACCTTGAGGGAGCTATGCTGAGTGCTGGGAGGGTAAAGTAGAGGGAAGGTCCCTCCATACTTAGCTCCACCCTTCTTTCTGAAGTGTGTTGTTAACATTCCATGTAGCAACTACACTCTGGGCTGGACTGATCTCTATGTGTGCAAAAGGGACATTCTTACAGTAAGATTTAGTGGCCAGTTGACAGCTCTCATTGAAGTGTCATCACCTTGAAAACATTACTATTTCTTTTGTGGGTCAACAGAAGACACTGAACACAACCTGACCAAGAATTTAGATTTATCACACCCAAGTAGAGCAGCCATGAGGTGAGCAACTCTTTTCACACTTAGATTTTTACCCTTCCATGCTAAAATACTGGGGGGAAATTACCAATGTTCCCCAAATTGTTCCTTTGTGAAGTGAAAGATTTTTTTTTCTGCCGTGGGAGCAGTTAGGGGTACTCATATGGAGTCACAGGCTCATGCAATACATGACATAACTCAAGGAGATTAATTCAAGAAGAGCAGTTTCTGACTCTGCTCCACGTCTTCCACAACTTTCCAACTGGATGCCAAGAAAACTGATGCACCACCCTTGCTCTGAAATATCCTCAAGTTTTTGTCTCCTTAATATGCAGGGCCATAGCTTTGCTATTTTTCCCTGATTGTCCAGAGGCATTTAATGAAAATGAGACATCTTTACCTAAGGAATTCCACTCCTGCTTTCATAGCTGACATGTGCTTTTGACTGCTGAGATGTCACAATTTAACTTCTAATTTACAGATGAAAGAAATCCTACGATATTCACTTAGCAAAAAGATTATTTGGGAAGTTTCTTTCCCCGCTGAGAATTACTAGCTCTGTTGGACTCTATTTTTGCAATAGGTGTCAGCCAATGCTAGTGGAGTTAACTCCATGTGAAAATGCACAGCAGAGACTGGAGGGATATCAGTCCATTGGATATTAAATACATGACTGATATGGCTTTAAGCAGAGAGTACAAATAGCATATGAAGACAGAGATGGGTTTTGGAAAGATCTAAGGCAGAAGGGGTTGTTTAACTGGGTTCCTGAAAAGTTGCTAATTTCTAGTTGGGATCTGGGACAAATCACTCAGGGATGCTATTGAGGTATCTAGAATTAACAGGGTATTTGCTGAACAGAGGAGCTTAGATGTCTGAGTATGGTGTTCTGATGCTGTGCATATGACAGAAGAATCAAAACAGTGGGAAAACTGAAGCCTGAGGCAAGGTGGCATGAAAAACCCTACCTTTAACTCCACAAAATCAGTCTGCTGAGCTGCATATGCTGTGATAAACAAAAGAAACTCTGAATGTGCTAGACATGAGGAATGAGATGCAGAAGCAGCTGTGGACTGTATCATGTCTGCAGTCACCAGGAGAAAACACTCGGGGTGGGAAGAGAAGACAAAAGCCTGGAGGCTTAGAGGTTCTCTTCACAGGAGCAGTGGACAAAGCTGCAGCAGGACATAGGCAGAGTCAGCATGAATATGAATGGCAATTATTCATGTCTGTACAGGGCAGAGGTACATAAGCAACTGCAGTGCTAAAGATAATTATGTAACACTTAAAAAAATCCCTGTGCTGTGGAAAAAAAGCTGTGCCAGGGCCTCTGAGGACTTGCAGGTATGTAAGAATATAACAAAGTAAAAGCTTTGATTGGACCTGGGGCTCCCAAAGCTGCTACCACTTTGTGAAGATGATTTGTGCTTTTCCAGTGGGAAACACAGACAATAGGGCCTCTGAAGTGTGGCCTCGTGCTGGTGTTACCCTGGCAGGTACATATTACAGAGAAATGAATCACACTTTCTCTGAAGCCTAGAGGGAAGGAGGAGATGAACTAGCCATTTTGCTGAAAAGGTATCTGACAGGCAGCAGCCTGAGAAAGATGAGCCACAACTGAAACGAAAGAGCAGAGCTATGTTGATATCTGGGGTGCCAGCGATGGATCTGCAAGGCCATGTAGATTCACTGAGCAGCTCCATGTTTGATGACAAGGCTGACTATAACTCTTACTATCCCTTGGCTTGGCTGGGATGGGGATGAGAGACACAGGAGGCTGGCCTCTGAGGGACATCTGTAGCACACATGAGCAGTGTCAGGCAGAGGTGCCTGAGCTAAAACCACAAGCCCTCTAAGTGGAAAGCATGTGCCTGTGTTGATGTGTTACTAAGAGACAGGTTCACCATAACACGGGCTTCAACAGTGGGCTGCAACACAATTAAGAGTGGTTGGGGTGTCAGAATTTGCAAGAGTCTTGCTAGGATAATAGAGCATTTGGGTGCAAGGGGTGCAAAAAAAAAAATTAAAGTAAAACAATGACAAATTCATTGTGTGCCCCTATTGCGTGCACAGCTTTACATGGCAGTGAGCAGCTGTGAGGGATTTTGCATCCCTGTAAGCATCTCTTGTGGTTTGGTGCTCCCAGTGGGATGTGAATGAAGGAGCCCCAGCTGGAGCAATGACAGTGATGGACTAAGGTTTGATTCTCCCTGGTCTCACAAATATTGTGCAGGACATAGCGGGCAAAGAGGAGATAGAATCAGAGTCAAGCAGGGCCAGACTCAAGTCTGCAAAAATAGGTTTTCTGCCAGTATTTCTTACAGATATTCACTGCCCACATAGAAATAACTGAAGGCATCTGGTAATGGCTTCAAAACATCAGCTAGGTGGGTAGGACAGCCACTTACAGAAAGTGGTGCAGGAACTCAATTTTTCATCTGGGGACTCAGGAGTAGGGGGCAGGGCTGGGGCTAAGGCCAGTTCCAGTCTTCTTTGAACTCATCAAAGAGGTGGGAGGTGTGGAAACTACTGTCGTCCTGTGCCTCATTAGACCAACCAGAGGTGTAAAGTATCCTTGATTTTTCACAATGCAGTCATATTTCTGCTTCCCTACAGGGAACTCCACTTGGCCATGGGGGCCAGCCTGTAGGTCCATGCTTCCCATTGACCATGCCAAATGTCTGGGGAGCAAAACTCCCCTGCAAGTTCCTCTGCATCAGTCTTCTGAAGGTTGTTCAGGATAAGAACTGCAGGCATGGGAATGTCATCTCCTGATGTAGTGATCACATTCCCAGGTTTGAACCCATAGGCAATACAGTGAAGGAATTAGGGGCTCTAGATGTCAAAAGAATAATGTGTCTCTTAACAATAGAGACATCTAGATAGGTCAGCACAGCAGATTCCCATCTTTTTCAGTTCAGGGGCCTCTACTGTTGATCTTCCCACACGTGCAGTACAACTCTTGCAAACCCATTTTCACAGAGTGGGTGCAGACATGTGACAGGTCATTGTGAAGCAGGTTTCCATCTTGTGCCTCCTACCAGTGTGATCCCAAACAATGAGAAAGCTCCATCTTGGAAAAAATTTTGATCCAGCTGCAAAACCACTTGAATGACTGTGACAGAGATGCTGCGTGGACATAACACAGCAAATCCCCTAAGACATATGTAAACCCTAATATTTCTACAGCACAAATGGTGTTAGGGTTACAGAATGAAAAATATTGGCAAGCTGAGGGATGAAGAATGTGCAGTGTGGTAGAGCTGGCACCAGCTGGGTTTTGTGATCACTGCTCCATGTTCTTTGCTGATAAGTGCGAATGCTGCCAGAGGTGCAGTGAGAATTCAGTCACATATAAGTGCTTCAGTTACCTCCAGTCTGAGTCTTCCACTGAATGATCCAACAGTGCATACATTTAGCTTTAATGGCCACAAAATTAAGCCCATGATAAATGACACAAACAGGAATAATTCATTCTTTCTTTCTTTCTCTTTTCTTTCTTTCTTTCTTTCTCTTTTCTTTCTCTTTCTTTCTTTCTTTCTTTCTCTTTTCTTTCCTTCTTTCTTTTTCTTTCTTTCTCTTTCTTTCTTTCTCTTTTCTTTCTTTCTCTTTCTTTCTTCTTTCTTTCTTTCTTTCTTCTTTCTTCTTTCTTTCTTTCTTTCTTTCTTTCTTTCTTTCTTTCTTTCTTTCTTTCTTTCTTTCTTTCTTTCTTTCTTTCTTTCTTTCTTTCTTTCTTTCTTTCTTTCTTTCTTTCTTTCTTTCTTTCTTTCTTTCTTTCTTTCTTTCTTTCTTTCTTTCTTTCTTTCTTTCTTTCTTTCTTTCTTTCTTTCTTTCTTTCTTTCTTTCTTTCTTTCTTTCTTTCTTTCTTTCTTTCTTTCTTTCTTTCTTTCTTTCTTTCTTTCTTTCTTTCTTTCTTTCTTTCTCTTTCCTTCTCTTAGCTCACATGTGTAAAACACAGCACACCTGTAGATGGGAACATCAGAAGAGCAGTTTAGGTTCAGAGCTGTTTTAGACCCCTTGATCAAAAATTAGTGAAGAACCATAACAGCAGCAGTGGTGGAGGCTCTACAACGAGAAGAATGTAAGGATGTGGTTTGCTCTCAAGAAGGTCTTGAAAGAAGGTAGGAGGGGGAAGGAGGAGAGGTGGGCTGCTGTAAGCAGGATGGTAGGACCTAAAGTGTAATGAAAGGAAATAACTGAGGCTGTAAAAAATGAAAAAGATTACTGAAAACTGAAGAAATAGAAGAGACAATGTGGCTGAAGGCAGTTAGTCCTGAACTTTGTGTGGTTTGCAGCACAAGTGGGTGTTTAGGCAATTGACTCTGATTCTTCTGTTGCAAGAAAAGCAACAAATGTGACATCCCAAACTAGGAATTCATCGATCAATGAGCAGCATGAGGAATGATCTGCATCTGCTGACAAAATGGAAGGGCTCACCTGTGAGGTCAGCCTCTGCCCTGCAGGAAAGCATGGAAGGATGACTAAGGCTACTGCCAACCAAGCGCTCTCAGGCAGAGTTAAAGGCAAATTCTAACACACTCCCTTAAAAAAGCAGATTTGCTTTGTACCTGTGCTGCAGCAGCCTATGACACCTGTGCATGTTCTCACACTTGCGTCCTGAGCACCTGCATCACTCTCAAACCTTACTCAGTGCTCAAGGCACATGTCCTCAGGTCAGGGAACTGTGGCACAGGGGATGAGGAGGCTTCCTCTCTGCCAGCATGGCTCTGCCCAGGGCTGAGACTCTGGTCACATGCAAACTCTGATCTCAGGAGCAAGTGGGATGGCTGTTTTGAAGCTGCTGGAATCATGGTGACCATGAAAAGAAGACAGAGCATCTGTGAATGCCCTGGCACACATAGGCAACAGATCTGTGACACTGAGTGACACCAAGTGGTAGCAGCCAGGATGTAATAGTGTTTGTGGCACTGAAACCTAGGGCTGTTATTTTCCTTAGTGCTTGCTGCCTGTATACTTACTACAAACATAGTGAAACTGCTGCAGAAACCCAAGGCTTGGTAACCTTGGACTGCTAAAGCAAATGTTCCCAAAGATATGGCCTCATCTTAAGCAAGTTTTATATCTGTCTTAGGATGTTTTCACTCTGCTGGAACCAAGCTGTGGCACTAATCCTGCATGGGTTTCCTGCAGACCTCAGGGGAGCTGTCTGCTGAGCATCCAGCAGTTTGCACCAACAATCTCATTTGTCAGTTGAGTGACTGGGGTAAAAAAAACCACTTTGTGCCTAAGATGGAGTGACACAGAAAGCCTTCAGAGCATATGCTAAGGGAACAGTGCTCTGCTGCAAATTCCTGCAGATACTTGAGAGGCCAGGTGGCTCATGCTGATGGTCCTCTTGGGATATGAGCTCTATGTACCAGTGGGTTTTGGCTGGGTTTGGTTTTGGAACAATGTAACTACTCTGAGCACATCTTAGAGCAGAGCTGCTGAGCCAACAGCTGGTATTTCAAAGAGTTTCAGACCCACGTGCTCATCTGCACAGCACTTCAGAAGAATAGTCAGGAAAGAAACATTCACAGTATTGAACAGAGAGGAAAGGTTAGTAATCAGCAGCCATAGGTAATACAGTCATGGGCTGTATTCTTCTCACCTTGCAAGACCATGCTCACAGGTTCCATCAGTGCAAGCTGTTTGCGGATGTGCAGTAGTGTGAGCAGGGTTCTGCGTCTGCCTCCCACCCACTCTACCAAAAAGCAAGCTCAGAAGTGTAACATACATAAATAGGTACTTCTGACATAACGATTCCTTTGGTCTCTTCCAAACATCGGTAAGGTGAACCATGTCCCAGAAAAGCGTTTCTCACACTCAGCTGTAAAGCAGTCTAGACAACTCACTCAGACATAGATGCCCATACTGTGACCTCTGAATATGCAGAGATTCATTCCACCCAGTCTGTAGTCACTGTACAAAGACAACAGTTAGTACAGCTTCTGAGACTCTTCCGTGTCCTTTCTGATACTGGTCTGGTGAGCCCTGTGGCAGCTATCAGCACTGTCGTGCCCATATGTTGCAGCAGAACGGCTGAAGTTGTCTTTCTCAGGGATCTGTGTCTCAGAGGTGGATGAGTTCAGTTCAGACCATGGCATTTTCACTGAAGTCATTTGCATATTTCCATGATATTTTTAAAAACTGAGGTTGTTGCTCCTCTGTTGAATTTAATTGAAATTTGCCAACACATGAACAAGTTGTTAGAGAGGACAGAGACAAGCAGAGAGCAATCAAATAATTCTTGTTTTCTTAGGAATTCAGGCACCTACAGTGATCACCTTGTTTCTGTGGTTAGTCTGATCCCTAGGGAAAAATCTTTGCAAACAGCCTACTCAGCTACATAAGCACGATTGAGATGTGGCTGTTGAAACTGTGGATGGAGAAATAACAAAACAGATTTCTACTTACATTTAAAGCTTATTTTATATTATAATGCCATTGAAAGGGATAGAGGCATTCGTCACAGCTATTATTTTTCTTTCTCAAGTTAACTGCATTTTAAAGGTGTTTTTTTCCCCACCTGTCACACCAGAGGAACAACTTTGTGCAACAAAGTGGCATAAAGGTACAATCATTTATATTTGATGTAGAATTAACTAGAACTCAGAGGAATTAGAGACAAAGGTAAGCTTATGACTCTAAATCTTTGAAGTTCAGCTCCTGCATCAAGATCAAGACAGGTTTATTCCTGTAGATTTGAGGCATTTAAACTGCGAGGAATAAGAGATTGTCTGTGCAAAAACAGTAAGACTCCTGTGTGGATGAGAAGTTGTTCTTGCAGCAGTGTTATTACTTAGGGTAGAAAATAACTGGTAAGGGATGAGAAGTCACCTCGGTAGAATAATAAGACTTCTATATAACTCAGAGTAACAAATATCTTAAGTTGTCCTTGCAAAATGATGAGCAACCAGGTGCATTAATAGGCGTCACAAGAATGCAGCCTAATTGGTATCATGGCCTTAGTTGGCCTTGACTGATAATGTGGCCATAATGAGTGAAAAGTCCTTGTGAATAATGACAGGCCCTGCAAGAGTGTAATTTAATTGATAACATGGCCATAATGAGCAGCCAAGTATCTCAACAGAAGAGGTAGGAGGAGGTAGGTCAGCTGAAAAGGTATTCCTGTAGTTGCAAAATCAAAGAAACTCCCTGTTAGTTAGAATAATAAACAGACTTTATAAAGAACAGACACTATCAATTAAAAATAGTAAATGATCCTAGCTTGATGCCTACCTGTCAAGAAAAAGAAAGTTTTCATAGACAAATGGACCAAGCTGAAGGAAGTCTTGACTCTGAAAAGGATACTTGCCAAATAGATGAGCTTTTCAACTTAGGACATTAGTGCACTTGCTTACTGAAGTTATATTAACTTCTTCCAGGGGTGGCATAAAGTAGAAATAATAAGACATGCAACACATGTTATGGGAGGGGGCACAGGTATGTAGTAGGTGAATCAGGTACTCTGTACCTTCTGAGTTCCTGAGCCAGTGGGGAAAGAAGGATTGCCTACGTCCAGGAAGTTAGGATAAAAAGGAGGCTGTGCCCTCCAGCAATCTGAGAGACCTCACTAGGGGAAGGCTTCTGTGAGCTCTCTCTTTATTTGAATAAAGCTCTTCTTAGTTTTTACAGGACTCCCTTGTCTCTTCTTTTTGGACATCAACGTTGACAGCAAGATTTTCCACACAAAACTCAGGGCAGCCACTTCAGAGGGTTTCTGTTGGACAGGGTATAAATTCAGCTGTGACAAGTTGATGTCAGACTTAGGAATTATTGAGACAAGGATGGACACCGATGGCGTGTGATGAACATGCAGCATGAATGCATGGCCTGATGTTAATGCAATGGTTAGAGCCCCCCCCCTTAAGCCATCCTCACTCACAAAATAGTTCCTGTCAACTTTGCAGCTGGAATTAAATCCAGAGTTCATTTAGACACTAGATTAACTGTGCAATTTGTCTGTTCTTGGATTTTTAGCCATAAGATTTTCTGTCAAAGCAGATGTGTGTTAAATATAACAATACAAATAAAGTTTTGTTCTTCAATTACACATTAAGGTTTAGATCTTAAATTCTTTCATTGTGTAGTGCAGAGCGTTTGGGCAATCACCCAGCATGAATGTGGCCTACTCTCCTGAAGGGAATGGAAATTATTAAACTCAGCACAGGTTTAGTGAGCTGCAGCATGGAACGAGAGAGGCTCTGACTCATCTACTCTGCAAACTACTGCATGAGACCGCAGTTTCACTTTTTGATGTGGTCTCACAGAAGTGTATGCCAGCTGAATTATCATGGTGACATACTGCTCCTTCCACCTGCTAAAGGTTCTGGGGAACAAGAGCTAAAGCTACTTCAGTTGGCATTGTACCCACAGATCAAGCAACAGTTCAAACCTTAGTGCCTTCAGGGAGAAGCAGAGCTCTCCTGCCTGCTCTCTTTATCTCCTTCATGGAGGAGAAAAGCGAGGTGCAGAAAGGACTAGGTCTCCACATGTCTCCACTTGTCTCCACATACTGTTCAAGGAGCCTTCAGTGAAACAAGGAGGCCTCTGCTGTCTGTGTGCCACACAACATTTGTTATATGAAACGTTTGGTGAGATTACGGCATACTCCTGTGTTTTATCAGAATGATGTAATGAGAAAAGAGAAACTTTCAGATGCATGGTACCTTCTTTGCTATCAGATGAACCTCCCTCTCCCTTACTGTGTGCATCTGTAGATCATTGTGCCGCACCGCTGCTATTACTTGGGAATGCTTCTAACTATAAAGTGTGTCCAGTATGCAGTTACAAATGAGATTGATTTTGGTGTCTTTGTTAGATATACCAAGAAGCAGTTAATGACAGTCACTGGGCTCTGCCTATTAGACCCCTCCTCTGTTCTGTGTTCTCCAGCCCCTTTCACATTCACTAATCCTTAAGTAAAACCTCTCCTAGAATATTCCTTGAATGGAGATTTCAGGACACAAAATATTTAACTGAAAGGGTTGTCATCAGCACTCCCAGCATTTGTCACCCTTCCCTTAGAGATAAATGCAATTGGGAAGCTGATGATATGCCTTTGGGCTCAAGGTGACCAAAAATTGGCTGTTTCACATAGATTAAAGTGACTGGGAAGTGTTTGACTCAGCCTAATTAATTTCAAGTGTACAACTTCAAGTCTGAAGACAAGATGAGAGCTCCTGTAATCTCACTTCTCTTCTGAATTTTAAATGCTGGTTGCTACCTATGATGAAGAGAAACATCAATAAAACCACTAGATAACGCTGTGAAAGTCTGGGTCTTGCACTAACAAGCATTTGGCTACTGAGTCCTTTTATCTCTCACTTAACAGGGAGTTAATAGCTCCTGTTCAACCCGAAACTGACCATGCTCCCATTTCAACCTAGTTAAGAATTTCTGTATCCTATACTGCAGAATACAAATATGACCCTCCAAAATAGGGACAGATCATTTGATTAAAGGACATGTGAAAGCTTTATCTTTGCCAGGAAAATAATTACCTGAAACTAAGACACACACTCTGGACTGGACTGGACCACAAGTAAGGCAAAGCTTACGGTGGAGTAAGATGCTTGGTTGAAATATCTCTGACTGAATGTTCTTGCTTTTTGCTGAAGTGTGAAGTCATTTACACATTTTTACCTTGTGTTTTGCCGAGTAGGAGTATGTATGCATGGGTAGTTATCATGGAATAAATGACATGCTGTAAATTCACACTATCAATTAATTTCTTCATGTGCCTATGATCTTAGACAGAGGAACACCCTGTTTCTGAATGGTGGGTGGGGAGAGGTGTGAGGAAGATAACTGTCAAAACAATGCTCCTTCTGTGCATATATAGTAGGAAAATCAAGTAGCTGAGAAACATTATGGCCACAAACCATATACCTATAGGCTTCCCTGAGGTCTTGGCCATCTCAGGCTGGCTCAAAGGCAGTACAGTGAATCTGCCCTGGAGAACAGCAATGTGAAGGGGCCACTGGCAGAAACAGAAGCTGGAGTGTTCAAGGTGGCAACTTCCCAACATCTTCAACCCAGGTGTCAACATCCTAATTAAAACTGGTAGGCACACAAACCCATTCAGGGATTTGTAGCTACAATAGGAATAACAGGAAAAAAGATTATTACTTACTTCTGTAGGGCCAGATGAGAAAATTCTGTGGAAGAAGAAAAAAGCTGAACTTGCTTCAGTGCTTACTGTAATAGTTGGAGGTGTATGTACTTGTAAGGCATGTACTTGAATATTTGGCCCAGGAAGCTTTTCTTTGCTTCCTGCACTCACACTGGACTTGGCTGTGCTCTGCCCATAAAAGTATTCAATCAGGGGATTAATTTTGTTCTTAATTTCCCTTAAGGAGGCTTCTTCAGGGGTCTTTGTTTTTCCTGAGCCTCCCTTATGGAAAGGAGACAGGTATCCATATTTCCATTTGGGTTGGGATGAGCAAATCCAGCAATGGGGTTGAGTACAAGGGGCCAGGGGAGGCTAAGAAGCTTCCCCTGGGCACAGGAGCTGCCGGCTGTACCCACCACACTGCTGCCCTGGCCTAGCTTTTGCAGATGCTGTAGCAGAAACTCAAGTAAATTTAAAAAAAAAAAAAAAGTTATCTTCTTTGGGTAACATTAAGTACTGAGGTTAGTGCTGGTGTTAAAATACTGTTTCCTTCTGGATTTTTTTTTTTCACAGGGGCTGAGATAAGGTGGGGGAGCCACTTGCACTTGGAGCTGATTGGCAAGTGAGTTGAAGTAAGCTACACAGCTTAACCACAGGGGCCTGTTTTCTTTCTGCACCGGAAACACCTGCCAAAAAGGCTGTGTTCACTAATGTTGTATGAAGAAAAGCCCCAAATGAAACTTCTAGACATATAGCAGCAGGTCAGGAGGTGATATGTGGTACACTGGTTTGGATTCTAGGCTGTGCCATTTCACCAGAAGCATGGTAGAGAGAGGGGTGCAGGGCAGCAAGCCTCTGTGAAAAGCATTTTTCCCAGCAAGCTGTGTGCTGCCAGCTGACTGTGAAGTGCGTTTCACCTACTGGCCAGAAAGAATATGGAAAAAATAAATGGCAATGGAATGACCTGTGCTCTGGTGAGACCTCATCTGGAATACTGTGTCCAGTTCTGGAGCCCTCAATACAGGAAGGACATGGACTTGATGGAGCGGGTCCAGAGGAGGGCCACGAGAATGATCAGGGGGCTGAAACACCTCTCCTATGAAGACAGGCTGAGGGAGCTGGGATTGTTCAGCCTGGAGAAGAGAAGACTTCAGGGGGATCCAATAGTGACTTTCCAGTACCTAAAAGGAACTTACAAGAAGGCTGGAGAGGACCTATTTACAAGGGCCTATAGTGAAAGGACAAGGGGCAACGGTTTTAAATTGGAGATGAGTAGATTTAGACTTGATAGTAGGAAAAAGTTCCTCACTATGAGGGTGGTGGAACACTGGAACAGGTTGCCCAGGGAGATGGTTGAGGCCCCATCCCTGGAGGCATTCAAGGTGAGGCTTGACAGGGCTCTGGGCAACCTGATCTAGTTGGGGATGTCCCTGCCCACTGCAGGGGGGTTGGACTAGATGGCCTCCAGAGGTCCCTTCCAACCCAGATGATTCTGTGTGATTCTGTATGTGATTTGTACCCCACGCTGCAAGGCATTGGCCTCGGAGCTGCTGCTTCCAGCATGGAGGCGCAACACTGTGGTCCAGCCCCGGATATATAAGCAGCTCTTCCCTCAGCACTGCTGTGGAGGGATTGGTGTGTGCTGGGTCCGCACCCAACCTGGCCCTCCAGCAGTAGAGGTGCTGCAGCCCTGCCTCGGGGTGGCCTGGATCCTCGGTGGCCAAAAAGGGTACTCTGCCCCTGGCTGAAATGGTGACCTCACATTTCTGTAATCTGAAGGGGTAGCTTGGTGGTGCTTCACGAGGAGCAGTTGGCTGCTTTTGTTCCTTCTGAACTGTTTGACATATAGTCTGCATGACAAAAGCCCAGGGCAGGTCACAGCCTGAGTGCAGGAACACCTAAGCCCTGCACCCATGCCTAGTGAAGTGCAGCCCGCAGAGGAGGGACAACCTGTAATGCGTGATTGAACAGGCAGTTAAACGTTTTTGCCTCCTCCTCCTCCTTTCAGCAGCTACCCACTGCGCACAATTCACTTCTTGTGAATTACTCATCAGCATTTCTCCTCCAGCAAAATGGAGGCTTGCCAAACTGGGGCACATTTAAATGTCAAGATCTGGGAAAAAGTCACCCTGCCTCTTTTAAACTCCAGGGAAAGCACATACAGCTCTTAGCAAGCTGCCTAAATCTGGTACATCTTCCCTATGTACCGTTTGTCCAATAAGCAGGCTTAAGTTCTGGTACTGGGGACCCTGGTGGAAACAATACCTACGGTCCATGAAAACCCTCCTGTGAGTTTTGCAAGCCCAGCTCCACACTCACAGCTTCCAATCACTGGCCATCACCTAGCTTTACTTCTTGTTACATTAGACAATAAATAGGATGCACGTTTGTATCAAATTATCTTGTAATCACTGTGGTTAATAACCTTTAACCAGGGGACAACAAAAACTAGAGAAGTTGTTGAAAGAACACGCAGTTTTATATAAGATCACACAAGATCAAAATACAATTAGAACAAACATGCTGAATTACATGCACAGTAACACACAAATCACAGCAGATTTAAACCGTAACACTCCACTCTCAAAACTATCCCAGGTAAAAGTCATCCTGTACTAGTTACTCCCCTTCTCTATAATTTTAAAGCACTGAAACTTTTTTTCTGTATAAAGCGTAACATTTCTGCATTGCAGAAGATACCCCTTGCTATGGAAGCCTAGCAGCAACTATGCCTTCTTCAGGATCTTCACCACAACCTTGCTATTCTGTTAATAGCTTCATCAGAATACCCATGAGATACTGCTGTTACAACGGTCCCCAGCCAGAAGGAATCCACACCATACTGCTTTGGAGGAAGTCCAGCGAGCCCAAGAGCACGGCGGAAGACAGTTAGGAACTCCCTCTTTGTCACAGCCATACCGTCCAAGTGCAAAAAGAGAGGGCCCTCTCCTTGTGGCCGTGCTGCCACATAGACACGGAGAGCTCCAACAGGACATACCCACATCTCTTCAGATAATCTCAGTTGGATCAAGGACCTCTCCTGGCCCCTGCAAGTTGTATGCAAACAAAGGTTTGCACTCCCTTCAGCCAGCTGGAGGTCACTCAAGTACAGCAGCTCTGGCTGTGCTATATTTTGGTGATATGCCACCATCTCTTCTATACGGAGTGCACCAAAAAAAGCCACAGTAAACATTGCACGAAACAATATACACTCATAAGGACAGCTACACACAGATTCCAGAGTCCCTAGAAGAGATCTTAACACTTCAATAGTTACAGGAGAATAATTATCATTTGAAGAGGCAGTCCTGCGTTTCAACCTTGAGATCATGTGACAGATAACAGGATCATGAAGAGGATCAGGATGATCTACCATTCTGGAGATGAAAGACAGTCCTTCCATATACATTATTATTTTTGTGGGAGGCAGATCCTGGGACTCCATGACAACCAAGAACTCTCTCACTTGATCCACAGGAATTGGCCAGACTGCAGATAGAGCCATGCCTTCTCTAAAGGCAAGGAAATTCTTCAGGCCTTCATGATAGACTTGCCATAAGTGGCTATCTCCCGAGTCCTCCAGTAACTGCAGAACCTCCAAGGGCCGAGGGCCCAAGGGATGCTTTTCAGGAACCTGGCTGAGTCCATCTGCTGAAAGAAATACACATCACCAATAGCAAACAAGGTAGTCTCAAAGAAAGTAAAGTATACATAAGTTTCCTCCCTTTTAACACACTTCAACTTTTGGTGGAACTTCTCTGAAAACAGCCCATCCCATGCTTTCTTATGGCTCATCGGCACAGCTTCCAACAGCCAGAGCACAGAAGGATTAAATTCTCAAAAATCATAACCCCCACTGTGATTTTCTCTTTAAAGCAACACCTCAAACCTGGTGATAGATCCAGCACGCTACTGCGGGGTCTGCAGCCCCAGACCTCCATCAATGGGCACCAGAGGTTGGTAGTGACAAAGCTACCACGAACTAGCAAGAGGTTCAGTAGTGTACACAGATCCCAGGTATCTTCCAACACTGGGGTCAGAGCACACAAAAGAACCTGCCAAGCCTCCACACAGCCAGCTGACCTCCTCTGAACCACACTCACCAGCTGCTTCCTCGCTGCCAGCTGTCGCTCCACTAGGACTCCACAATCCGGCACAGCCACCCAGGCCACGCGACAGCCACCCCATACCGGGCTCCCGCTGCAGTAGCGCCAGCAGCGCCCAGAAGGCTGAAGGGACAGCGGTCATCTCGGCCCCACCGCTCTCCATCACCAACAAAACAGCTCTCACACAGCGCCAAGTGCAAAGCAGCAACACTCTGTTCTGGCTCCGTGTTGCCCTTTTAGAGCCTGGTCCTTACTGCTAATAAATCGAGGCGTCCCCTACCCGCCCTCGCCCCTCTCTCACCCAATCGCGGAGGGATCCTTGTGGCTCTGAGCACACCCCCCTCCCCCCACTCCGCCCGCCGGCGAAACCGTTTCCCGACGGACAGAGCAGGGCCTGGCGGAGCGGCTCCCTCAGCCCGACCGCCAGTGCTGGGGCTGCCCTCACGCTTGGGCGGGATTGCACTGCCCAGAGCCAAATGGCCCATTATCGCCTTCATTGTGCTGCGACTGGGGGCCAAGGAGGAGCCGGAGGTGACAAAGAGTGTGCCCGCGGGTGTGGATCCGCTATGTGACTTACCCTCCTTGGCCCTGGTCCTGTTATTTCTCCTCTGCCTCAAATCTGTGTCATTTTATTACTCAAATGAGACAACCTGTAGCAGGTGGAGGTACAAATATGGTGTATGACTGGATGAGGGCCAGGAATAACAGTCAAATATGGAGGAAGAAGAAGCTTCCTGGGATGGCAGTTGCCGAGGCCCCTGCACAGCTTAGTTGAATGGGAGGCCAGGCAGGATCTCAAGGGGCAGCTGGTGCCCTGGGTAGTCAGATGTCCGTGGGTTAATAGGCTACCCTCTTTCTCACAGCAAGTGTGTTCTGTGAAGGCACCATAAAAGGAGATGAGAGTGCACAGGAAAATACAGGGACAAAATCTCAAGTTATTGGCTGTGGAGCCTGCTTGCTTTGTTTTGGAATTCAGCAGGGATAGCTGCCATGGAATCATAGAATCATAGAGGGCCTTTTGTTGGAAGCTATGTTTAAATGTCATCCAGTCCAACCCCTCTGCAGTGAGCAGGGACATCTTCAACTAGATTAGGTTGGTCAGATCCCTGTTCAAACTGACCTTGAATGTTTGCAGGGATGGGGCATCCACCACCTCTCTGGGCAGCCTGTTTCAGTGCTTCACCATGTTCAGTGTAAAAATTTTTTTCTTTATATGTAGTCTAAATCTACCCTCTTTTAGTTTAAAAACATTACTCCTTATCCTATTGCAAGAAGCCTTGCTAAAAAGACTGTCCCCATATTTCTTAAAGGCTTAAGTACTGAAAGAACTCAATAAGGTCTCCATGAAGCTTTCTCTCTGGAGCCTTCTCAAGGCTGAATTACCCCAACAATCTCAGCCTTTCCTCACAGGAGAGGTGTTCCAGTCCTCTGATCATTTTTGTCGCCCTCCTCTGAACCAGCTCCAACAAGTCCCTGTCTTTCTTGTGCTGAAGACTTCAGAGCTGGATGCAGTACTCCAGGTGAGGTCTCACCAAAGCAGAGTAGAGGGGCAGAATCACCTCCCTCGACCTGCTGGCCATCCTTCTTTTGATGCAGCCCAGGATTCGGTTGTCCTTCTGAGCTGTGAGGACACATCATTGGCTCATATTCAGATTTTCGTCCACTGATACCCCAAAGTCCTTCTCCACAGGGCTGCTCTCAATTGCATCATCCTCCCCCTCCAAGGGTCCAGTCTCATTTGGCATCTTTATTGATGACCTGGACGTGGGGATTGAGAGCACCCTCAGTAAGTTTGCAGATGACACCAAATTGTGTGGGTGTTGATCTGCTGGAGGGCAGGGAGGCTCTCCAGGGGACTTGGACAGGTTGGATGGATGGGCCAAGGCCAATTGTATGAGGTTCAATAAGGACAAGTGCCTTGTCCAGCACTTTGGGCACAACAACCCCAGACAACGCTACAGGCTTGGGGGTGAGTGGCTGGAAAGCTGCCCACCAGAAAAGGGCATGGGAATGCTGGTGGACAGCCGGCTGAATATGAGCCAGCAGTGTGCCCAGGTGGCCAAGGAAGTCAGCAGGATCCTGGCTTGGATCAGGAATAGCGTGGTCAGCAGGAGAAGGGAGGTTATCATGCCCTTTTACACAGCACTTGTGAGGCCTCATCTGGGGTATTGGGTTCAGTTCTGGGCCCCTCAGGATAGGAAAGACATTGAGATGCTGGAGCATGTGCAGAGGAGAGCTACCAAGCTTGTGAGGGGTTTAGAGGACAAGCCATATGAGGAGAGGCTGAGGGAGCTGGGCATGTTTAGTTTAGAGAAGAAGAGACTGAGGAGGGACCTCATTGCCCTCTACAACTACCTGAAAGGAGGTTGTAGAGAGGTGGGGGTTGGCCTCTTCTCCTTAGTAACTAATGACAGGACCAGAGGGGATTGTGTGAATTTGCAACAGGGGGGTTTAGGTTGGATACTAGGAAGAAATTCTTTACAGAAAGAGTAGCGAGGCACTGGAACAGCCTTCCCAGGGAGGTGGTTGAATTTTTTTGGTTGCACTTGGTGATCTGGGAGGTCCTTTCCAACCATGAATATTCTGTGAATCTGTATTTGTATCAGGTCAGATTGCCCTGACCCAGGTGCAGGACCTTGCACTTGGCCTTGTAGAACCACATGAGGTTCACACAGACCCACTTCCACAGCTTGTCCAAGTCCCTCTGGATGGCATCCTGTCCCTCAGGCATGTCAGCTGTACCACTCAGCTTGGTGTCATCTGCAAACCTGCTGAGGGCCTGCTCTGTCCTGCTGTCAGTGTCATTGATGGAGATACTAAACAGCAAAACAGCACTGGTCCCAGTATGTACCCCTGAGGGACACCACTTTTTACTGATCTCCGTGTGGACATCGAGCCATTGACCACTACCCTCTGGATCTGACCATTCAACCAATTCATTATCCACTGAAGAAGTCCAGACATCAAAACCACATCTCTCCAGTTTAGAGAGAAGGGTGTTGTGTGGCACTGTGTCTAAGGCTTTATAGAAGTCCAGATAGATGACATTGATAGCTCTTCCCTTGTCCACTGATGCAGTCACTCTACCATAGAAGGCCACTAGCTTGGTCAGGCAGGACTTGCCCTTGATAAAGCCATTCTTGTGTGGAATCATCTCTCTGTCCTCAGTGCACCTTAGTGTCTTCCCAGGCAGAGAGGTGATGCTGAAGGATTGGTAGTGGCTATCTCATTAAAAAGTGCACAAAATATCTAGGTGTGTTATCTGTAATTAACAGTGAAGGCTGACTGATGAAATCAGCTGCCCTGGGCTGCTCTCTGTAGGAAGATTTGGGGAAATTACATCCTGAAGGGCAGGAGAACAATGAGCTGATAACACAAGTACTTCTCTCTCCATTTAACTTTATCATCAGTAAATCTGTTTGTGTTTCAGGTTTCAGCAGAAGGCAGTAAGAAACGCCTGTAACCCTCACGCCCTGCAGTTCGCAGGCCCGTCCCGGCGCCGCCCCCGCTGACTGCTGCTTCATAGCTACTTCACACCCTGCGCCGTGCTGGAAGGGCCCGGCCCGGCCGGCCCGACAGACCACGGGACCGCGTGGGGCGGGCAGCCAATGGCAGCGCTCCGGATCGCCGCTACTGTGAGCGGGGTGTTGCTAGCCCCTCCGCGGCTATAAAATGACCCGGTGGGGAGGTTGTGGAGTGTTGGTGCAGCGCAGGAACCGAAGTGTTCGGTGCTTATCCTCATGCCATGTCTCGCAGTGCCCGTGATTCGGCTGGGCTTGCCGCTGCGCCCTTTTGGGAGATGCTGGCGCTGCTGGCCCAGGAGCCGGGCATGGAGTGGCTGCAGCTGGCCCTTGCTGGGCGAGAATCAACCTCGTCGGATGGCAGCCGAAGAGCAGCAGCGGGTAGGACCGAGGCAGTGACGCAGCACCTCGGCAGCCGCTGGCACTTGGAGGAGGGCGGTGCAGCGGTGGCTGGTAAGTGCGGACCATGCCTTGTGGCTGTGCGCGGTGGTGGCCGCTAGGCGCCTGCTCCCACTGTAACCCTGGGCTGGCCTCTGCCTCTGGGCAGGGGGCGAGCGGAACGCTGCGGCTCGTGGCTCCCTCAGGGCAGCGTTTTCTTGGGTTTGTTAGAGTTTTTGTGCGAGGCCGGAGCTTCTGGAGGGAGGTCTCAAGGGAGTTCCTCTTCTTGGATTGGGAAATACGCGGTCTTCTGGTGGGCGTGTGATGTGTGCCCTTTGCAGTTGCGGTTTCTATAAGCCACACCAGGAAGGTTTGGTTTTAAAATTACTTTTTGCTTCTGCCTTACTACTCCACAAACTTGTAAATTCCTAGAGTGTTACACATGTAGTGCCCCTGGGCCTGGTATGTTGCTTGTAGTTTCCCATTTGAAAAACACCCTAGTTCTCTAGCGGCTGTGGTTCTGAATTGTGCTTAATTAGATAAGGTAGCAGAACATTATCTAGGGATGTATTGCACTTGCGAATACTGGCTTTATTGCTGCTTAAGTGGCATACTTTTGCCTGTTGTCTCCATGTGCTAATGTGGATCCTCTCTTGCAGGAACGGAATTTAGTTGTACTGGGATACATCCCTTGGGATCTTGTCCTTTGAAGACTTTGTCATTGTTGGAGTGCTCAGGAGATAGTAGGCTTTGGCAAACCTACTTTGAAGGACTGAAGAAATTCCTTGTCTTCAGGAAAAGCATGGAAATGTCTGCAGCCTGGCCAATTCCAGAGGAGCAAGTTAGAGGGTTTTTAGCTGCTGAATCTCTATATTCACCCTCAAAGGCACTGATATATGTGGCAGCACTGTCTTATTTATCAAAATTGACTGGTAATACCAATCCTTTGGAAGATCCTATAACCAGTTGCATGGTGATAGGGTTGAAACGTCGAGTGGGCATCCTGGGGGATAAATACTTGCCTGTAACAATTGAGGTGTTGCGGTCACTCTTAGGAGCTCTGGAGTCTGTATGTGTAACTTATTATGAATGTTTACTATTTCGTGCATTATTTACTGTGGCTTTTTTTGGGGCACTGCGAATAGGAGAGATAGTGGCAAAGCATCGTAATGTACTGCAGCCCGAGCTGCTGTACCTGAGTGACGTTCAGCTGATGGAGAGGAGAGTGGTTTTTTGTCTGCCTAACTCTCCTGTAGGTCAGGAGAGACATACCATCAACCTTGGGCTGTCTGGAGAGCCATGGGTGTGCCCTGTTCTGGCCCTCCGGAGCTATGTGACAGTTCGTTCACGGCGGGAAGGACCACTCTTTATGCACTCGGATAATAGGACTGTAACAAAGAGGGAATTCCTGAAGGTTCTCCGATGTGCCCTGCAGCTGCTGGGGCTGTGCCCGGAGCAGTATGGTGTGCATTCCTTCTGGATGGGGACTGCTATCACTGCTGCACGCTGTGGGTATACTGAGGAAGACGTCACTCGCCTGGCAAGATGGCCCTGTATGATCCCAGGCCGATCATAGCTTCTGTTTTCGTATTGGCCTCCATGGCTAATGAATTACCTTCTTCCTGTAGAGTCAGCTTTTAACTGTAGAATTTCTAATCTTTGGCAGTAATTTAGTGTTAACACCTGTAATGAATTTTTGCCACTAGCTTGAAGTGATCTCTGATCTCTGAAGTTCACTCAGAGATCTGCTTGTGTCTCTAGTTTTGGGGGTGGGAGAGTGGCATATCTGCTGTGTGGACCCTCTCTGTCTTGACACAGCAAATCTGGAGATAGATGGTTGTATCTTGTATAGTATGAATTAATAAAGGTTTCCCTTTTTAAAACAATCTCTGACTGCTAGTAATATTGTTGCTCTTTATCCAGAAGAAATTGTAGTCTTGGCTTTGAGAGCAATTGACAAGAAGACTCAAGCTTTGAAGAAAAACTCCTGAGACTTTAGGGTAGTTGCTGTAAACCAAGAAATAGTTAAATGATATCTTTTGGTGTAGCTCTACAGTTTTTAACACTAACATGTATCACTAAGGTCAAAAGGGATCTATAGGCTACATTATTAGCCCAAGGATCCTTTTGGTGACACCAAAGGATGAGCTTTTTAGAACATTAATAATCATAAGATGTTCAAAGTGATATTTGGTGCCATTTAATTGGGGGACAGCAGCTTTTCTGTTCAGCAAACTTTGCCTCTGAAAATACTTCCTTTTAACCCTCTAGACTCAATTTCCTGTGAGCATAATTAGCCTAATGAGTATTTTAAATAAAACAGTTAACAATTTCCATAAGATGTGGTACTTGCTGTCCGTAAGCCAGCCTGTTCTTTTTTTCTGAATTTTAAGTTAATTTTTGAGTTCTCAAAAAATCAAGTAAAATGGCTTGAGTACTCAATATTGTAATGATAGCATTTGTAGTATTATGATTGCATGTGTTAGAATGTGTTTTTCACCATATGGCTTGACTGGGAAGAGAGTTGGTGAGTCAGTCCTTGGCTGAGATCTGTGGTGAGCAAGCCTTTTAATCACTCTCATTGCACTCACTGCTCCAAAACTGGACCATGATAGTTTTGTATCTTACTCTGCCCTATGATCTTTTCTAACAGAACTGTGGATTACAGAAGTGTGTGGGCTAGCTGAAATATAATGCAGCCTTGATCTCTGTGTGGATAATTAGACATGATTTCTGAGACTTTTTATTAGTAGAAATTAATACTATGTAGGGCAGGACCAATCCCTTACTCTTTACTATGAGAGTGGTGGTGTGTTCACTGTGGGGATTAACTACTACACAGCAAGTCTTCTGTGCTTATGACCATGTAGGAGATTTTTGTTTTAACTGCAGTTCAGCTAAAAGTTGTCTTTTTCATTATATGGCTTTCTTGAATAGAAATGTCTGTATAGTAAATTCTGAGCATGAAATCTAAGTAGAGCTAAGGTGGTGCAAATGTAACTTGCCCAGGATCTTAGGCTGAGCAGACACTTGGAACATACCTATATAAACTGCTTTATGCTCTGTGGAATCTTTTATGGATTTTTGCTGTCCCCTGTGTGAAGTCTGCTCTGGCTTGTGCTGTAACCAGGCATGCCAGCTTCTAATACTGTCTGCTGCCTTGTGAAAGGTCTGTGTATTGGCTCTATGTGGCATAGCTTTAGTATTGGGCACTTCAGGCATGGCCTCTGTAGGAAGAAGAAAGGGCCTGCCCAGTTCATATTTTTGTTTTCAGTACCCAAATATTTTAATTGTCAAATTTTTCCCAAGTTGAGTCTTTTACCTGTGATGGTAATAAAGTAATTTCCCTATCTTTACTCATCTATACAGGTAGATCAAAGTAACTGCACCAGCATTAGAGACCTGGGAGGTATCAAAACAAATACAGTACAAAACCAGCTCAGTGCCTGACTATCTAACTCCCTACTAGGACTCTCCCATTTGGTTTCAACAATAAATTACTTCCGAAATGGAGATACAGGAAAGCCTTGCAAATGTTTTTAGAGTGAAGATGCATCTTCTAGTAAGACAGGAATAGCTGTATTGATGGTAGAACCTTTAATAGATGTGCTGTCTTTAAAGCTTAGAGGTAAGTCTGTTTTCTGGGGAACGTGGTATTTGGAAAATAAATGCCATGATGGTCTCTATAATACTGGGGAATTGGATCTGTGATTACTGTATGACACATGAAGCAGAAGACAGAATTACCTTTGTTTTTATTTCTACCTACATTCTGTAGATGAAGCTAGAGATTTTAGTCTAGTATCCCTCTAAGTGGAAGTAAAATCTAGAAAGTAGCTGGAGAGATGACAAAAAATCAACTTCACTGAGTTCTGATCCCAACATTGACAAGAGAAATTTGTTTTTAATAAACAGTAATCACAGATGTAATTAGCTTTTTAAAAAGCCCTCTTTTGATAGGCTGGCGTATTTTCAGATAACAGGGTTATAAATACAGCACTTCATAATTATTTGGAGCTATAGTTTTCGTTTTGCGTGGCAAATAAAACAGACAGTTGGCGAGTGTATGAGACTGGGTTTTCTTCTAAATGTTAGGAGTTTTACATCGTAACAGCTCAGAATCATAAATGATTATCTCAAATTAATATTAAAGATCCTGAATAGAAGCAGAAGGGGGTGTAAGAGTATTTAATTTAAGAAGTGAAATGGGGAATTACTTCAACTTGGTTTTATTACAATATTAATTAATGATTTCACACATTATGTTAAGGGTGAAAGGCTAAGCATGCTGACTCGAGAAAGATAAATTACACTTGTACTAAGGATCACTGTCTGCTGTGGCAATTCACTCTTACATGGAGATACTGGTGAATCATTCGTGTGGAAGCTTGAACTCTTACAACTTCTACAGTTGGTAATTGTTGAATTTAAGTAATTAGACTCTTCAAAAATAAAGATGAAGTGATTAGTTGTTTTTTTTTTATTAAAAATCCTCACAAAGCTGTCAGTAAACCTGGTAGGTATGCATTTGGTTCTATTTAGATTGTGATGCTTATATCAAAAACATATTCCTTAGAATTACAGAAATACTGCAATAATTGATGGGTAACATTACTAATTAACTATAAAGTGTACATCCTTACATAGCTTAAAATTTTTGTTGTCAAAATTGTATCTTGGAGTTCGTCATGGGTTGAAGCTGGGCCTGCCACTAAATGAATGACAGATACTTCTACGAACCTTTCTCTCATCCTGGAAGGGAAAGGTAATAAGACTTATCAATTGAGGAGGGGGAGGGGAACGCTACCACCAACAAAAAACACCTCCCCAAAACTAAATAACACAAGAAACACCAAAACAACAACAACAAAACCCCAAAAAGAGCTTTAATGAAAAAGATAATATTTAATAAGAACATATGTATACAGACCCAATGTTGAACATCCCTGTTGACAATCATCGCACTACTGATGCTGGGGGACAGGTATGGGGGATGTCCCAGACTGGTCTCAGCATGAGGCTGGGATTGGATTTGGGAATTTATGGATTGGGATCTAAGCAGAAGAATGAACAGAGTCCTCTTTGGATGCTGGACATAGAAGAAGAGAGGTTGACCATTGTGATATTTCAGCTCTATGCTGAGTATAATGTACATGCCATGGACTACACTGGTCAGATTTGGGTCACCTGTCCTGTCCACTACTCCCTGCAACTCTGGCCTTTTTACTTATGACTTACACCACTCCAATGTGGCACACCAGATTTAGCAAGAGCCTCAGTAGTAGCTGTAAACATCAAGTGCTATCACTTGTAGAATCAGATACTGTCTGTGAAAACATGCTGCTAACTTCAGAAAATGCAATTACTTAGAAGAGAATTAGCTGAAAAGTAAAATCACTAAAGATAAAGTTGATTCTCTTCTACCTCAAACCATGACAGAGTTTATGTTCCTGAAATGGTTGAAATTTGCAAGAAACAACGTCTTTCCATATTTAGTGAAAATGAAGGAGTTAACTAAATCAGATATTTTTTATGTTTCACACCAGGATCCATGAGTACTTTTTGCTTGTGGAATGAAAGCATGTCCTGCTAGTCTGACTAAGCAGCAATTAGTGTCCTTTGATAGCAAAGAGCCAAGTCCAGAAAACTAAGGATAAATAGACAAATGCCTCTTAGGAGTCTTTTTTTCAGTGGTTATATAGAGAATTTTGTGCTCTGAAAAGTGCTGAGGAGGCTTGTTGAGGAAATCTGCAAATGAAAGCAATTGCATCTCCCATACTTCTGTTCGTTTGCAACCAGCACCTGGACAGGATGTAGCTAGTAAAAGGAGACAAAGAATAAGAGGTTAGATCAGTGACAAGTGGTGTTCCTCAGAGCTCTGTACTGGGGCCTGCACTGTTTAATATTTTTATAAACGATATCGACNTAGTGACCTTCCAGTACCTAAAAGGAACTTACAAGAAGGCTGGAGAGGGCCTGTTTGCAAAGGCCTGTAGTGAAAGAACAAGGAGCAATGGTTTTAAATTGGAGAGGAGTAGATTTAAACTGGACGTTAGAAAGAAGTTCCTCACCACGAGGGTGGTGGAACACTGGAACAGGTTGCCCAGGGAGGTGGTTGAGGCCCCATCCCTGGAGGCATTCAAGGTGAGGCTTGACAGGGCTCAGGGCAGCCTGATCTAGTTGGGAATGTCCCTGCCCACTGCAGGGGGGTTGGACTAGATGACCTCCAGAGGTCCCTTCCAACCCAAACCATTCTATGATTCTATGATTCTAGGTTCCATTGACTTGTTATCTGAGACATACCCAAAGTGCCTTTTGGTACCTAGATTTCTTCCTTCTGCTTAAAGATATACGTATCCATCAGTTGGGAAGTTCACTTGCATGTCAAAGAGACTTGATCATTCTACTCCATAGCAAGGAGGACACTGACGTTCTGCAGCATTTCTAACAGCAGCATGCTGGGCATAGCATGCCAGCGCTCTGTTTACCCTGCTGTGGCTTTCTGTGGAAGATGTTTTATGTCATATTCTTAAGTCATACCCCTCAGGTGGTTTGTAACTGCTAATGTTGCAAACCATTAAAGTACATTTATTTTAAGATATCCGAAGGCAAAGCAGTGTTTTTCAGTCAAGATAGATGAAGGCTCTGTTTTAAGTGTTTTGTTGCAAATTTGGCTAGAAGCATTTGCATAGTGCTAACTGCACCAGTTGCTACTGGCTCATTGAATCATCTCTTCCAATGAGGTATCATAGTGTGTTGCCATCTCATTCTCCAAGGCTGGCTGTGCGTTCACTGCAACATGTTGCTTAACCACACAATTGTCCTATTTGCTGCTTCTATTGCACTTACAGAAAGGAGTTAGAGAACATGTACCACAGATTCCATATTTTTTCCTTATATATAGCTTCCTATCAAGAACAAATTAATTATCCATCAGAATCCAGACCTCACCAACCATTAATGCCATTCGATTAGAAGCAGCTCTTTGAAATGGCAATGAAATATTCTGCTTTTGTTTGAGCCTGGGAATAAAGCCAATATAGAGTTTGTTTCTAAATTGTTCCAAGTTGTAGCAATGTCCTTATACTAGCTCTTTTATACTAGTTTGAGGAACTGGCTTTTGCACTTTTATATATGTTTCCCAAAAGTTATAACCTCAGGATGACTGTAGGATAGTCTGTCTTCTCGCAACTCTGCTATACCTATAAGCTGTGCATTATTCCCTCTTGTCCTTTTCCCAACATCTTGGCTCTGTTTCAGAATAAAAAACATTTCCTTAAGCTAAAAACAGATGAACAATCAGCGAAGATACTTCACAGCCCACTGCCAACTGTTGGCAGGCAAGCAGCAAATGTTTTCCAAAACACGCAAACTAACCAGGTATATAATATGTGGTTATAGGAGCATTTTAATGTTAGAACACTTTTTTTTTCCTTTAACAGCTTTTATTCCTCATATCAATTTCCATAGAAATAGCAGCTACCAATCCTGTAAGATTCAGATCACTGTTGTAGGCTAAAGCTTCTAGATGGCAGATCTTTAGACTTTATGGGCAAAATAACCCCAGTTAACCAAGGAAAAGGATATTTCTTGGTGATGACTCCCAATATTAACACTTGAACTTTTTCCATTGGAAGTACTAAGCCTTCATTTCATTGCATTTGTTGTGGGCTGAAAAGAGGGAATCTATCTTGGCATTGGGCGCTTCATTAGAATTTTGCAGATGAAAACAAATAGTATGAATACAGCTTCCCTTAACTGATCTGCAGCCACTGTGTGCAGAGATGCTTAAGACAAGGGGTGCCCTGAGATGGAAGTGTTTTGGCCCAAAGATCTAAATGACTCTTGTGCCAAAACAAGTGTAGTTACACAGTTTGAATAAACTGTTGTATTTTGCTCAGGAGGGATTTTTTTCCCCCTCAGTCCATAGTATAATGTAGCTGTACTCATGCTAGGACATTATAAAGAATGTCATTGCCTACATACCATAAGATGTTTCAGTAGCTAAAGCCATTATTTATCAAAAGCTCTTTTCCCTCAAAGAGATGAATAGCTGCTGTTTGCTTTATCCTGGAGGGATGTTTCGTTAGATATAAATGCATTGTAGTAATTTAGAGCTGTGTTCTCCCCCATGTAGTTGCTCTGATATTTTTCAAGTGGACAGCTCTGCAATATTTGTAAGCTTGGAAATGAGTTTATCTGGTTTAGGAAAAACTTGCTCTTGGAGTGGTTTGCCAAGGTGAGTGTTTTGCACTGTGAATAAAGCTGTATTTGTGTTTTCTTCCTCTAAATTGTGCGAACATGGAGAAACCACCTGGGTAGGTTGATATGTGTGCTTAGATGGAGCAGAAACAATTAGATAATGCCAAATTTTGCAATATAAATGTTTGCTTAGTAGCTTTTTCAAAGAAATTTGTATTACAATGTAAGTAAAATTGTACACAGCACTGTTGAAGTAGCATGTTTGAGTACTGTTTTAGCAATTATCTTGCAAATTGGAGTTCTGTGACTTCCTTGAAAACACAGTTAAAATTTAGGTTGATATACTACAGTCTGCAGTTTTTGCTTGTCTTACTGTTTTGGCACCCTGCCTTTTCAGCCAGCTGAACTGTATTAGTTCACAGCTTTAGTCTTAGCTCTTTGCAGGGAGTTCTAAAGCTCTGAGGAACTCATGATGACACAGAAGTTTAGCTGTACCGTATTCTGTCTTGAAAGGTGGATGTGAACTTAACAGGTAAGAAGTTTTCAGGGTGAACATGATGAGTTTCAGTAGTGTTTTAAAGGGGATCTGCCTCCCCTCTCCCACCTTTGAATTTTGGAAAAAGTGAAACTTTAGTTTTGAGTTAGTGCCTAAACTGTTGCTCTTCAGTCATGCTTCTTCAGTTNCAGTGCTGAGTAGAGCGGGACTATCACTTCTCTCATTCAGCTAGTGATGGAGTGCTTGATGCATCCCAGGATAAGGTTGGCTCTCTTGGCTGCTGAGGCACGCTGCTGACTCACCTATGGCTCCCCAAATGATCCTTTCTATAATTTTGCCTGGTATAGAAGTAAGATTAACAGGCCTGTAATTACCAGGGTTGTTCCTGTTACCTTTCTTGAAAGTAGAAACCACATTAGCAAACTTCCAGTCTGTTGGGACCTCTCCAGATTCCCAGGAGTGTTGAAAAATCATTGAGAGAGGGCCTGCTAAGACATCAGCCATCTCTTTAAGGACTCTTGGGTGGATTCCATCAGGCCCCATAGACTTATAAGGATCTAATTGGAGGAGCAAATCGCGCACCAGTACAGGGTCAGCTATAACACTGACAGATTCCATGTTTCCAGTTTCTGTCTCCTGACACTGGGTAATGCATATCCCATTTGCCTCATTAAAGACAGAAGCAAAGAAAGTATTGAATATCTCTGCTTTGTCAATGTCACTGTTTGTAAGGCCACCATCCTTATTTAGTATTGGACCAATATCATTCCTGATCTTCCTCTTACTAGTAACGTATTTTAAAAAGTCCTTTTTGTTATCACCCACAGTACTGGCCAGCTTTAACTCTAATTGGGCCTTGGCTGCATGGATTTTTTCTCTACAACATCAAACAGTTTCTCTGTAGATCTCCCATGTTACCAGATTCTGCTCCCACTGGTTGTAAACATACTTTTTTTGTCTAATTTCCAGAAGAAGCTCCCTGCTCAGCCAAGCTGGCCTTCTGCTTCACCTACTTGACTTCCGACATTTAGGAATTGCCTGTTCCTGGGCTCTCAGGAGATGGAACTTAAAAGCTGACCAACAGTGATGCACCTCAGAACCTTCCAAAATTTTTTCCCATTCCTTAATTTTTTGTGATGTGTGTGCAAGCTGAAGGAATTGTTTTCTGGGGAATCTAAACTTGTTTTCAACCTGCACTTCTAGCTGGAAGGCTTCCATCTAATTCCAAAAGCTGAGGTAGTATGTTGTCTTCCATGGCTCAAGAGTGATCACACAGAGGAAGACGCTTGAGTCTGTCTACACCCTTGTAACAGAGTAGATATAGTTCTTCAATCCAGTTTGTTCTGGAGAATCAGGCTGGCTGTTAGAGCACACCAGTGATCTGGAGCAATGTCTAGGCCTAGAGGTTGTGTTTGAGTAGAACACAGATCCTGTTATCAGCCATTCAAAGCTGGAAATAATCCCAATGAGAAAGAACTGCATCTAAAATAGGTTTCTGATAGCTAAAATGATAAAATAACTGCCAAATACTGAATGTTTCTCAAGAATGACAAATACCAATCAGCTTGCAAGCATCCTGGTGAAAAAGGATGAATATGCTGCATTTTAGATGACATTAAATAATATAATGCTTCATTGGGCAAAAATTTTTTCCGCTTCAGGTTCTGGGAGGTGGTCAGCAGACCTGCCTGTGGAAGTGGACCCAAATAAAATTTATATTTAGAAAAAGTCACAACTGTAGCACGTAAATTAGTCACATTTTCCAGAGATAGGAAATCCTAATTCTGCTTTATCTTTGACCAGTGTTGTGAATGCTTCCTATACTCCATGTGTAAAACAGGGTGGAAGAAAATATGAATGAGTATGCTGGTTTGAGGCGGTAGGGTATTTTTAGAGAGAAGGAAAGAGGAGGCTGGGAAAAAATGAGGAGGGGAGAAACATGCTGCATCTAAATGAAATGCAATATTCTCCTCCAGAGCAGGCACAGTGTGGCTATTCTACTGGCAAGAAGAGCTGTTGCTACCCGTGCTGTTAAGACTTCAGTTAGTCCAAGGACAGAAGTCTAACTCCGAAAAGTTAGTGTGCTTCTTGACCCCATCACAAGATAATATTCTGTAGCAAATGCTGTGAAGAATAAGAATGCAACAGCTTCTGGGGAGAAAAATTGGCAGGAAGGCAAGTAGAAACAGACTGTGAGACACTTCTTACAAACTGTGCTTAGAAACCAATCTGTTCCTCTTTATTGTTCTCTGATGAAGGGATGGATTTTAATAGTACAGGCGGCCCTGAGACTTGTGATAATATGGTATCTGTAGCTTTTCCAGTTGGAGGCTTAAAAGCTCTTGATGCTTGTATAGAAAAAAAAAATGGTAAGAATTCATTAAGAAAACTTTTGAAAATGTGCATGTCAAAACCTCTGCCTCAGGAGCAAATTTTTGGACAGGAGAGGAAAGATTTGTTTTATTAAAAGGACAAAATTTTAAATGTTTTTAAACTTCCTTCATGCTTTGCTTATAGTTTTGGTAAGATAAATATATAAAGTTGGAAGTTTGAATATGAAAGAGATCTGTCCCATATAATCTCCACTTCAATCTGTCCTTAAAGTGCATGCAAAGTCAAACTTCCCTTACATGGCAGTGGACAGAAATCAGATTTTGTTTTTTTGTTTGATGTTATCTTGATAACAGCATGTGTATTTGTCTAGAACCATAGAAAGTTACATGTGTCATGTGAGTGTTGGACAAGCTCAATGCATCACTGAATGTAAGCACGAACACAATGTTCTGCTCTGTTAGCAGCCCTTACATGTTCTTACAAAGTCAAATATTTGAACAAAATATACGGAAGCAGGCTTAGATATTGTGCCATGGACCTTAACTGCTCTTTGCATCAGTAGAAGCAGCTTGTTCTATAAATATGGTTTTGTATTATTGTGCAGTTGTTGACAATGATATGTAATTTGCTTGCCCTGAAACCCTCTTGTTACTGATCCCATGCATGGTTGGTAGACCCAAGAGCTGGATTCAACCACTGAGTGATTTTGTTCCTTCTGTTTGTGGGGTTTTTTTTCGTTAAAAGAACATCTTGTCTTTTCTTGTATCAAATGTATGACAAATAATCAGCAAAATTAATCAAAGTAGATTCAAGTGCAATGTGATTTTTGTGTGATAGTTGAGACCATTTTTATCTGTGCAGCTCAGTAGGCTGGCTAACAGGGCCATCTGCTGGCAGGTGTACTCTAATACGATAACTTAATTTCTCTGCGAATGAGTCTAGTTCTGGGAGAGGTTAATGGCTTGATTCTAACTTCCACACACCCATGACTCTTCTTAAATTATCTTTGTAAGATGCTTTGTACTTTAGATTAATTCTTGACTTTGTAGCAGAAGTCATTACTGTAAAAATAGAGAACTGCTTAACTATAAATTTAAGTTGCATTCAAATGTTAAATGGGATGTTTGATGCTGAGTAGTATTGCCATAGATTATGCCACAGTTCAAAACTGTTCTGAGAAAAGAAGGGCTTGTAGATGAGTCTCTCAGATCAATGAGCAATGACTAATGTTAATACTCACTCTACACACAAAATGTCTACATTGGAGACATTTTGATTAAAATCACATATCAGATTCCTTGTGATAAAATGTAAAGGAGTCAAACAGTCTGGCATACTAAGATTTTTAGATTTCTTCTGTCTTTAACATTGAAAAGATTTTTGGATATATTCTAGTTTTGTTTTTACAGGCACTGTTCAATCAATACAGCATCTCAAACATAGCAAGTGTATTCTTGTATATGTGTGTTCATGCTTGCCTGTCCAATTGTATGTCCAATATGTGGCAACTACTGTTGGATATGTTTGATGACTGGAAATATGATAACTGAGAGATTATGATCTTTCCTTTTGCAAATTTATAATGAATAACATATGGAATATGTATGTGTATAAGAAGAAATGGAGTAAACACCACATGTAAGCATGCTTCTTGGTTTTGTCTTTTGAGACCCTGCAGCCTCCCTTCAAGGTGTCATTATAATAAAGATGTAGGGTTCTTCAATATACATGATATTATGAAAATTAAAAGTACATCACTCTGCAGTACTTGGCAGATATGTATTACTGGTGTTACAGGGCACAAGATTATGTCAAGCCTGTGGCAAAGCAACTTAGTCTCGGTGCCAGTAGTGTTTACAGCAGCACACTTAAAGCAATACCCCTGGTCACTCATGTAATTATAGTAAGAGAAGTGAAGCTGTAGCTACTTGCTTACATAATGGTAATGTACTGTAGACTAAGAGTATCCCCTGAGAATGCACTGACCTGGTTGCATCAACATTTTTTTCATCGTTCTTCTCTGATTGTTGTTGTCTCTAACAGCATATAGCTCCTCACAGAAAATAGTAATTTATTACATACTGCCTATGGGCTGCTGTCTGACCTTTTTGACTTCTAACCTGTTTTCCACTTTTTTGCCCTTTGACAATTCAGCAAATGAAACGATAGAGATGGATTTTGCTACTGGTGCTTTGAACGAAACTATTTATTGTTTACCTACTAAACCTGACCATAAATATCATTGAATTATAGACCCCATGAAAGCACAAACATTAGCATATGAGTGCCACGAGTGCTACTACATAGAAATTACATGCATGAAGGTATCAGCTTCTTTCTAACTGAAAGACTACACAAGAGTAAAGCAACAATATTTTGTATTTTGTGTGGACCGTAACTATTCTGGACTTTGCAGGTAGTTAATTCTATATTTTCATCTTTCTACTTTAGTTACTCTTTCCTTTTACCTGTTATAAAAGGGTGGTGAAATGGATTGCAGTATACCAGGAAGGATGAATTGAACTATGGAAAGAAGTAGTTGTCTCCTCTTGTCTGTGAGATACGTGTAAGAAAATGCCTGCAGTACTAGGAGCAACATGAGCAATATAAACAAAGCTAACAAAGTTCTTACCATCAGGATAGATGGGAAGCCAGGTGTGGTATTGTTTCTTATTCATGTTTTTCTCCTGTATGTCTTTCAGCTAAATGCAAGAGCTGTCCAGTAACTGTGTAATTCTTTGCTAAGAACTGTCAAACTCACCTGGGAAAAATTGTACTGTATTAGGAAATGGCATTTTATCTGCAGAGTCCAGTTTTGCTCCTGATTTACTGTACTGAGTCTTGGAGTTGACTGCACCTATAGAAGTTCTTGTTTGCACAGTGATATTGGGGTACTGCAAATGTTGCCTATGTTGTCTGACCTTAGTATAGCTGCATCTCTTCCATGTGACACCACTTTGATAGGTGAAAACATAGTTTTGTCAGAGTAAGTAGGCTGTGGGCCTTTTTGCTGTGTGATACACTGGATGTGTGATGTACACTGTGAATAAACAAATTTAAAGTACAGAGGCAGATCACTTTTTTGTGAGTGCCCACGTGTTCCACAGAAGTGATTCTGAGCAAGCTATTGCTGAACATAGAGGCAGTAAAAGGTGGCTCACCAAAGAAATGCAAAAGGACTTCTCATAAATTGATCCAAATCTTATCTTTGTAGTAAAAAATGCAATGGAATATAGTTTTCCTACTGATATCCCATCCGTTTTTCTTCTCCCTCAGCATTACCTTCAGAGTAGGCGACTCTCAGGTTTCAGAGGGAGGGTTCATCAGAGCCCCAGGTGGTGTCAGGGACAAAGACCATCGATCGCTCTAGGACTCTGACAGCTGCTGAGAGCAGACTGAGTTGCTTCCAGCAGTTCATCAGTGCCTCAGCATCTTTATGTTGCTGTGCAACTTGATTTATTTGGGGTTTTTTTTTATTAGTTTTGGATGGTGATAAACGTTTTTGTGCCCTTGAATGAACAGTTTTATTTAAGGTCCAGAAATGAAGAGAAATAGCCTCTCGTCCTTTTCCATCTCTCTCTGGTTGCTGTTTACAGCAGTGATGCTTCAAGGTGAGAATGCTGCTTGATATCTAAATGTTGCATTGAGGTTTATTTTACTCTGACAGGAGCTGGTGTCCTGTTGTCTTACACAGTTGAGCTCCAGAAGTCTTTCATCTGTATCATTTTACTTTGTCTCACTGATGCACACACAAAATTAATGACCATGTACAGCCAGAAATTAAATGCTCTTTGTGAAGCTTTGATTTCTTAGGATTTTGTTTTAATCAGGAAAGTTTGCTCTGAACTCTTGCTAGTGCAGGAAATCACTATGAGTCACCAGAGAGTGATGTACTCCAAAGCACTTGCTGCCTCCATGGTGCCAGTTGGCATTTGCACAAGTCTTGTGAGTGTTACTATCTCCATGCCCTTTGCTTGCAGAAATGTGTGACTCTATTTAAAGGAAATACAGAGCCTGCCTAGAGAAAATACAATGTACAGAACAATGTAGAAAGACAAAAAGTTATTTAAATCCTAAAGGTTCAGTGAATTGTCTTCAGTGAGTAAATCTGGAGAGCAAGAAGCGTATCCAAATACATGGTTTGGAAAAGATGTTAGTGCAAGGATTTGTTCATATACCATGCGATTGCCAATTTGTGAAGAAAAGCAGCTCGGATCTTTTCCAGGTGGTAGTTAAAAAAAGAGAAAAATAATTAATTCTGAGAATAGCATGAGTCTATCAGTGCTGCATTTAGGGGGCTATCACAAGTCATCAGCCTGGGAGCAGGTTTGGCTTCAAACTTAGTTTCTAATTATAGCTTGGCAGATGTATGACTGTAATTCAATAATGTCTACACCCATGAAAAACCCCAGTAAAGTAAAAGTTAATGATATTTACCTGCAAAAAAGGCAGTAATCTCGGCATGTAGTGGTGTTTTTTCAGTAGGTATGAAAAGCTAGACTTAACTATTCATTTACTATAGGTGAATACTGTTCTTATTTGAATAGCTTCTTGAGGTATACTTCTTTTTCTGCACTAAATTATATTCTACAGTACAAGAATGATACACACAGTTATAGCAAATACTACCTGAAGCTGTAGAAAGCAGATATTTTCTGATACTGCTCAGTGCTTAATCTGATGTACTGAACAAATCTATGTTATCTAGCTGTAGAATCAGCCAAAGGAAAATATGCTCACATGCTGTTTAATGAACTGTTTGAAGACTACTCAAATGCTCTACGACCAGTGGAAGACACAGATAAAGTACTGAATGTCACTCTTCAGATTACATTGTCACAAATTAAAGACATGGTGAGTAAGAGTACAAATCTGTATGCAGAAATGTACTCTCTGTAAACCTTTTGCTTGGAGTAGGAAAAGCAACTTGCATTTTGTTGTGACTTCAGTAATGCTTCCTCACAAGGTCTTCCTCCAGTTCTTTGTAGATTCTTCTCTGATTGCAACACTAAGACTTCCATTATAAGTCTGCAAACTTAGACCTGCCAATTTGTTAAGACTTATTCTGTAGTTAGGTGTTGATATTGCAACCTCCAGGCAACTTTTGCTGAGTTTTAAGAAAGAGAAAATTCTTTTCCCAAGATTTTTGCATAAATTCCATATTTTAACCCTCTATAACTTTTTTTTTTTCAAATTTAGTTCAGATAGATATAATTTTAAAGCAAAAGAAAATGTGTCTGGAAGGAGAATGGAAAATCACTTTTGTCACTTCTGGGTTACAACCTCAAGGCCTCACCAAGCTTTCAGAGAAATTATTAGACTGAATTTGTCACCTACTTGGTATTCTGAAAGGAAATTCTTGAGATATTGGGAATCTTAAATAACTGTGATTAAAGCTAGGGAAGGAGCAGGGGGAGGAAGGTTTGGACAAGAGAAAGACCAAATAAATGAGCTCTGTGTACAGTGCATGGACATATGTACCTCTCTAAGAAGTACTCTTGCAGCCTGTCAGTATTCTGCCTTTTTAAGGCACTTCTTTAAAGCAATAGAACAAATGTTTGCATCTAAGATGTGATTTTTGTCACCTCCAGCTAGAAATATTTCTGTATTTTTATGCAGGATGAAAGGAACCAAATTTTATCAGCTTACTTATGGATTCGACAAAGCTGGTATGATGCATACCTCAAATGGGACAAAGATAAATATGATGGGTTGGATTCTATCAGGATTCCAAGCAATTTGGTTTGGAGACCAGATATTGTCCTATATAACAAGTGAGTATGGCTGGAGAAAAGAAAATATTTGCCTGAGGGAGGGAGGAGGTTGAAGGAAGAACTGACCCATAGAATCTGAACTTTCATCACTTTATCTTACCTTAGAAAGGGATATGTTTGTTGTTTCAACACTTGTGTTTGATCACCTAAATTTTGCAGTAGAGCCATAGACAGGATTTGACAATTGATTTTGCTACATAGCAAAGCTATTCTGAATTTCTCTGCACTGGGGACTGAATACCCTGGCAGCAGTTTCTGCTGAGGCTGCTGAAGAACTTTGTAAGATTGTCCACAGAAAGGTGGTACATGAAGGCTGCACTCCTTGTCTGTCCCAGGCCGGTAGTGACTATCAGATTATTTTCATCTTTGAATGGGTTCTTGTCCTACTCTATCTTGTTTGAGGTCAAGTTTGAAGAAGCTATGGCTAGAAATGCAACATAATTTAGCAGCAGTAACTTCTTAATAAAATTCAGTATAAATATAAATGTGATTTCAGAAGCAAGCTTTTAATGGTGTGAAGAGATGTCTTTCCCCTTGTTCTTCTGTCCCTGGCCCACACTCTAGGTCATTGCCTGTCAGTCCTGACTTTCACTTTTCTGTCTTTTAGGGCTGATGATGACTTTTCTGAACCAGTGAATACTAATGTTGTGTTGAGATATGATGGAAAAATCACTTGGGATGCACCTGCTATCACAAAGAGCTCGTGTGTAGTGGATGTATCTTATTTTCCTTTTGACAGCCAGCAGTGCAACCTTACATTTGGGTCCTGGACTTATAATGGTAATCAGGTAGACATCATCAATTCTCTTGATAGTGGTGACCTCTCTGACTTCATAGAAGATGTGGAATGGGAGATTCATGGTATGCCAGCGGTTAAGAATGTCATCACTTACGGCTGCTGCTCTGAGCCATATCCAGATGTAACCTTCACACTGATTTTGAAAAGGAAGTCTTCTTTCTACATATTTAATCTGTTGCTTCCTTGCATTTTGATCTCTTTCCTGGCCCCACTGGGATTCTACCTCCCTGCAGATTCTGGGGAAAAAGTGTCTCTGGGTGTTACAGTTCTTCTTGCTCTGACTGTGTTCCAGCTGATGGTTGCAGAGATCATGCCTCCCTCTGAAAATGTACCTTTGATAGGTGAGCTTTACACACTCTTTTTTAAATATGGCTCATTAATTGCAGGGCTGTATGTCAGAGAAACCATATGTAATTTTTGGATTCTGGAAAGATAAAAGTGCCCAAGTTTAAAACATAGTTAAATACTTAAAATGGAATTTGTAGAGGTATGCTACAGCACTTTAAGTTTATTTTGCATTTATTTTAAATTATATATTAGCCAGCTATTTTGTGTTTATTAAATATAATTAGACATTTAGAATTTTTTTATCATATCTTGTAATAAAGCTAGTAATGGAAAACAATTTTAGAACCAGCATATGAAGTTTAAGCAAGAGCTGTAAGCACAAGGTCAGACTGTTTCAAGATATATTTCTGTCAGATCCAGATCGTTGAATGGCCTAGCTGGGACACTCAAGGTTGACTTAATTTCTAACAATGGTTACATTGATTGTAATACCTGGCAATAATTTATGCTAAATTTTAATTCACGTCTGAGAGTTTGGAAGAGCTGATGGGTAGTGAAAGGGTGGTGTTCAGCACTGCCCCATCTGTCTTCAGCCAGGACCCTCCTTCTGCCCCTGGCTGATCTGCTCCTCTGGGGCAGGAGACTGCCTAGCTGCTCTGGTAGGATTTCTGGAGGACTAGGAACACAGTTGCCTCCACGCTGACCTCCAGCTTCATTAAGATAATTCAGATCTCATTATTTTTATTCACCTTATCACTGTGTATAAAAAAACCCTGCATGGCTTAGCTGAGAAAAAACACTAGTCAATGAATAGGACTCTCAAATGTATTTCCCAAACCAGCAGCAAATATTCTTGCCTAGAATATGGGTTTCCTGTACTGCAGTACCTTCCCTACCCTCCTATCATGCTGTCTAAATTAAGGAGCCAGGACCTAGCTTCAGTCTGCTTTCTCTATTCCCTCACCATCCTTTTCAACCACTTTGGAAATTGCATCCACCTCGTGCTTGTCTGTGGTGCATCTTTCGTCATTGATGCCAACTTTTGCTTTTCCTGCAGAGGCTGCACAGCAGCAGAGAAGGACTGGGAACTGCCTGGGAGCAGAGGCACAAGCTGTAGTAGGTTAGATGGTCAGCTATGTGCTTCAGTTGTGAAAAGCAATGGCTGAGGGGCACAGCTTGTATTCACTGTGTTTTCTATATGTTCCTGGCTAGAATGGGCTTTGTGCTTTTTCGGACTAGCCATGCTAAAATTCGTACAGCCTAAAGAAAATCCAGACAACAAATCTCAGCAGGCAAGGGAGCCACAGTTCAGCTCTGTGCTTGGCTTCTTAGCTGTCAACACACAAGTTGTGGATAATCTGCATAATCACTGGCCTGTGTGAATGTGAAGGCATTTACCTGCTGGTGTGGAGTGTGTCAATGGCTCTGATGAAGCATTATTGTCACTTTTGTTGATACATCAGGAAGTGGGATTTCTAATCTGCCATGTGAAGCCATCAACAATGGTATTTTGCAGACACCAGGAAAAAAGCAAGGATCCAGATAAAGATTTTTAAACTGCTTTCTGAATGAGTGTATTTCAATAATCGGAGGTTGTGGGTCACAAATATTTGTCATGCTAATGCAATAGTCACTTACTCATCTGATAAAGGCATGCTGGTAACGAGTATAAGGGTTTACTTTAATGGCTTTAATCTTTGTTTTTTCATTATAAATTATGTGTAATCTAAGTACAGATTAGATTAAAAAATTATTAAAAATAATTGAAATAGATTAAAAATTGATTAAAATTGGTTTCACTTCATTTGGGTTTAGCTCTATGTTGTCTCATTGTTATTTCTGCATTGAATTTTTTATTAGGGTAGCAACTTCAATGTGTTTTTATTTTGTGTTCCAGGAAAGTATTACATAGCAACTATGACTATGATCACAGCTTCCACTGCATTGACGATCATTATTATGAATCTCCATCACTGTGGCTCAGAAGCAAAGCCTGTTCCACAATGGGCCAGGGTGGTTATATTGGACTACATGTCAAAAATCTTTTTTGTTTATGATGTGGGTGAAAATTGCACAAGTCCAAAAAGAAAGAAGGAAGAAGAACCTAAGTTAGAGGGAGATGATGGGTGTCAGAGGAGGCACAAAGAGGTAAGGAGTCATCTTTCCAATAGGAATGATGACTGTGATGTCAAGGAGAAGCTCAATGGAAATTTGAATAAAAGACACAGAGCTCATGGTGAAGCAGTTAGGGAGACTGTTAATTGCTGTTCCTGTTACAAAACACTGATTAAAAATATTGAGTATATTGCTAATTGTGTTCGAGATCACAAAGCGAACCGGGCCAAAGGAATTGAGTGGAAAAAAGTTGCAAAAGTGATGGACAGGTTTTTCATGTGGGTTTTCTTTATTATGGTGTTTTTTATGAGCGTGCTGATCATTGGGAAAGCAGCTTAACTGAAGACAAACACATTAATTTTGTAAATCTGAATATACTGTTTTGTTGTTTTGGTGGAGCTCTGGGACAGGAGTGCTTTTGAGACCTTTGTCTTGCATCCTGTAACAATAAACACATTAATTCTGTAGGCTGTGACAGCATGTTGAGGCATTGTTCAGCTAAGGGCTTTGTTAGTGACTGTTGTGGGAGTGAATAGCTGATGAGGGTGCTGGGGAAGCATTCTGTGCTTCATCTTGATAGGTGGTGGGGCATCACTTCAGGCTGTATGTAGTGGAGCATTGCAGCAATAGAGCAAACAGCCTAGCGGGGAGGGCTGTATGCACAGGGCTGCATCTCTGAACCATGTAACTTGGCCAGCTCTTTCTCTCAGAAAAACCCAGAGTATTGATGACATGATAGCAGTTCCTGGAAATCATCCCTTCGTGGCATTGCTTTTTTTTTTTTTTAGCGTCTTCCTAACTTATCCTTTTGTTATGGCTCTTTCTGATCACTGTTTCTATCATTTCATAGGCTCTAAGTGTCTATCTGCTGTCTAGTGTGCCTTTCACTTCTAATACCATTGAGCTTATTGAATATGATTGTTACCTTGATGTTCCTCTTATTTCCTGCTACTGAATATTACACCTTTGTCACCACGGCTCAAGTAAATCAGATTCCTAGGACTTTTTGCTCACCAAGTCAGAGGGCCTCCCTTCCATTCTCTTTGTCTTGAGCCTAATAATAGGAAGGGCTTCTCCTTTCTAGGTGTCTCATTCTCTTGTGCATTTGTGTAAGATGGGCCTTTAAATGCTACTTGAGACTGCTAGAATTGAAGGCTGTGAATTTGTCATTGCTCATTTTATTGACCTTCACCAGTGTTCAGCCCATGTGTCCCTTGTTCACTCTTACATCCTCTTTAATACTTAAATTTTGAACTGTTTGCAGTTGCTCTGTGCATTACTTAGCACAGAAGCATGATCTTACAGGCTCACTAAAGCAGTGCCATAACCAAAAATCCTTGTGCAATGCCTTAGTACTTAATGTGAATCTGATTGTCAATGACAATACCAGAACCCCCTCTCCTGTGTGTTAATTTCTGTTAACCCTCTCAGGCTAATAGAGCTCTGGAAGATGTCTTATGTAGTAAAGTGAGAAGCTAGTACTCCAGGCGTGCTAGTGGCAGATAAATGGCTTTTACAAAGCACCCTGAACTTTGAAACCATGATATTCTAGCTGCAGTGGGAGAGGCAGAATGACACTGTAATGGATCCCAGGCAAAAGTTCATGTGATAAAGCTCATTTCCACTGTTGTTGCAGTTAATAGGAGCGTACCTATGAAGCTGTAACTTAAGAATGAGGAGTTGAAATTGCAAAGTGACACAGTTGTTATGCCCAAATTTATTGGAAGAAAGGGAATTGTAATTATTATTATGATGTAAATGATACATTCAATTGCTAATGGCAGGTTTTCTTTTGTGTGGAATAATTAATGCTGTAAGCTTATCTGGATTCTCATACATAATGCAAGCCTCAAAGTCCAGGTTCTAATGTAAAGTTAAACTGAATGGCTAGCCAAGAATAAACTCAGTATGTGGAAAAAGTCTCAAGTGTGTTCCCTGGATATTAGTTCCCAGTCAACTGGGGTGAATTTGAATAGCTCCTTTAGAAGACAAGCTGTTCATTTTCACTGTGCAGAAAAATGGTTGCATCCATTTGCCATGGAGTTCAGAGTTTGGCACTTACACTGCCTCTTTGAGGAAATGTATTTGTTCTTTGCTGGGGAAAAAAGTACTGTCCCAAAAGCCTGGGGAGCAAAGTCTTTAAAGATAAGGGTAAAATATTCAGAATGTGAGTCTTCAGCATGGAAAACCAATGGCTAAGGGTTGGTGCAAGGGTTATGGGTGGCATAAAGAAAGTAGAGATTCACTGTCTCTTTCAATATAGGAACAGGGAACATCAAACATACACAGTGTATGACAGTGGAGGAGTCTGTACAATATGCGAGAAGGCTAAGAAACTCCTTACAAAATTATTTGTGAATGCTGAATGATTATATGGATTTAAAGAACTGGGGAAAAACAGGAAAGAAAAATCTATTAGCAAACTACTAAATACAATCATGAAGCATTGAAAGATGAAGCAATATGTGATTGTAGTGTTTCATGACTGTGCTCTTCATCCCGTTGGTGGCAACCATTGGAGACTGTCTCAGGTTTAGACAGATCTTTAGTTTCACTCAATATCTTTCTTAGAAATTCAGATTGTGCCTATGCCATTCTGTTCAAAACAAACTGCAACATGTGTGCACATATTTGTAGTCTTCCTATGTGTAAGGGGAAGTTTTCAGTCATAGATGAATCATGGGCCTTTTTATCATGCTGGTGCTCTTCAGCATGCTTTAGGCTTAGATGATGCTGCTGAAATTATACTTGCACTTCCCTAGCATGTTTTAATGTGAAGATGTGGTAGTATTGAAGAATTCTTTTCCTTCGAATAATATTATCTGAATATTATTCCTAGCTATTTGAATTTATTAACTACTACATTTTCTTTTTTACTATTTTCTGTTATCCCTTTCTTTGGACCACCAGGCATTCTCAAGTATTTATCTTCCTTTATTTACATATGGTGAATCCTCATCTTGCTCTTGTAACAAACACTTTTCTGTTTTTAGTTCCTAAGAGCCAGATCCAATAAAGAATGTGAGCATCAGATGATGGGAGCAAGTTGAAGTTGGTACCTGAATTGTTACTGTGAAGCCTCATGCTAGGACCCTCAGATTCCCATCTTTGGAGCTGATAATTTTCCAGGATAAAAACACAATGTGACACTGCATGTTCCTGCTTCTGGTGACAAGGCTGAGTGAAGGTCCATGGTACTGAAGCCATAAAAGGCTTAGCTGGTTTAAAGCTAGCTCAGGATTTTCAAACTAAACTGTAGGGGCTGTAGCTATTTCAATAAGAAAAAAACCTGGTCTAAACCAACACAGCATGTTAGCAGTCAGAACTGCGTGTGACAACTCTAGTGCTAAGTGGAGATAGGAATGTTTAATCTAATTCTATTTGTCCTGGTCTCTTACTCTTTCCTTTGTGTGTGTCATGCTTAGATCCAGTAATCTTTGAGGAAGATTAAATCCAGAGATGATGAATGACTGTAGTAACAGAAAAGAAACTATTTATGCACTTGTGTAACTCTGTAAGCTTAACATGAAGGCAGCAGAGTGATTTTGTATTTACTGAAGAGGACAGTGATGCTGTAAAAATAATGTTTGAGAACTATGTGCTGCAGAAGCCTTTGAGGAATGAGCTGACAGATTCTTTTGTTGTACCATCTCTTGGCAGAGATCACCTGTCAGCTTTTGTATTCAGTCATTGCAGTGTTAAAATGAGGAGAAATATGAGCTATCTCCTGTGATGCCTTCACTGTGTTCACTTCCATGAGCAGGATTACATAACTGAAGATGAGTTGTGGTGGAATACTGGGGTGTTGAGTTTGGGGTGTAGGAGATGACCTTAGCTATGCCAGGAAATCTATTTCTCTTTGTGGAAATTGCAACCCGAAGATTCAAGCTAAAGCCCAAAGGCTCATCCTGGACACTAGATGACAACTTGAAATCAAGTAGTGTGTTTCCCCAAGTGTCACAACTTCAGATGTTACCTCATAAATTATCTGCATGTTTCATCCTCTGGTTAACAAAGCCTTGTTCTAGGACCCTTCCAGAAGTATGGGAAGTGTCTGAGAGTTGTTTCTCAAAAAGTGTAGGAGTGTAGCAAGAACTCCTGATTATGCATCTCTGTCCCAATCTGAGAAATGGAAGAGCTGTAATGTGATTGTTTAGGAGATGGCAGGATTGTGGGATGAGAAGGAATTCCTTTCATTCTGTTTGTGAAACTAGGAAGAATCCATCTTTTCTTCTTGCAAACTTCTGTTAACTCATTGAAAAAAATAATATTTCAACTCATTTTCATTTTTTAAAATCTTGTAATCACTGACAGGATATAGGACCAAAGGTGGCCTCTGGAGTTTGTGAGCCACCACCTCTTTTGTACTTGCAGAGTGAGTAACTTAGATCTCAATTAAAAGAACAGAGAAAACAGAACATGTCCTTTCTCACTGATTCTGAAGTCCACTAGAAAGAAGAAATCTTTCTTCTTTGTTAGAAACAATTCCAGCTGTGTGGAAAGGACAAAAGGTAGCAGAGGAGTATGGATCGCCTTTGTGTTGTACAAATTAGGGCCTCATTGTCTCCAGACATCTTTTAAGAACCCTTTTCTGTAAGGTGGCAATGAACAATACTGGTTTTATGATGCTTGCACTAAGGAATAACTAAGATTGCAGGTATACAGCTTGAGTTTGTGCCTAAACATTTCCTTCTAAACAATTTTGTTCATTTGATTCCTTATAGGTAGTGATATCAGATCCACAGGCCATGGAAGGTCTGCAGGGCCATCAGGATTATGCAGCAGTTGTTCCATTGGTGTGCAGGGACTAACCTTACAGCAGGCTAGTAATGAACTTAGTCATGCTTGTTCTTGATCATACAGGGTCCTGTACTGCTTTGGCTGGCCATGACAGTGCTGCATCTCCAGGTGTAGTTTGAGAAGGCAATTCAGTGGGAGCTTTGTAACAGGATGAAATCCACATATAACTGTCAAGTGAGGGATGTCAATTGTTGAGGAGTATAGCAGGGTGGAGAATGTGCTCTGTGCTTAATTCCAGATGCAGTTTTTGCACAGAACTGTTATGCCTTGGTCTGTTCTTGGGCACTACTACTTCAGAGTAGATGTCAATCTAGTGAATATGTAGAAGACACAAATTAAAATTAAAAAAGGGTAGCTACAGTTTTAAAGAGGGGTTTTATTCTAATTCCTGAAAATATTTATTTAAAAAGTGATTCAATATTACCTTCTGAGAAACCTACCTGGAATTATGGATTTATCTGAGAGGCAGGTGTTGTTGTTGCCTTCATCTGCCATTCTGAGCATTTATCTTACCAGGTTCTGTGCCTTATGACATCTGTACAGCTATTCACAGTACATTTTCCCCTGTGTTGCAAAAGAACGTATATTTTTATATGCCATTAGTTTTATTCATATCACTCTTCATTGAGCAAGATTTTATCTACAGTGTTGGAAGTTGCTGAGGATTGTACTCCACAAAGTCTGTCCTGCATCACCCTCTGGCTTGAAAAATGCATTTGTTTTAGTTACTCTAAATGCAATGACAGAGCTGACAAAGGAAGAGTGTCAGAACAAAAAAAACACCTCACATGATTTTTAAAACTGCTTAAATCTAAACCAGCTTGTTGTAGGCAGAATGTCACAGTGAATAAAATGAGTAAGTTGGGATCCACTGTGTGTTTGTCACTAATATCAGATAACTTTGGTTAATACTGATCTTATTGTATAATAACAATGTATTCTGGTTTTGTATGTTTGTGAATTCTCCATTAGTATGCTTATGAACATGCTAGCAGGAAATTATTGAGTCAATATGACATGAACAAATAAAGAATGATACAGTGATTAATGCATGCATCTGTATGGTTCTGTTGTTAGCGTGCCAGGGTAAGTAACAGATCTGGATCTTTTATTCATTCTGCATTTTCAGTTCTATCCGAATGCTACCAAGCTGCTCACTGTATTGCAGTGGCAGGAGTGCCTTTTTTATTAGTGTTTCACTGTAACAAAAATGCTGGAAAGTTAAATAAATGATAATGTCATCTGGAGTAGCCTCCAGAGGTTAGAAAAGCCCTTCACAGATAAAGCATTTGACAAGAATGTGTAGTCCATATTCAGTGGTGATGAAAGTGATGATGCGACCTCCATGGGGCTGAGCTCGTTAGAAGGCAGAAGACACATCCATGTTGCAAAATAATGCTACATGGCTTTTGCAAAATAAGGGTAAGGAAAGAAAGGGAGAAAACTAATTCAAAATTAGGTGAAAGATGTAAAATTATAGAGTCTTATTCACCAGCACTTTTGTTAGTTCACTAGAGCTTGTTCTTGTTCTAGCAGAGCTACTTGCATTTCACATCCTATTCACTGGCCAGCCTGTGTCCAGGAGCAGACTGCCAGCAAGTCAAATGCAGCTCCTGCCCTGGGGCTCTATTGCAGCAGTGAGTCTGTTCTGGGGAGGGGTTACTGGCTCAGTCAGGGACAAGTGTATCTGCTTACCCTGATTTATGATGACGTGTCCAAGCTTGCACCAGCTTGTGAAAAAAAGGCAGGACACCTAGAAGCCATTGTCACCACCTGCTTAGTTTCCAAAGGTAAGTAAGTGTCTGATGGCCCTCAGTATGAAGATTTTCACTTATATGATCTGGAAGGTTGCCTGCTTCTGTTCCTGCACCCATATATATTAAAATAATTTTCGATCCAGCTCACCCACTTGCTATCAGGAAGTTGATAGATGTGCTTCTGATGTGTTTTAGAGCTATTTAAATGTATTGTGTCCTGCAGGTTATGCTCACTTCTCTTCAGGTGACTGCCAATAAGATATCTGTGGTGAGTGAAACTTGGGTTGCTTTTATTCTAGTGTTTTTAGCATAGCTGGAAATAGAATGGTGATCAGGAGACGATCTTTTGTTGTAGCTAAAGGATAAACTGACTCCTCACTCCCTTGCACTGAACCAGCAGTGTACAGGGATCTGGTGTTCAGATATGGGCAAACTCAGTCACCTTCAGACATGCTGGCTGAATTCTGCTTTTGAATGCTGTGTTCACTACCCTGCAGAGGTTGTTTCAGCTATAACAAAGAGCATTTCTTAACACCATAGTTCAAAGTGGAGGGGGCTGGACAAGTGCTTATTTGACAGCACGTTTGAGCTGCATGAATTCTCAGTAGTGCTTCAAAGACAGCAAATTTTGTATCATTTGGAGCATCATACTGAGACCCATGGTTCCTGAGGAATCAACAGCAAACCAGCCTGGAGGTCCTTCACCAGGGGGAAGGGAGATGAAGGATGGTGGTGGGAATGAGTCCAGGACCTAGGTGTCTCTGCTGTGAAAGTCGGCACCTTGCAAAAACTCCTCCTTTGGAGATAGTTCCTCATCTAAATCCTGGGACCTCTAGGGGTCATCCGAGTGCTGTTCAGGTGTCAAGGTATGTCAAGGCAATGTTTGTAGGCAATGTATTAATGATAAAAAGAAAACCAAAACAAAAAAACCTTCTTTTAGCCCTAAATGTTCTGCTTACTCCAAGATGCCATGAGACATGTAGCCTTGCAGGGATGCAGTGGGACCTAAAATTCATAGAATCATAGAATGGCCAGGCTGGAAGGGACCTTAGAGATCATCTAGTTCCAAACCCCTGCCAAGTTGCAGGTTTTGCATATGCGTGATGAGTTTATCACAGACCAGAGAGAGACAATGGACAGATTTGCAGTGATTTGGCATAGAGTTCTCATGAGGTGTTTCAGGATTCTCAAAATTAAGCACTGAGATACCATCACAGCTCTGGGCCATGGTCGTGCTGCTGGTGATCTTGCTGAGACTGAGGCCTGCTGTTGTGGCCAGGTACCCTGTGGTTTTCTTGCAGAATATGTGATTAAATTGCTCTAGATGGGGATGAATACAAGACAGAACATGGAGTAATATTGGGTTTTCTCATTGCCTGATATATTTTGTGTGGATGGTTAGCAAGTACAGTGTGTATCATTAGAGTTCTCTATTCCTTCTTCTTAATGACTGTAGTCTCCCCCCCCCCCCCAAATTAGGCATCTCTTGGCAACTTTAGAGATGGCACTTGTAGAAATAGAGCATGGTGCTAGAATTGCTGCTTTGGCTAAGCTCTGGATCCCACCTAGGATGCTGGCACTGGTGAGTGCTTTGTGGCCTAGAAGCAGGACCACTAATTTGAAGGTGCCCCAAAGGTGCATTGGGCTTATCTACAGCTCTGCAGTTCACATGTGTTGACCTTTCAGGTGCACCCAGATCACAGAATCATATCATAGAATGGCCAGGTTGGAAGGAACCTTAAGATCATCTAGTTCCAACCCCCCTGCCATGGGCAGGGATGCAAATCACTAGACCAGGTNTTCTCTGCATGACTGCTTTCAATGAGTTCCTCACCCAGTCTGTACTTGTATCTAGGATTACTCCTACCCAGATGCAGGACCTTACATTTTGACTTATTAAACTTCATTTGATTCTGATAGGCCCATTCTTCGAGTTTATCCAGGTCCCTCTGGATGGCATCCTGCCCTTCTGGTCCATCAGCCACAGCACTCAGCTTTGTGTCATCCGCAAACTTGCTGAGGGTGCACTCAATACCCATGTCTAGGTCATTAATGAAGATATTGAAGAGCACCAGTCCCAAGACAGAGCCCTGAGGGACACCACTCATCACTGCTCTCCACCTAGACAAAGAGCCATTGACCACAACTCTCTGGTTGCATCTGTCCAGCCAATTTCTTATCCACCGAACAGTCCACCCATCAAATCCATATCTCTCCAGTTTTGAGATAAGGATGTCATGAGGGACTGAATCAAAGGCCTTACAAAAGTCCAAGTAGATGCTGGATGTTACTGCTGGATGAACAAACACAGGCCATTTGCATTTCAGAGATAATTATTTTCCTTAAAATGGATTAAATCTGCAGGGAAAGTGAGTACAGAATTACTTTAATCCAGAGAGGGCTGGAGCAGGGGAGTGTGCTGAACAACACTTGACTTTGCTAGAATTTCATCACTCTTTACCTGCTACATGAGCCTCCCCTTTTTTTATCACTCCAGCGGATTATGAGGTCTCACTGTAAGTAATAGCTCTCCAAAGAGTGACTTTATCTATAACAAGTAATTCAGCTAATTGCATGCTATTGAAGGAAAAGGGTTTCACTCTGGTACTGAGCTAAAAGTTCCAAGGTTCACTGCAAAACTGGATGAAAAAGTATCTTATCAAGGATCTATACAACCACTTGTAGTTTGCTCTTGTTCCTTTAAATACTAACAACTCTAGATACTACATGAAAAGAGTAGATTCTGTTCTATGACCTTCATTTATAACAGCTATGCAATGTTTCGCAGATTTCCACCTGTGGAAAGATGAATGCTAATTCTTTTTTCTTCCATCAGTGGCTTCTTTCTTAGCTTTTCTGCTTCAACCTCCTTGAGCTAAATGCCAGAGAGTTGTTACATACTTTCTATCTGGGTTAACAATTTTGGCCTCTGAGTCTACTAATTGATCTTTGTGAATTTCCTTAGTGGTAAAGGTCACAAAGATAACTTGGCCCCTATAGCTTAAACTCTTGATACATCTCAGGTTATGAAAGGCAATGCTGAAGTCTGCTGATTAAATTAATTATTCTTCTGAGGTTTCATCAAAAAGAAAGATTAGTGTGCTTTGTAGCTCATTTCCATTCAATTTTTGCAGACTTTGGTTAGGAACCTCTAATTTTACTGGGATGCAATCATAGAATCATAGGAAGGTTAGAGTTGGAAGGGACCCTTAGAGGTCATCTGTTCCAATCCCACTGCTGTAAGCAGGGACACCTTATAACCAGATTAGGTTGGTCAGAACCCTGTCCAACCTGACCTTGAATGTTTCCAGGGATGGGGTATCCACTACCTCTCTGGGCAACCTATTCCAGTGCTTCACCACCCTCATTGTGAAAAACTTCTTCCTTACATTAAGTCTAAATATCCCCTACTTTAGTTTAAAGCCATTACCCCTTGTCTTATCACTTCCCTTTAAGTACAGATAGGCTGCAATAAGGTCTTCCTGGAGCCTTGTCTTCTGAGCAACCCCAACACTCTCAGCCTTTCCTCACAGGAGAGGTATTCCAACACTCTGATCATATTTGTGGTCCTCCTCTGGACCAGCTCCAACAGGCTCATGTTCTTCTTATGCTGAGGACTCTATAGGTGGACTCAGCACTCCAGGTGAGGTCTTGCCAAAGCAGCGCAGAGGGACAGAATCACCTCCCTTGACCTGCTGGCCATGCTTCTTTTGATGCAGCCCAATTCTGGGCTGTGAGCACACACAACTCATCCCCCAGTATGCCCAGCTCTGGCTCCAAAGGGCTACTTTCAATCACATCATCACCTAACCTGTAATGATATCGAGGATTGCCCTAACCTAGGTGCAGGACCTTGCACTTGGCCTTGTTGAACCACACGATGTTCACAAAGACCCAGTTCTCAATCTTGTCCAAGTCCCTCTGGATGGCATCCCATCCCTCAGGCACATCAACTACACCACTCAGCTTGGTGTTATTTGCAAACTTGCTGAGGGCACACTCTATCCTGCTGTCAGTGTCATTGATGGAGATACTGAACAGCATTGGTCTCAGTATGGACCCCTGAGAAACACCACTTTTCACTGATCTCCATCTGGACTTCGAGCCAGTGACCACTACCCTCTGGATGTGAACCTTCAACCAGTTCCTTATGCACTGAACAGTCCACCTATCAAATCCATATCTCTCCAACTTAGAGACAGGGATTTTGTGTGGAACTGTGTCAAAGGTCAAATCAAGTCCAATTAAATGACATCCATAACGCTTCTCTTGTCTACTGATGTAGTTACTCCATCATAGAAGGCCACTAGGTTGGTCAGGCAGGACTTGCCCTTGAATCAGGTGGTAGAAACAGCTTTGCCAGTTGTAAACCTGACTCTGAACTGTGTGTTGTGTAGGTGCCTTCCTCTGCTTCATTTACTGGAAACAATGCTGTTGCTTTTGGTTTTTTCCTGTGCACTTTCTGCCTTTGCTAGGAACATCTGCAGACTGATGAAATTGGAGCAAACCTTGAAAATAAAACAATGGTGTGGTTATACCTAGAGCTATGCTAGCTGGCATTGAGTGTTCACTTTACCCCTGCAGACAACTTGCTCATGAAAACCTGGGGTCATGGTGCTTCTTCCATCTGGCACTTCTGGTTAGCCTTTGCTCCCTTGCGCTGAAATGCCTAAGGCTATGTCCCCTGCTTTTCCTACAAGTCACACTGGCAGGATCCAGCAGGACATGTACAGTCAAGTTAATTCTAAATCCTGCAGAGCAGCCTTTTATGGGGAGAGGATGTGCAGAAGCAGCTGTTTTCCGCTGTCCTTTCTGCATGTTGCCTTTCAGCTCATCTTTGCCAAGGTAAATTCCTACTGTGTTTTATCACTGGGGACAACATCACAAACATGGCAACACAACTTTTCTGGAGCTCTGAAGTATAGCTGGTTGTGGTGGTGTCCTAGAGACTTAATTAAGTTTAGAGAGCTCTCCAGAGGAGCTGTAGCAGAAAACACCACTACCTGCATGGGCCATCAGCCCAGGGATGTGCATAAGCCTCTGCTATTTCCTCTTGATGCTCCAGGGTCTCTACAGACTGGCATTTCAACCTTACCTTTCCTCCCAGAAATGTCTCCAAAGCAGCTGCAGTACAACCACTGTGCCACCCATAAAATGTAGCTTATGTGTTTAAAACTAGGCAGCGAAGTACAGTTACAGCTATACAAACCATGAGACAAGGTGCAATCCATTATACTAAACAGGAGAGTCCTGAAATGCAGATTAGGGCTAATCAAAAATAAGTAACAATATGACTTTTTTTCTTCTTCAGTTACTAAATAAACAGAAAATGTTTTTCACATATAGGTACTTATGTACTTGCACTAGTGAATCAGCTAGATGCTGATCCATATTCTGGTGCCATACTCTAGCAGAGGCAGTGGGGCTAGGGCCTCAGGTTGTGCTAGATGTGCTCTGTCAGGTTGCTATTGCTGTAGCCCAAGGCCCAATGCCCCAAGGCCACTCTCCTCTGCAAGTCCAGGCCTGCCAGGGTTATGCAGAACATAACATCTGTGTGATGTTGTACTGGGGAATTGCTGATTGCCTCTTCGCTGGATGATATTTTAACACAGAATATGCATGCAATGATCAAATTCACCTTAAAGTGGCTTTTCTGGCAGCATGTGGTAGAAGTTAGGTTAGCCTTAGGAAAAAAGGATCCCCAAATAAGATCTAAAGGCAACATTCAAAATCATTCTTTGAAAAATGCTTATGCCTACTTTCACTTTTCAGAACATTCAGCCCTCATATCTTCTCCTTTTTTACTCACTCATTGCATATCATTTTTCCAAAGCCCAATTTCATAGCTCCTCTGCTCCGTCATTTCCCAACTTGGAAATCCTTTGCTGCATGTCCTTGATATTTGACCTTTGAGAGATGAGATTCCTAACTGAAGCCAGCCTTTATTTCACCTTGTGCACAGGACATACTAGATACATACATGAGCAGTGTGTCCATTTTATCTGCTCTATTTATGTCAGCTGTCAGGCTATATTCCTAACCAGTACAGTGTTTAAGCATGATCTGAATATCCTGAACACCTATGGCAAGCCCTAGCACAGAAGATGCCATCTACCTGCCAATGCAAATTGCTTTTTGCAACAGTGAGTATGTTGTAAGCTTTAATTGTTCCTGTGGGCATAATGTGGCTGCTATTTCTCCATATGCTAATCTTTAATTGCCTCGTGGAAAGTAGCTCCTTCATCCATAACTCCTTCCTTAAAATAAATGGCAACAAACACCAAATTGTTTTCTGCAATAGTGGGTATGTTGTAAGCTTTGGTTGTTCCTATGGGCGTACTGTGGCTACTATTTCTCTATACACTAATCTTGGATTGTCTTGTGGAAAGTAGCTCCTTCATCCACAACTCATTCCTTAGAATCAATGGCAATAAATACTAATATTTCCAAAAGCGATTGAGATGAGATTTGTCCAGGGCACATCGCTCTAAACTGAGTTTAGTGTCTCAAAACACGTTTTTCCTTAAGCACCAGAATGAGGGCTTAAATCTTCAGAACAGCAGTGCAGTCACTGCTGGATGAGTCAGCATGTCAGAGTGAAATATTGGTCATCTACCATACTGTCTACAAAGGGGAATGCTCTTTTCCACCTTCCCCACAGTAAGATGTTGTTCTCCTTCTATGTTTCAGGCCCACAAAAGTAATGCATTATTTCAATGGAAGCAACTGTGAGACAGAAAGTAAGGGGAACATACAAACTACTTCTGCAAAATAAAAGGGAAAGATGGCTGACTGAGCTGCCTTCAGTTTGATTTGAGAAATTGAGTAGAATCATAGAATAGATTGGGTTGGAAGCCACCTTAAAGATTATCTAGTTCCACCCCCTCTGCCATTGGCAGGGACATCTTCCACTACATTAGGCTGCTCAAAACCCCATCCAGCCTGGCCTTGAACACTTCCAGGGAGGAGGCATCCTCAGCTTCTCTGGGCAACCTGTTTCACTGTGTCACCACCCTCACAATGAACAATTTCTTCCTAATATATAATCTAAATCTATCTTCTTTCAGTTTAAAATTTTTACCCCTCATCCTGCCACTACACTCCATGATAAAGAGTCCTTCCCCATCTTTCCTGTAGGCCTCCTTTAAGTACTGGAAGACTGCTATAAGGTCTTCCCAGAGCCCTTTTTCTCCAGGCTAAACAACCTTAACTTTCTCAGCCTGTCCTCCCAGGAGAGGTGTTCCAGCCCTCTGATCATCTCCATGGACCTCTGGACTCACTGAAGCAGGTCCATGTCTTTCTTGCACTAGGCAGAGATGTCAGTTCAGATGTTACACTTAGCAGAGATGTCTGTTGACAGTTGATAAACAGAAAACGTTTTTCACATGCAGAAACCCCCTGAGCTGGAAGTGCCTGAAGGCTGGAGGAGTGCCTGGGCACAGCAGATAACCTTGACTTGTTCTTTTTCTTCCCTAAATTTTGGACTAAATGGATTGTGCACGAGACTCAGCACAGCTGCCTATAAGTTCTCACTCTGCAACTGATAGACAGCCAGAAAGATTTTCCTGAGGAATTCATAAATTCTCTGTTAAGCTGTAAATGGTATGGAAGCAAATAGACACCATCACCCTGCTGCTTCTACACCATTCATCTTGGGCTACTTTGAAACACCATCTTCTCCATTAGCGTACCTTGTAGTAGCAAGTAAGATAGGTAAATTCCAGCTAATTTGCAGTTCAGGCTAAGCAAGTGTAGAAATGAAAGAGTACAAAGTAGGCATGGCTGTGTCTCTTCTGGCAAACCCGCCACATACTGCATTGGACCAGAACAACCATCACATGAGGCTCCTTTTAGTGGGAGTGTACAACCAAAAATCAAAATTTCACATGAGCAGTCGCTTTGACAACAGACTGCTAGCAAGCTGTCATCCAGCAAGCTGCCAGGGTAAGTCTTCTTACTGAGTGGGGAGGTGTTGGCAGCTCAAACTCACAAGACTCATCCTGCAGGAGCAGAAGTGAGGGGCCAGGGCTGCAGTTGGGGACAGATGCTACAGCTGACCAATGCTGCACGGCTCATTCAATGAGTGCATGTTTGTCCTGCTTGGGATGCAGCTCAAGTGGATGACTATGAACAGCTTTTTGGCAGAAACCTTGTAATAGTTTGCCCAGCTTTATCATTTACTAGTTCCTGTATCATTTCATCCTTGACACTGTTCCTTTTATGTCTATTTAAATGTATCTATTTCTAGCTTTCATCAGTCTGAGACTTGTGTTTCTGAAAAAAATGTGCTTTCTTACACCATTTACTTGTTGTCCAAAAGCTGTGCTGTTACTAGAAAATTGTTATCTGCTTTCAGTTAGAGATACTAGCTCATGTGGACCTGGCTCTCATTTTTTTGATTAATGGATGCTATAACAGCCATCAAAAGCTTTTGTTCCGTCTGATCAAAGGGGAAAAGTCGTGTGTAGAGAATCACCTCCATTTTCCTTAGCAGTACTTTGCTTTTTGAGAAGAGCTCTGTTCCTTGTCTGTTCTCTCCTCCATACTCCCAAGCCTCATCTACTATCAAATCTTATCTTTTGGGTTGCCATTATCTTCTCAGTACAAGCAGAGCCCTAATTAAAATGATTTTCTGTATTAAAAACACTGGGCAGCAGTGCCTTAGACAGTCCTACCATTTATGGAGTAAAATAACTGCTTGCACAAAGCTGCCCTTTGTTTTGCTTGTTGACCTCTTGCAGGTTTTTCCACTTTACCTTCACTTTTTTCTTCCTCTTGGTTTCATTAAAAGAGTAGCTTTTGTCTTTTGTTTCAGGTGTGTGTTCCCATGAGCATTTATGCCCTGGCCCTTTTGTACTGCTTCCACGTCAAACTCAACAGAAGTGGAAAACTTGCAAGGAACAAGACCTGAGATCTGTAATCCTCATCTGACTCTGTGGTATTGTCCTGCCCATTACACTGCTGTTGTAAAGTCAGACTCCAAGGAAAATAATTTTGGAAGTGCATGTAGATACAACTGCCAGATACTGAGTATAGTCTCTCCTCTTCTACTCACTATGGGATTTAAACCTTCTGAGGTTTATGGATTGACCTAATTAATAAATAGAGGATTAGCAAGACTCTTCTCCTAAGACTGGAATTGACATTAGGTAAATACGGAAGGACTCTAGGAAATCTTGTGAAGCATAATTTATAGCAATGCTTTTAAATTTGTAATGAACTATCAAAAGGCTATTCTGAAATATCTTTCTGGCAGGCATGTGCTCTTTTATCCCAGTGTAATATGTGGTGCCAGCACGTTTAGTAGTGACTTCTTAGACTGGTCTTGAAATATCCAAAGTCATTGAGTCCTCGATATTTAAGGTTATTACATGCTGCCACTCATCTTATACAGGCTGTTTCAAGGTGTTCCTAAGTTTTGCCAAAGTCAAGTTCTAAAATGTTTCTTGATAGGAATTTTCTGTGTTGATGGGAAGATGGGAAGAGAATACTTCTGTGCAGGTGCAGTCTGAGCTACAGCAGTCAAGTCAGACACATACAGGAATGATGCTACAGAAAACTTTTTCAGCTTTTGTTTTTCATTGATTTTTTGTCCATTCTTTATTCAAAGGCAATGCAACCTCTGTGGATCACAATAGCCAGATCATCTCTCCCTGCAGCTTTTCCCATTTGCAGACGTGAAAACCCATCTCTCAAGTGAGCTGGAGTCAAACTTCTTAAAGGTGAGGGGGCAATTGTGGTGTATCTGGGAGCACTGCTATTGATAGGGTCCTGAGACCACAGCAGGAGAAAGCTGGGGTGGGCAGCAGCAGGGGCAGTGCTGGCATGTTAAAGAGCTACTGGTGCTTGATCCTCCTTTCACTGAGGGCACTTGCTGCAAACCCTACAACCCCTCCTAAGCTTTGAGGAGATGTGTAATGACATTACAGAAGCAGCAGGAGAAAGTCAGGGGAGTAGATGAGCAGAGGCTGGTGGAGCAGGCCCCAAGGGAAACACAGCTGGGCTGCTGGCAGGGAGCATTGGCTGTGCTGGGCCCAGGAATTATCTTTGGAAAAAAACTAACAAGAACAAATGAGAGCAGGAGAACTGCCAGTTAACAAAAATGGCTCATAGCAGGAAATATTTGGGCTGAGTGTCAGCAGCCTCATGGGCAGAATCACAGTGTATTTATAAGAAGTGGCACTGCCCAGTTTAATCTATTAGATGTTTTCTGTACTACAGGTGGGGCTTTCACATTGCTGAGCCATGCTCAGGTGCCCAGAGCATCACTAGTTTTGTGTTTTTAATGTGCTCCTGCCACTGTGCCTTCACCATTGCCCTTTGGATGGAGGCAAGCTGAGATGCCAGATGCTGGGCTGCTCCTGGGGAGCTCCTTTGGGCTGCACAGGCTCTCGCCTCTGCCTCCTGCCTGTGCCAGTGCAATGGTTCATGTGTGGATGTGGCAGACAGCATCAGCAAGCTGAGCCTGGTTAAACACAAGCACTCACCCTCCCCTTTGGCCTGTCCTGGCCAGTGGAGGCTGATGGAGCCAGCACTGTGGCTGGCAGCAGTAGTTCTCCAAGCATGTTTGGGGCTTCTTGGGGTGTGCGACTCTGCTCCTCTTGCTCTGGACCCATAAAAGTAGAGCCAAGTATGGCCTGGAAACCTAGATGTCATGCTTTTTTATCACCAGAGATGAAAAGCCTTGCTTATTCCGTGCAGATGCACAGCTAGCATGTCCCAGAGCATAGCAGCAACATCTTGGCAAAGGTACTTTTCAGCTTCAGCTGTTACCTTGCTTGGGCCAGCAGTTCCAAGGCTTGAGCAGACTGTAGCAAAAAGCTGTTTAGATGGTGGACGGTGGACTAATATTGCCCCAAGAAGCTATTGGTGTGTCTTAGCATGTGGAAGTGCAGCCAAACAGGAAAGAAAAAAAAAAAAGGGAAAAAGCTGCAGTTCTCAGAAATCAGAGGGTGTGCCACCCTGATTGCTAGAGGAGACAATCTGCAGCAATTGGCACTCTGACAGCAGCCATTGCACCCGTCAATTTTTTGTGGAGTGATTCTTTGTGCTAACAGGAAAACAGCAGTGTGTGCCCTTGTGGGCAGGACAGACTATGCTAGGGGTGACTCATGAGCATGATCTTCAGAGTGCCTTGCACATCTTCAGTTTCCGCTAATGTTTTCCCAGCCTGTGTCCTCATCTCAGCTGACAATGCTGACTAACCATTGCCTTTCCAAGGATGCTCCCCTACTCATAGCCTAGCCTAAAGTGAGCCTAAAGAGGCATGAACATGCCTTGTCACTGTGGGGGCTGCACACTGGTCCCGGGGGATGCTTTAGGAGGAGGGAGATGCTGAGTTCTCCCCAGTGTCTCCAGGCCAGGGACATGATTCACGCTGCTTGTAAAATGGTGGGAGCCTGTTCCCAGTCCAGGGTGGTGGCAGCCCTGTGCTGCTGATTGGGCTGAACCAGCTTTCCCTATCCCAGTATATGGGAATGCCCTGCTCACTGAGCACCCAGCTTTTGTTTCAGAAGTTGATGGTATCCTGGAGGTGAAGCAAATGTTGTAAAGCTTGCTGGTTTCCAGAGTGATATGGTGTTAAGTAACTTCCTAACAACTTACATGTGGATAATTGCTGCTGCTTTAGCTCAAAAAGCAGGTGGCTTTTGAAAAGCTGGTGTTCATACTCTGGTTGCAAAAGCAAATCCTTACCTGCAATGAGTTGACATGTCCCTAAACACCACAGCCAGGGAGAAAGAGTGAAGCTCACTGAGAGCTTTCAAGCTAGGAGAATGGTATTTGGTCTCAAACAGCTGCACTGTTCCAGCCTTCCCTACGTTGTTGAACCACTCTTGTTGGGTTTTTTGTGTTGTTTTTTTTTTTTTAAACTCTTGTGGGCAAATTATTTACTGTAATTTAGTGATCACAACCACATAAAATTAACTTCCTTGTGATATAAAAAAAAAAAGAAAAAGAATTAAATGTCTCAGTTTATCTTTCCGTATAGGTCACATGGCCAGAGCTGGTTGTAAAATGTTGAAAAACTTGTTTGAGTTGTACCCAGTGCCAAATGCTGTACATTTCCGTATTCTCCCTCCCCTATCGCTCACAAAGATGCCACAGAAAGACAAGGAAGTTTGCTTTTTCAGGGAGTGTGTGTAGTTTTGTTTTTTTTTTTAAATAAATTTAAAGCAGCTTGTATTATACTTAAATCTAATCCTTTAAAATCTGGGTGCTGTCCTAGTCCCAATCCCAAAAGTAACTTAAAACAATTGGAGAGTGTCTTAAAACTCCATGCATACTATGGGGATGGGGTCCAGGTCTCAGCCCAGTGAAATTAAGAAGTGCTAGGTGAGCTCAGAAGGAGACCCTTGTTCAGCTTGTAGCCTCTTGTGCAAAAGAGTAATGCAGTTCCTTGTGGTTTTGGCATGTCTACATACCCCATAGGGCTGTGTTAGAGGCTCAGGGGAAGGTGACTTGGCTGAATGTGATGAAAACCCAACTGCCAGGAATGGTGAGGGGGTTGGCAGCTTGGACTGGTGTGTGGGAATTTGGCTCCTCAGTAAGGACTGATGGATGTAAAGGAGTTTAGGACTCTGAGACAGTACAATGTCAAGCAGGACTTGATTTTTCTTCCCAACTACCAATTATAGCAGATTTCCATGATTTCTTTTTCAGTGAGCAGCAGCTCAAAGCAGCTCAAAGCAGCTCCTGGGGTTTTACTCCTTTAGAGCTCTGCCTGGAGCTAACCCTGACAGCTGCTTCTGGGCAGAGGCAATGCTTTTCAGTGCTGAAATCATGGCTCAGCTGAAGTCTTTGTTACCAGTAAAGCTTTCAGCTGAAGGACTTTTTCATGGGTGACACTAACCCTGTTGTGGAATCCAGCCTGAGGTCTGTGCTGTGCTGAAATCCTCTTCTGCTTTGGGTGAGAAAATAGTGAAACCGCAGGAAAAACACATTACTAATTAGAGTCTAGATACTGGGCCTGCTGCAGCACCATGGGGTCAGGAGGTGGCCAACAGCATCGCCAAGGCACCTCAGAAGGAGGTATGTCTGCATGCCACAGCCCTCTCAGTCTGTAGCAGTCCACCATGTGGATACAGGGGTGGATAGTCTTAGAAGACTTTGCTGCAACACTGTGAGTGGTAGCACCAAACTACCCAGCTGGTAATAGCAGAGAGGAAGCCTGGACTGCTTATGTGATGCTAAAGGGCAAGGCTATCAGGTGTTTTCTTGCTTGGATATGTCCTTGGTGACCTGATCATTGATGAGGTGCTGGTGCTTCTCAGCATTTTGTCTGTCAAAGGCCTTCTGAGTGCTCTGCCAGGCTCTCAAGAGTGTAGCATTGCTGCTTGGAGAACTGCAGGACAAGTGCCTCTGTGATGCTGCTTGGATGCTAGTGTTGCAGCTGCTGACTGGGATTGTGTTCCTCTGCATCCTGCACAAAGGCTGATGAGTCAAAGGAGGAGCCTTGAGGGGATCCTTAGCTTATCCATGTGGCCAGAAAGCCCTCCAGTGAGGGACATCAGCTGAAAAGTCAAAGACAAGAGAAAATAAGGATGCCCTGTGTACAACACATGCATTACAAGTTTAATAAGTAATCCCTTGTCTTTGTGTGCTGTGTTGAGTGACTGCAAACACATTGGTCTCTATTACACAGAATTGTTACAGGAGTGAAAGCTGGTCATTGTAGTTATGCTTTAAAGCTTTGGAACAAAGGAACTGCTCTGAGTGTGGGCTGGTTTGTCTCTGACTGAATTAAATATTTCTCTCTACGGGTTGGCTTGAAGTCACTTCCACAGCTTTCATAGGTTGTTTGCAGAGGGCTTTTTTCATGTTTCATGAAGATCTTCTGGCTTACTTGTGACTTCCCACTTCCCACCAGTGTATGCATTGAATGCAATAGTTGAGCTAACAGTGAACTTAAGTGATGTTGCAAAAGAGCACATGGATGGGTTCAAAGTGCACCTGACTGGCAAAAATTACATGTCTGTGATTGGAAAGAGGTGGAAGAAAACCAAACCCCCTAAAAAAAATTAAAAGCATATCTTGCTTCAAAGTAAAACTACAAATGTTGGCAACCAGACTATAAAAAGTGACACAGCTTCCTTCAGTGTGGTAACCATCCTACAAAATGGCTATGTGCAGAAGCACAGCAACAGTCAGGGTGGGCACAAACCCACAACCCAAGTTTGTGAGCTTGCCTTTCCATATGCCCTGGAGGAATATGGTTGTGGGGAGCCTCAAGCAGACGAAGATGAAATCCCAGAACCTGCTGTAGGGCAGAGCATTGACTGGTACAGCCTGTTTAGATGGAGATGTCCATCATCCTGTTGGGAAGATACAGCCATTTGGTGTACATGGGACAAACCTGAGCACATCTGAGCACTTTTCCCCATGAAATTTTCTGATAAAGACTAAATCCTTGACTGCTCATCTACATGCAGGATCTGCAGTTTTGCCTGAGCAAGGATGGCAGGGCAGAGCTTCTGTCTTCTTTGATTAGAAAACAAATGAACCAGGGAAAAAATATCTGATGTAGTTCTTGAGCTTGACAGGAAATACTTCATATGGATGTACTTCTACAGCACTAAACTTCTAAAAATGTCCATAGTTTCTTTGCTCTTTGGCATTTTGATTGACCATAATTGCATGGAATAGCCTGCCTTTGTTCCAGGAGGGAAGGATTTGGTGTCACAAACTGCCTTTTTTTATTCCTTAACTTGCACCTTCTCCCTGCAACACCTCACCAACCATTTTGTTGCTAGGCAGGGCTTGGTCATGAAACTCAATCAAGTGTGATTCAGCATTTAACTGACACACTGAAGCATAAAACCTGACTTTGCTAGCTTTTAGCTGCACAGTAGAGGTAGTTTCTCTTTTTTTATGAGGTAGGTCTGGGATTTATTTGTTTTACAGGTCAGCATGATGGGCCAGTTTTGTGGCTGATAGACATGCTGGGAGCAGAGCGGTCAGCGGGTGCTCAGGAGACAGACAGACCAGAGATGTTAGGGACATAAAATCAGCCACAGAGGAGGAGATGAAGTACTACAAATACCTTTTCAGGTGTACCAAAAATATATTTTGCTTATGCTTTGAGCTCTAGTGCATATATAAATGAGATGTTGCAATGTCAGAGTGGTGTTAATCCACTTGAATTTCTTGTTAATCTGTTTATATAGTAGTTGTATCACAGGTGTGTTAATGGGTGGTGTTTGCAGAAGAAAGTCAAAGCTGTTTTTTAGCAATTTAGGTTGATACCAGCCAGGGAAGTACATGTCTGCTCTTCAAGATGATCAAGAAAGACGTTCAGAAGTGAATGTGATCAACTTGGCAGCGTGTTGAGTTGTCACGATGCCCAAGGCCTCACCAGAGCTCTTGACATTCCCAAGGCACCAAGGTCATCTTGAAAGCACAATTGCATTTCTCTGGCGTTGTTTACGTTAATATCCTGAGAATGACTTGCATATTTCAACCTTGCGTTGGGTTAATCATTAATTAAGATCTTACAAAACTGAAGTCAGAAAACAGCGGCCTAAAAAATGAAAAAAATATATTTTAAAGTGTCTGTTCAGAAAAATCTGCTTAGATCAATTTTAATCTTGGATAGCTTGAATAAAGGGAAAGGGCAAAGAGCCAGAAACATGTTTCAGTGTGGCACAGCTCTTCGCCTTACTTGGAAAATGTTTCTTTTTGTGAAAGGTATGCCTCACATCTGAACACCTGTAAAGGACTGTGGTTTACTGGTGGTTTCTTTCTCATCTGTGTTAATGTAGGTTAACGTAGGTAGACCTCTCATGAGTGGAAAGGTCAGCAACAATTTGCGAGGAAGATGTTAGTCTTCCTGTGTGACTTGATGATTTGCCTGACAGGTAAAGTTCTAATTTGGCTATATGTTCTTGAAAACTCTTTTTAACATCATGCTGATTATTCATTCCTTGAGTAAGATAGACAGACCTAGTAGTGGAAGTGGTTTCTGGGACATAGAGTCCTAAAGCAAACCTGCAATGTTTATACAGGAAAGAGAGACAAAATCCTACCAACAATTTTTTAAAAAAGTGTTTTCTTTCCATTTCCTTGTGAAAAAAAAAAAAAAAAAAGACTAGGGAAACCTCTCCTGACAAGCATATTTCAGGAAACACAAGGCATGTTGGCATAAAGTGCCTTGTCCCAGTTGCTTTATGAGAAATGATGCTTGAAGCAGAAAGTTGCAGACACTTTTTCTTTCTTGTGACTTAGAAGCCCACGCAGTATTTATTCTTGTCTCTTCCTTTTTTTGATTATTCCCTAGTGCTAATCTCTGCCTCACTGGCCAACACCTCTCCCATCTCTGTTCTGCCTCAGTTTACCTCTGCTCCCTCACACTGCACTTCTCTCCAGACTTGGTAATTGTGCCAAATTTTCTTTGGGCAGACTTACACCAAGGAAACCAGCCAGGCATTGTGGAGGACTGCAAATACTGCCAAGAGGTGCAGCTTAGCTCTCTGTGTGTTTGATGGGTGGAGCATGCTAACATGAAAACCATGTGCCCATCCACAGTGCTTCTGCCCTGAAGCAAGGACATGCAACAGAGCTACAGGGGCTTTGTGTGCTGAGCAGATGGAAAGCATTGAGGGATGCCAGCTTCAGCTCCATCCACATCCAGGCACTGACTCTAGACTGGATGTGAAAAGAAATTTAGGCTGGTTAGAGGCTGCTGGAAGAATGGAGACATGCCCAGTACACCTGCTGGAAAGGTCACTGTCCTCTGCAGGTGGGGGGATGGGGAGACAGTGGGACAGTGTTTTTTCCCTCCTCGGCTCCTGTGGGGATGATGGCTGTGGTGCCCCTCTTCCTTCCTGCTGTGAATACTCTCTCCCCAGCTTAGAAAGGAGCATAGCCTTGGTGGAATGGCTAAACCTGGCAGTGGGATGTTGCAATGAAATAACACTCTCCAATTTTAAAGAATGCTTTATTCACTACATCCTAGAAATGTACCGTAAATGGAGCAAGAACTAAATAAACTCAGAGGCTTCTGATAGTAAAGAGAACAAAGATACAATAAACAACCTAAAATATCAGCTCTTTTGTGAATAAGGCACACTAGTTTTGTTTTTGTTGTTTTTTTTTTATTATTTTTTTTTCTTTGAATAGTTTGTTCTTAACCTAAAGATGTTCACATTTCAAGTTATCAGACTCGCCTCAGCAGTAGTGTACATGAAATGGTTTAGAAGCAAGTGTAAAAGGCATGGGCAGGAGTCTCAGCGTGACCTGGCTGCCTGCATCCTCATGTCCTACCTGCATCCTGTCTGTATCCTCAAGTCCTGTCTGCTCCTGCCCTGGCATGGGCAGCACCCACCTGTGGCCTGGCATGCCTCAGAGTTTGACCTTGTTGGCTCCTTTCTTTCCCTGGACCCTTGCCCTGCCGGTGGGGAGAGTATGAGGGGGAAGAGAGCTGTCACCCTACATCCCCCCTCTGTGGGTCGGCCATGACATGGGGCTGGAAAGGGATCAGCAGAGACCCAAACCACTAGACTGACTTTTCCTGACCCCAGGGGTGTTTGCGGAGAGCCCAGGGACCCATGGCAGCATTTAATGTTAAGCCGTGCAGGGGCTTAGCTGGAGGAGGCAGCACTGGCCTGCCTGTTGGGGACTTCCCCCTTGGGTTTTTGCACAGATCGGCTCCTCTCACCCTACCAAGGGGCAGGGCCTCAGTGTTAAGGTCTGGGTGTGCTTTTGGAAGTGGAGGGGCAGACAGTAAAAGTCTCTCAGGAAGGCGTGCAGAGGGGCAGAGTCCAACCTAATGGTTAACCTCACAGTGCTTTTGCTAACAGGTTGACAGTGTTAAGGAGAGCTCAGCTTAGCTGAGCAAGAGCACCTAAAAACCATCTGCTCAATTTTGAGGCAAGGAAAAAAAGTGTATTAAAAGGTCACTTAACTGAGCTGGACATGGTCTGGAAGTGGTTCAGTTGTCAAAATATACTCAATATGAAACCCCTTCAGTTGGTACTTGTACGACAAAAAGTAAAGGAACATTATTTACTCACTCCCTGCTTTGCACCTTGTATCACCAGAGCTGTATTTGCAGGGCTAATGTACTTCATACAGTGGGAAAGACATTTTTTAACCATTTTACTGTTTTTTTACATTCACTGCACTACTAAATAAAAGCCTTTAAACAGGCCACAAAACACTGCAATAATATATTTACTTCTTAATAAAACAAACTTTTTTATAATATCGCAATAAAAGGTATTTGTTTTGTGGCAAACCACATACCATGTAAATTTGCAACATAAAATGACTTTAAAAATGTATATTAAAAGATATTTACAAGATCTATGTTTTAAAATTATCAGGTCTAATTGCTCCCACCCCTGATATGCATGTACAACTTCAGCTGTAGAGAAGGGGAATTAAGCATGGAAGGCAGACTGGGAGCAAGGCTAGCCCTGTTTCACTAATTCCAGTATCACTACCACCCCTAGTACCTCAGAAATTTCTCATGGAACATGACAGGACAATGGGTAAGTAACGCTGCTCATCCTCCTGGCTAGAACACGTCTGCCATGGCTGACAGCGGCATACATTCTTAGTCACTGCAACTTATACTTCAAAGAATAAAAAGTGTTGAAAAAAAGCCTAGGCTTTATACTGGATGAAGATCTAAGTCAAGACACCTTGCGTGAAATATTGGCTACTCGTTTCTGCCCATACTCCAACTATGAGTATCTTCAATAAATAGAAAATCCAGTTGTTAAGGAGAACTCAACCTCTTTCCTTTACTTAACACAAGCCTGCAAATCACATTCTGAAGAGTTCTGTGCAAGCAGGCTTATTTTTTCTCTTTCTCCAAGATGCGCAATACTAATTACTTCTGGTTTCAAATAAGAATGAGCAGATTGTATTAATGCCAGCATAAAAATGCAGAGGTCTTGCACATTTTTCAAATTGCACTTTCCAGTATGAATTTTTTAAATAAGATATTTGTTGTTTTTTCTTAAAAAAAAAAGGTATGTATTCTTTAAATATTGAATATATTCTTCAAAATATATTGTTAAAACTTTCCCTAGCTGCTCAGGTGTGCTTTTTAATATATAGCTGATATATTATTAAAGGCACTACAAAATAGACATCTCTGGAGTGCAGAAGTTACTAAAAAATAACCTTCATACCACAAATATATTGAAAATATAACTGCTAAAAAAAAAAAGACCCTATCCAATCCCACTAGGGTGCATATAAATGCACATCAGTCATGGACTGGATGTATTGAGGTCCTTTAGAAATGTATGAATACAGCATGTTAAATTTTAAAAATAGCCTAAAAAAGTTAGTGAAAACTTCAAGCATAGAAAATATTTTGAACATGTTTTTCTATGACATTCTTGACTTCTTGCATCAGTTTACCATCCCAAATGTTTACTCTTTCACAGCCAGTTCTTTCTTCATAAATAGTAAAGTGTTCCTTCAGTGTGTTTCTCTGCCACTCTCCTCTGCTGACAGTCTCAGTACGTCTGGTAGACGTCGTGGATAGGGACCTGAATGGTTGTGGCTGGGAATGCTGGGGGGATGTATCCGGCATATCCCCCATAGGCAGCGGCAGCAGCAGCAGCGGCGGCAGCGGCGTTCTTCTGTAGCGTGGCTATTGTTGCTGTTGCTGCGGCAGGTGCTGCGAATGGCACATAACTTGTCCCGTAAATCCCAGCAGCGGGAATCCGCTGTATGTTGGGAGCCATGGTGTACACTGGTGTGATGGGGCGGCCCTGGAAGGAAAGCAGTGGGTTCAGCACTTAAAAAACCGTGTTTGCACTGCCGTAATATCCCGTTTCCTCCTGCTGAATTGCAAAGCTCCTAGAAGGGGAAGTGATAACTGGAGGATAGGCAGTGTGTGCTCTGTTAGAGTTATTCCATTGTAGAGGGTCGCTCCCTCTTTCCCACATTAGGGCCCCACATAGTGGGGAGAGCAGCTGTCCAAAGTGCAGATGCCTAAGAGTTCAGATGAACTGCAGCTCTGTTGGGTACCATAACATCCTCAACAGCATCTCCTGAATAGCAGCAGGCCAAGTGGCCAAGCTTTTCCCCCAACCCAGTTATGCAGAGCAGGATGTATGAGAAGTGGGAAGTATGGGAAGTGAGATGTGTGGGAAGGAGGATGCATAGAAGCAGGAATTACATGCTGAACTCACCTGGAAGGGGGGAGGTGTTGAGACAGCTGGTATTACAGCCGCGGCTGCAGCAGCAGCAGCAGCTGCTGCACTAGCTGGGTCCTGCTGGACGGCTATAGGGTTGATGATGTGCTCCACAGCATGGATTTTGCCATCTTCCATCATCTTGGCTGGTGGTGCAGCTTGAAACATGGAGTACTGGGCACCAATGGCAGGGATGGCCACTGGAAGAGATCAGGCATATCAGGTGCATTGAGAAAGGGTTTCCAGGACCTCATCAAGGAGAGCCCTCCCTCCTGCCTGCACTGCTTTCATCAGGGCAGGTAGGCCCATGTGGCGGTGGGAGACCTGGGGCACCTTTGGCCTCCCCACAGGTGGGAGCACCATGGCTGTTGCACAGTGATGAGCTCGATACTGCCTGCTTTGCCCAGCATTTCTCCTCATACTCATACACAGGTGTCCCAGGGCCAGAGTAGTGCTGGGGAGTGGGATCTGTGACTCATATTTACATAGCTCCTTCTGACCACCTCTGCCTTCCCTGCTGGCCAAGAGCGTGGCCTGAGCACAGGAACAGGCAGGAGTGTGTACTAACCCAGTGAGGTCCCTGCTGCAGCTGTTGAAACCAAAGGATGTGTAGCTGCCATAGGCAGAGCTGCTCCAGGAAAGAAAAGTATGGTTTGTATTCCAGAAGTTGCAGGCAACAACTAGTCCTGTTTATGTGCCATCCTTTGGCCAACCCTGTGAAATATCAAATCATTTACTACTATGCTTTTCCCAGGACTAACTTGATTAAGCAGGTTTTATCCCATCTCTCTGTTTCAGGATCAACCTTTTTAATCTTTTCAATGACACCAAAAAAAAAGGGAATTGCTGTGTAGATAATTCTCCCTTGTGCCAAAATTGGACAACGCAGTTTGAGCTTTGGTCTTTCAAATGAAGGGAAAATGCTCTGGTCAGAAGGATGGTGTTCAGAGATGGTGAGTTTGTACATGGTCCAAAAAGGAGCTGAGTGGCAATGCTTAGGGAAGAAATGTGTTTTGGTGAACTTTCCCGATAATCACAATAATTACACGAGTCAGCAATGTGCACTTGCAGCCCAGAGAGTATTGGGGTTATTCGGCCTGGAGAAGAGAAGGCTCTGGGAAGACCTTCCAGTACCTAAAGAGGGCTCATAAGAAAGGTGGAGACAGACTTTTTAGTAGCGCCTGTAGAGATAGGACAAGAGGTAACAGTTTTAAAGTGAAAGAAGGTAGATTTGATTTGACATAAGGAAGGAATATTCTGTGATAAGGGTGATGAGACGCTGGAACAAGCCGCCCAGAGAAGCTGTAGATGCCCCACCATTGGAAGTGTTCAAGTTCAGGTCTGATGGGGCCTTTAGCAACATGACTGACTGAAAGATGTCCCTGCCCATGACAGAGAAATTGGCTAGATGGTCTTTAAAAGTTCCTTCCAACCCAAAACATTCTATTACGGTATGATTTCCATCATTGCCTCATAGTGCACACTTCAACATTCAGCTTGTGAGCCTTTCAGCTGCAAGGTTATCCACAAGGAAAATGGAGTAAACAATAAATGACAGATCAATAAAAAAGGCGATGTTGGCATCCACAGGAGGTGCAGCCAGTCAGTCAGAAATTAAGCCAAATACGTATATTGGTTTCTTTCACTGAGGTGAAACTTTATGCTATGGAAGTGTACAATTCTACCTGTAAGAAGGATAGGTGCCAGCAAATGTGCTCTCGTCTTGATCCTGGAGACTGCAACAAGAGATGTGATCAGATATTTTTCAAGCAGAGATGTTTCCACTTTCCTTGGACTACCACTGTTTCCTCAAGCTGGCCAGCTCAAGACAGTTTTATCACTTGTTTAAATATCTTGGATAATTTCTCATCAACACAAAGGCTGAGAGCTCAAGTGCTCCATTCTGTAGTAACTTCTGACAGAAGAGCAGGCAGTTGGGTTATTAGGGTGACCTCTCAGGAGTTTTCCAACCATTTGCAAATAAATTAGCTTTAAGGTTGTTCTAAATCATAGGAAATTTTGCAGGATAATTACATCTCTACTCCTCTATTCTGGTAGTGTGCCTTCAGAATCATATTATTCTCATAACAAAAGTCTTGCATGTGGTAGCTCTTACTAGATTTTCTGATCTGGTTGGGGACAACAGACCAGGTGCTTCTGTGCTTAGAGGCTGTGCTGGAACCATATGAGAGAAGACCCAACAAAGAAATCTGAATCTCAACATGATTTAAGTATAGAAACATTTAGACTTAGCGTCAGGCATTTGTTTGGCTTTTGAATGAATTACAGACACCACTAACAGGCATCTATTTCAAAGTCCATTTTTCAAGCATCCTTTAGTAATACCTGGAATTCTGGAGTAGTATTTTCTGATTGTGAGTGGGTAGTTTTCTCAGGTCTGACCTTCTTTTGGAAATGGCTCTACTCATAACTAGTTGTCACTAGACTTCTTCTCACATTATCTGATCCAGTTGTTATGAAGAACTCTTCACAGCCTTCATTAGATGCAAGCTGCAATTTCCACAGACAGTATGGAGCATGTTTTGGGAAACCATTGCAGCTCTATTTTTATACACTGTTTAGGTCCTGTAGTTACAATTTACTTGGAGAGAAGAATGAGAAGACCTAACGACTTCTGCAAGAAGGTTTGACTCTTCGTCTGCAAGATCCAAGTGGAAGTCTTTCCAAACTGAATCTTGAGGAATTGCAGGACTTCAGCATTCATCCCATTCACCTGGGAAGGGCAAGGGCTGGATACTCATCTGAGGATGTGACAGGAGTAGGTGATGCCTGCCCTGGCCCTTGGGCCAGCTTCCCACAGCCCAGCAGAGCTGAGAGCTCTCTTGTAGGTGCTGCATCTCTGCAAGATGGGCCCCAAGGGCTCCCTGCATTGCCTGCATTTCCCCGTGCTGCTGATGGTGACGGAGAAGCTGCCTCAGCCAGGGACTTCCCTGCAATGAGAAAGCCCCAGGTCCTTTTCCCAGCCTCATGGCACTGGAGAATTGTGAACCAAGCAGGGGAGAGCTCTGGTTTGACTGGAAATCTAGTGTGGGAATCAACCAGAGTGAAATTAGCATTGAAGAAATTGAAAGACAGGAAGATTGCTTTTAGTCACTATGCTCTAATGTACATGACTAGATGGAGAGGAAAGTCCACTTCCTCCTGAGTAGGGGCAAAAGTGGGCAGGAGGAGTGGACACAGCTTCAGCCAATTTTTCATTGGTCTGAAGTTCTCATATATGTTCATGTCCCCTGTCCTGCTGCATGCCTCTTGTTTGCAGAAAGCCCAGCCACAGCCAGGAGGCATCTGGCACAGGGGAGCACTGAGCCCTGGTCCCAGTGCCATCTCTACTGCCGGAGCCATGGGCTGGCCCTGGAAGTGTCTCTGCATGCATGGCACAGGGCTTGGAGTAGGGACTTATTTGCCACCTCTGCTTCCCTCCCCTCGTTGCATATACTAACCTGCACCAGGTTTGATTGTCACTGGATTGACCGCAGGTAACTCCAAGTTGGGTACCAGCTCGTATCCTTTCTCTTGTTGTTTTCCTTTGCCTTCATGGTACCTGCTGTAGATGCCACGGCCAGCGGAGTATCCCCCCAGGTAGGATCCCCTGGGGCCCGGGGCTCTGTTGCCAGCTGCACCTCGCCCTCTGCCTCGTATACTGCCTGCTTATGATAACAACATAGAAGAGGATGGTGAATAACAGAAAGTGACAGCTTGTGGGGAGCATGAATGACCCCAGGCTGAGATCAGGAGGCACGTGCTTAGAAATGAGGCTGCCAAAGTTAGTTTGATCTGAGTCTTGGTGACCTTCCTTAGGAAAACAGAAGTAAACCTACACAAGTTTTGCTCTTGATGATTCTAACCATACATTAATGGCTTATTGATAGTGATGCAACTCTCATGGTGAGTGTTATGGGTATAACACACTCAGCAGAGAGACAGGGTCTCCTCCAGGATAACTTCTATGCATTAGGAACAGCTTCTGCTATTAGCTGTCCTCCAGGAGACCCAGCCTCTCAGCTGGCTGCAAAGGGACCCTACAGAGGTGGCCTGAAATTGTACTTGGCCTTTAACCAACTATGTCCTCCCATTGCATGTATTTTCACTACTGTTTTTTTGTTGTTGTTGTTTTCCCTGCTATTCTATTAGTAACATGAATATATCCAAGGTCCAAAAATCCTGCCTTTAGTTATCTTAACAACTCTATGCATGTTGCAGCAGTACTTTGGACACTGCAGTATTGATGGCCTAATTGAATGCTTAGACTGTCAGTTAACTCCTTTGTAGTTCATTGCAAGTACAAATCTGGAAATTGAGAAGCAGCTGAACTTCTTGGAGAAGAGTAGATTTAAACTGGACATTAGAAAGAAGTTCCTCACCACAGTGGTGGAACACTGGAACAGGTTGCCCAGGGAGGTGGTTGGGGCCCCATCCCTGGAGGCATTCAAGGTGAGGCTTGACAGGGCTCTGGGCAATCTGATCTAGTTGGGGATGTCCCTGCCCACTGCAGGGGGTTTGGACTAGATAACCTCCAGAGGTCCCTTCCAACCCAAACCATTCTATGATTCTATGATTCTTGATCAACTAGGGTTAAAAATATTTCTTGGTTTACATAGAATGGTGCTTACATGGGTGCTTAAAAATATATTCATGCTAAACTGCCTGTTTTATGAAAATACATATTACATTTCAGTAAGTTACAATTCCTGTAAGTACAGAATAATTGTAGTTGTAACACCAGTTATAGGTGCTAGGGGTTTTTTTTATGAATAACTGATTTTTGGTTAATTTTTAATGACTGTAACCAAAAACCAACTAAAGTATACATAATAAAAAAATTATTTTGCACTCATGTGACTCCTTCTGCTTGCAGTTTTCAAATTACTTTATAAAGGACACACCACTGCTGTCATTTTAATGCAGAAGGCACATGACGCCTGGAGAATTCCCAACCAAGGCTTTCCTGACATCCCTTTCTTTGGATGACCAGGTCATCATATCCATGCCTACAGGAGAAGGCAAAGGGAGCACTCTGTAATGATCTCCAATACTTAGCATCCAGCCCTTTAGAAGGAGGCATCAGAAGCTGCAGTTGCTGGACTTGCTCAAACTTAGTACAGCACTCAAAAAAAAGATCCCACCTTTCCTCATCCCATTCTTGGTTTGTTAGCTCATTCTTAACCACATTTTTGATGCCTCCTTTATGCTAGTCTGTACATTAGCAATTATTTATAATTATAAATACACTCTGTTTAGTCATAAATTAAAATGAGACTGAAGAGAAATATGGCAAAAAGACCTATAAAAGAGTGTTAAGAAAAAAGCGCATAGCAGCACCAGCTGTCCTCTGGCTCAGGCAGAGCTTGGGTTGCACTAACCTAAGATGAAACCTGATCGCCACATTCCCTAATTATGCTTACTAACCTTTCACAAAGTAATCTCTGTTGGGCCCGATCAAGGCGTTGTATGGATATCCATAATATGCTAGTGTGTACGGATCACAAGAGTAAACATAATTAGGTTGCTGAGTTAGTTCGGGTGTTGCTGCAGCCCCTCCTTTTGCTGCTTTCTGGTAACGAGTGTATTGCTCCTTGTCAACTGGCTTGGCCAAGGTAACCTCCAGGCACGAGCCTTCCAGTTCAACACCATTAAGGTTGTTCATGGCATGAATGGCATCTTCCCTGGTTGTAAAGTGCACAAAGGCATAATCGCGTATTTTTTTTACCCGCTCTACACAGCCAGGGTTAAACTGCCCAAAGACCTTTTTAATGGTGTCCTCTGTGGTCTCAATCATTAAATTCCTCACATAGAGGATTTTAACAGTCTCCATGACATCTTCATCCACATCTATCTCTGGCTCTGCCCAATCAACAGCAATTTGGTGTCCCCACAGCTGAATCCTTCCCGGCATAAGTTTCCTCCTGGCCATTGCTGCTGCTCGATGGCTCTCATACTCCACAAAGGCAAAACCTCTATTCTTCATCTTGTCTGCAGCACTGGCATATACAATGACATCCAGCACGCCTTCTGTCACCTTGGCAATCTCTTCTAGGATCTCCTCTCTCTTCTTCATCTTGGGAATGCCTCCGATGAAGAGACGGCAATTATCCACACTGCAGCACACACCCAGTAGCCTGCCAGGACGGATTTCATAATTGTTCAGCTCCCTGACAGCACGCTTTGCCTCATGCTTCTGCGTGTACATCACGAAGGCATAGCCACGGTTCTTCCCATCAAAGTCCATCATCAGGCGCATTTCGTAGATGCGGCCAACAGACTCAAACACAGGAACGAGCTCATCTTCATAGACATCACGAGGGATTTTGCCCACAAAGACTTCACAACCACGAGGAGGGTGCAGGCCCTCCCAACCAGGAGGAGGGCCACCGTACTTGCGCTGCCCATTCTCCTGGATCATGCTGTATCCAGTGCGCTCCATGAGGGCCAGCAGAGCTGCCTCATTGGGCGCACCAGCAACGCCTTCGGGGACTTTCGTGGTAGCCACGTTGGAAGAATCGTTGCTCATCCTTGCAGTGGAATCCTCAGCAGTCATGGTGTCCAACTCATTCACAGCCCGATAAAGCCTGGGCAAAGTAAGAAGGAGGACACTTGTTAGAAGCTGTTAGCAACCACCAGAATCCCACCCCTCTCTTTGGTTTTCCTGTAGTTGTTCTGCAATTTCATTTTTCAAACAGGGATAGAGGCTGCAGAAAAGCAGATGAATGAGCCATAGCAACCTGAACATTAATACTTCAGGGGGAGTGCATCCTGGATGTAGGCACAGCCCCTCTTTGAGGGGCGTGGTTGAGAATCACCTGTCCATACCATCCCAGCACTGACAGCTGCTATCACAGGAGGCTGAAGTTACATGAATGGTGGAAGCACCAAGCACCTCAAAACATCAAGACCCTAGGGAGGCTTGTTTGCTCTTTGGAAGTGTAAGGTAGGAAGGAGCTAACAACACAGGATTGGGGAAAGGAAGATACTGTGACGAAGCCAGTGGTTTCCACTTCCAGAGCCCTCTCCCCTCTCTCAATTATTCCTCAGTTAATTTGTCTACTCCTGAACAGCACAAGTGCCAGGTGCCATACTCCATGTTGAGAGATGGCAAATGCATGCAGAGCACTAGGCACGGTTTCCATCCCTTTCTCCTCTAGGCCTTTACAACAGCTGTTGAATAGGAAATAATAAATATACCTTACCATCAATGCAGACCAATTCTTGTTCTCTTTTGCAATGGGTGTCAAGGGTTAGGGCTGGGCTGACCACTAATCCAGTGAGAGATCCTCTCTATTACCCCCTTTTCCCCAACTCCAGGAAGGAAAAGCAAATTAACTGAGAAAGAGAGACTTGTGGATTTGAAGTGAAAACTTAAACTACTTTAATGAAAATAATAACAATAAAAGAAAATATATACAAAACCAATACCAAATCCACCCCCACCTTGATGGCAACTATGATGTCACCACTGCTGCTGTGGCAGAAGGGCTCAGCAGCAAACAGGAATCAGACTCAGGGGGCTGGATCCTGGAACTGTATTCAGGAGCTCTTGAATTCAGATAGAAGGAAGAATGGACAGAGTCCTGCAACAGCAGAGCTGGGCTTCTGATTCTCTCAAGGAGAGTTACCCTCAGACCAGGATCAAAGGCAAAAGAGATAGAGTCCTCTAGCAGCAGAGCTGGGCTTCTGATTCTCTCAAGGAGAGTTACCCTTAGATCAGGATCAAAGGCAAAACATATAGAGTTCTCTAGCAGCAGAGCTGGGCTTCTTATCCTGACAAGGAGAGTTACAAGTCCACCACCTTAGATGGCTCAGGTGCTTAACCTTCAGGAAGGCAGAGGCTCAAATCTCTCCTTCTTGTATTTGTTGTTAATTAGGTGCTAAATAGCTTAATCATACACCTGCCTTGCTTGGGTCTTAGGCTTTATTTAAAGAGACCCCAAGGCCCAAGCTTGGTGGGGGAGTTTCTGGGACTGACTTTCAGTTTAATGATGAATATGGAAGGGAATGCCTTGTTGGTTAGTTCAGGGTCATAACTCAAACTAGGACAATGGGCTATCTGGCAAGCTTCTGAGTTACCTGCTGCTTGTGGTACAATTTCTCCCAGTTTTTCTCTTCTATTATTACTGTAGGACTTCACAGATGCTGAAGAGAATCGTGACTTTGACAGGCAACTTGCTTTAGAGCAAGAAGACAGCCATACCACCCTGAGAAGGCCCGATCTCGTCTGATCTCAGAAGTCAAGCAGGGTTTGGCCTGGTTAGTACTTGGATGGGAGACCACCTGGGAATACCAGGTTGCCATAGGGTTTAGTTGGGGATGTCCCTGCCCACTGCAGGGAGGTTGGACTAGATGGCCTCCAGAGGTCCCTTCCAACCCAAAACCATTCTGTGATTCTGTGAAGACAGCACAGCCCTGAAAGCCAGCAAGAGGAAGACAAATCTCAGAAACCTCATTCTGCATTTGAACACAGGCCAAGAGTGGGAAATGGAGACATACAGGAGATGACCATACTAATGACCACAACTGCAAGAAGTGGGCTTCCTCTCTGAGTAGAATTAAATAAGACACCTTGAGGCTCTGAAAGTACTTAATTCATTGACTTTTAAAGCTGGAAAGGTCCATCAGACCATTCAATAGGAGTGATTGTGTATAATGTGGACCACTGCATTTTACTGTTCTTTACACATTGAGTCCTATAACATAAATAGTATCTTCCAGAAGGGCCTTGATTTTAAGTAATCAAAGAGCTTTAGACTCCACCACTTCCCTTTATTTAGACTTGTTTACTAATCACTCCCTCACAGAAGCTGTATTTCTTATGAGAATTCGTCTGGCTTTTGCTTTCAGCTATGATTACTTATTAAAGCTTTCTCTGATAGTCTGAACACTCTTTCAAGACCTCCACTTTTTCCTTATGGTGATATTTAAGTTGTGTAATCAAGCCACAACTCTGTCTTTTTAATAAAACTTGCAGACTGAACTCCTGAATTCTTTCACCATCAGTCACTTTTTCACCTAAATTTTTTTGTGTATCTTTTGACAGTTTTCTAGGCTTTCAGCCTTTTTTACTCTTGGTATAGAATCATAGAACAGTTACAGCTGGAAGAGACCTTGAAGATCATTGAGTCAAGCCTTTTTCCTAGCTCTATCGTCCCACTAAATGATGCTCCCCAACACAACATCTACCCGTCTCTTAAACACCTCCAGGGACGGTGACTCAACCACCTCCCTGGGCAGCCTGTTCCAATGGCTGACAACCCTTTCAGTAAAGAAATTCCTCCTAATGTCCAGCCTGAACCTCCCCTGGCGCAGTTTCCATCCATTTCCCCTTGTCCTATCACTCTCTACCAGGGAGAACAGACCAATTCCCGCTTCTCTACAACCTCCCTTCAGGTAGTTATAGAGAGAAATGAGGTCTCCCCCCAGTCTCCTCTTTTCCAGACTAAACAGGCCCAGATCCCTGGGATGAAGATCATCTCTCTTTCTTCTCCCTACATCTCTATATTACCAGGGCCTGTTCCTCCACACTTTATCACCAGCAAACCATGTGGAGATTTTGACAATTCTAACCCCAAATCCTTTCCAGAAGCACCACTTGCTGGGGTTCTGTCCAATGTGCCAGGCATGCCTTCCTTGCTTCTCTGTTGATCCCAGCCTGGTAAAACAGGCTTTTACAGAAACAGGGACACAGCCACTGTCCTTGCGGCAGCAACCACATGTCCACCCCACTCACGTGCTGCTACCAAATGGGGTTGTTTATGTTTGAACTTAATTCATCCCTCCAGTTTTGTTTTACATAGATTTAATGTCATCATGTGTCCTTCTGTGAGTGACACAGCCACTGACAGTCACATAGCATGGGGATGGGAATATAACAATATAATGATTATATTAATATATAATATAATATAATATAAGCAAATNCACAGCATTCTCCTAAAGAAATTAACCACTCTGTTATTGGTGTTATAAACATTTGATCTATCTGAAGTTGCCATAAGAGTCAACTTCTAAAAATAGCTTTAAGAGCAGCTATGCTTCCAGAGATGCTTCTAAGTGTCAGCAGCAGCATTACCATTTGCCTTATTATTTCAACTAAAAAACTAGGAAGGTCACATTTAAACCAGTAGCTGTATTTCCCTCTGTGAACAGGGTCCATTTAGTTACAATTTCAGTGACTGACCTTCCCTCTACAGCAGCTGTGGCTTAAAATGCAAAACCATGGTGGTATCTTGAAGCAAGCAGGCAGCCGTGTGGTGTCTGTGAGGGCATGCTGTATCGCTCAGCAGGAGTTTGTACAGTCCAGTGTCTGCAGCTGAGGCATGGATATCTGCATCCAGTTATCTGGAGGGCCTCCCTCACAGAGCCAGTAGGTCTCCCTGGGCTCTTCTGCTACCCACCGCCATAGAATCACAGAATCATAGAACAGTTACAGCTGGAAGAGACCTTGAAGACATCAAGTCCAGCCTTTGTCCCAGCCCTATCAACTTGCTAAATGATGCCCCCCAACGCAACAGTTGGCCAGTAACTTTACCACAAACATCAGATATCCACAGAAATGCTTTTGCTGAAAATCCAGTTTTCTTGTTCACACATTTGTCAGCAGAACAGAAAAACACAGGGGCCATGTCAATTAAAAATAAGGTAGTGGCTCCAGCATTGCTTCAAGCACAAGTTACCTCCCATTTTAAAGATAAATATGGTATCATTAGACACCAATTTTATTTTTCTTGGCAAGACTGTCACTCCTTTCCTATGGTTTATTTGCATAAATGAACTGAACAAAGCTGGTGTCTTTGGGCCTGTTACTGAAGCCGAGCCATGGTGTGCCCAACTGCAGGGCCTGAGGCCAGCCTAGAAGTCCTGCAGCTGCAGCCATGGCAGGGGGCAGGTGTGCAAGGTGCTCCTTCCAAAACTAATGGCAAAATAGGAACTCCCACCTGCTCTACAAACGCATAATACAGCCACTGGCCCCACAAGCACTTGCTGCCATCCCGTATGCTTCCTGGCAGAAGGCTTTACCCTCTGTTTGCAATCAGCTTAGGGACATCCTGCTGTAAGCAGTATCCTTGGCTTCTCTCCATACACAGTGCAGACAGAGGCCAGGCAAGGAACAGGTGGAGTGAAAGAAAGTCCAATCTTTAGTGAAAAATCCATGCAAAGACTTCGCCTGGCTCCAAATTAATTTGTATTTCAAGTGCCAAAGGGTAGTCCATGGTGTGGCTTTCAACAGGAAGTGATCCACAGCTTGGTTCCTACCTGCTGTCACTAATGAAATGCAAACATCTGCAGTTGAATCTTGTGGTGGGTCAGTGCATTTCAGCACAGGGTTTTGGCTAGGGACCTTTTCTGAAAGTCTTTCATAGAGGAAAGGAAAGGTTACTAGGGATGGATGATGTCTTCAACCTTCTAATCAAAAAGCAATACTTGAGGAGAATAGGCCACAACATCTGCAGTGTGTCAGACACATTGATTTAACTACAAATGAGTGAAGAAATTGCCTCAGGCTAGGTTAAATCCTTTTAAAATGTGAATTTCCTTAATCTGGATAATTCTGGCAAAACTCTATGGAGAAAGTAGTTAACTGTGTCAGCAGACCTGAAGGGGCAGGATCACTGGCTGCAAGAGATTTCATGAGTAGCTTGTGATGAGCAGCTTGGGATAGTAATCTCACAGATCAGATCAGCATTAGTTACTGATGATGACAAGTCTGTCTGCTGTGCAAGTTATCCTGCTGCAAGCCCTGTTAAAGCACTGCATATTCTCATCCCCATGCTTATGGCTGAATTAAGGCGCTCTTGTCCATCTCCAGCTAGGGTCACCCGGGAGAAACCTTCTGGCTCGGGTACTGCATGGGACCCAAGGAGATGGACATGGAGCAGTATTTGCTGTACCACACCATCCTCCATGTATGTTCAGGCATGAACACGTACAGCAGTGGCTCTCTGCCCACTAGAAATACTATACTTAAATGTAGAGACAAACAGGGTAAAGTACCTAAGAGGTAGGATGAGACTGGCCTACTAAATCCCTTTGGTAGCTTCTGAAATTCTCACTTCTGCTAATGGTGCACTTGGTATCCTAACCTAGAGCCTATCATCAGGAGTCTGACCACGGATTTCAGTTCAAGAGTTCATATTTCAAGCTTAAACTTCAATTTTATTCTGGTCAGTTATTCATGTTTCCCTTGTGGGGACAAGCTAATGTTCTGGGTCTGAAAAGCAGTTTTCAGGGTGGAGATGCTGCAGAGAGGGTCCGTGCACATTTCTCAATTGCTTAAATTAATCCAAGTGGCCTAAACACATTAAAAATGATTGGTTCCATTTAAAACACACCAAAACCTGTTGGCTTCATCTTTTGACTGTGTTTTCTTCAAAGAAAGAACATAAAGAAATAGATAATTAAGGGTGATATTTCCAACAGTATTCAATATCTAGCACTACTCCCCCTGACATAAGTTCTAAGACTCTAATGGCTTCTATAGAGGTGTATATATATTTAAGATATATATACATACAAAAATGCACTACTGAAAATCTTGCCTTGAAAGTCTTGCAGGGACTGGTAATATCATCCAGACATCAATCAAAACCAATGCATTTGGCTTACCAACTGTAACAAAATTACTATAAATCTGTTCTTTTACTTCTTACACCTTATTAGGAGGAAAACACCTGAAATTATGCTGTAAATTAACACTCTGGGTTTTCCCAGGTTAACTTGAATGTTAATCAGATAATTGAATGCTACATTTGTACAGTCAACAACCTGCTACAGCTTCAGACTAGGATTTGAAGGTTAAACTTCTTATTTTCATTACTATCATTAAGAACAAAAACAACCACACATGTAATTCTCTTAGTCGTATTATACTAATTCTCTTAGTTATATTAACTTTACCTCACAATTTTATAAACAATTTTAAAAATGGAGATGAAATTGCAATTCCACTACAAAATATAGTCATCCTGTATTGTCAAAACTTCCTGTGTATTCTGTTTTAATCTCTTTCTGCATCCTTTTAAGACATGTTTAAATTGGAGTGTGATCCTTCAAAAAGGCTGTCAAAGATTCCACTTGCATTATCCAATGAGAACTATCGGTGCCCAGCAATGAACATGTTTAGGATCGAAGTCCTTCAAATGACCTGACTTCCTCCCTCAGAAACTGCAAAAAAAGTATCCAATGAGTTATCAATGATGATATTTCAAATAATAAAGTAAGAAAACTTTCCTGAGCCTGGCACTTCTTGCTGTTGTTTTCTTGATGATCACGGGTGGAAAATGCATGTGTCAAAGCACCACAACATGATTGTTATTTTCCCTGCTTCTGCAATGTGAACTCTGTCAATACAATGTGTGTTTCTTGAGTGTTTCTACACTACTGCAGTGCTAAACCAGCCATCTTTGCTTAAACCACTTCTGAAGGAAGTCTGGGTAAGTGAAACCAAGTCTCTTATTTTATGATGCACTTTGTTGCAAGTCATTCAGAACTTCATCTCAACAAGTTGTGTTGTACTCTACTCCATCTTTTACCCAGTCTAACTCAAAATAATTCCATAACTCTCAGCTATTTCATAGGACTGATCGCTGGCTGAGGCTGAAGTTATTATCCTGGGGGATATTGAAGCCACATATTGGGGAAAGCTGAGAAGATGAGAGATGTGTTGTGTAATCGTTCTTATCAGCTTTCCAAATCAGAAAACTGCACCATACTTCAACAAAGTCTATTATTACCACAGTCAGAGAGGGAAATGTGTGACACATAAATAAAGTGCAGTATAGTCACTTGGTATGTAACAGGTCTTTCCTTTTCTGGATGAGTTGTACTTGATGGAAAACTTTTTGTGGCATTTGTTTAGCACAAATGCAATTAAACTGTGTCTTCTGCAGAGATGCTGGTAGAGACATGAATGTTCTCCTCATTAACTGTTTACTTCAAAAAGCATTATTTCTAGGCAAGGAACTGTTTCCTTCAGCGTGGATTGGAGCTCACAAGATTTTGCCATAAGAAAGACAGGGAAAATGATCTGCAACTGAAAAACAAAACCACAACTAGACTCATCTGTTAATTATTACACAGGAAAGATAAAACATTCACCTCTTTCACTTCTTGCCTCTTTGAAGAAAAATCTTATATATGAACTTAATTCAGTTGTTGAAAATGCCTGTGAAAGGCTTTTGCTGAGCTCTATGGAGCAGGGATACATGTGCATGTACTTGTGATTTTTCTTTGTTATTATAATGCAGAACAGTCTATCTGTCTGTCTATGTAAACATTACAGTAACATGTTCCACTCTACAGTGCAACCAAAAGTATCTAAAAAAGTTCATAAACTACAGTTCACTTTTCAGCCCTTCTGATCTAACTTTTTCAGGTAAATCTTCTGGAGATCCCAGAGTGAAATTTAACTCAACCTGCCTGTTCATACAAATTCTACTTGCTTTGTCAATTTTGTAACAACAAAAATAGCTTCAGACCTTTCAGTTCACCCTAACCTTACACACTAATTTTATTGCAACATTGTCAGATTTGTGTTCAGCACATGAACACTTCAGCAACAGGGGGCCCAACCTGCAACCCTGCTTTCAGCAGGAGATAGAGATTTCAGGGAAAGCTGAAAGTGGTCCAACGTGTTCCCTTCCCCCTCAGGTCACAGAAATGAAAATCAGCATAAAACAAATCACAGTTGGGATGTGAATGTTCGCTACTGAAAGTACATTAAACTCAAAAAGCACTTGGCTTAGTCAGTGGCTGGGTGTTGATTTTTTTTTCCTTGTGCACTGACATTTGACCCCTTTTATAATATGCACCTTGCACCACTGAAACCCAGTTAGTTATTTATTAAACTCAGGTACCAATGGCTGACTTGTACATATCATACTTTTAACTGCCTGGCATTGCCTGTGCTCGGAGGAGAGGGGGACGAAAGGCAATTGTCTTTGCTGTGAAATTCTGTCATATCGGCAGAAAGGAGCTGCAAAGGGCAGAGATTTGTACATGACCTCTGATCTAAGAAGCTTGTACAAAACTTTGAACCTTGAATTGGAATTGAGAAACAAGGTTTACAAGTACAAGGAAGAGATTTCCAGTAATTGTTACCTGTGTCCAGGGTTAATATTATAAATTTGAAAGAAAAAAAAAAAGGTTAACCAAGGCAGGTACTCTCTCAGGAGGCACCATGCCTATGCTGGGTTAATTCAAGACAATTTACCACTGAAATTAAAAATCAGTTCCTAGGGTTTGGAAATGAAAATACTATGTGCTTCAGAAAAGGAGTGGGATTTGAGACAGATGTCATTTGAAATTTAACTTTTGCTGACCTTGACTGGGATTTTTTTTAATTGAAAGATGAAAAAAGAAGACAAGCAACATTTCATTCAATATTATTCCTTCAGCAAAGAATGGAGCTGAAATGCAGAATTGATTAGAAATTATTAAAAGAGTAGCAAAATGTCTTTTGTTTATTTTTATCCAACACACCATCTAATCTCAGTTATACAGTGCAGAGCTATATGAGAAATCCCCGGAAAAATAATCAAACCAATGACACCAAGCTCCTGATAGGCAGTCATATGGCCTTGTCTTAATGAGCAAAAAAGGACAGGTTTTGCAGTTCTGTTAGATTAACTGTGTTAATTTAATTAAAAAGCTCTCTCAGCTCTTTCAGACTTGGGCAAGGTCTTTGCTGGAACATCACCAACTAACACCAAAATGTTTCCCTAGGGACTATGTTGGGTGTGATCAACTGTGATAAAATAATTGAAAAAGACACCCTTTCTGCAGCCCAACTTATCTGGCCATGGAACATTTCAAGGGATGCCAGTAATGTCATACTGTGACATCCCTCACACGCTCCTGGCACTGGTAAGCTTGGGTGTGCAAAGGGTGAAGGAACACTTTACACACACCTTTTGAAGCACAGCTTCAATCCCACCTAGCTCAGGACAGGACACCATTACCTACAACAGCTGCATCTGGTCCACATGCAAATGATGATTTTGCCATCGGTTTTAATAAAACCTTACTTACAAAAACTACATTTCCTTTTTCTTTTTTTTCCTTCTTTTTTAAAAAGGTTTTAGGTTCAGCTGATGCTTTCCAGATTGAAGTTCAAACTTCACTATTGCTATCAACACTGGCCCCAATAAAGCAATAAATGAATAAATAAATAGGGTGAACAGATGAACGTCACATGTCCTTTGTCATGTACAAGCCTTAAATGCTCCACATGCTACTTAAAATGAATGTTAATAGAATAATATCAGAACTCAATTCTCTTAGAATGTTATCAAATATTCAATATGCAGAACAAGTTATATAGATTTATATCTATTAATAATAATTGCATACATACTTTGGTTGGTCAAACTTCCTAGCTACCTTTAATCTACAAGCCCAAATTCTGCACCTAAAGTTAATAACCCACTTTTTAAAGTTTGATTTTTATGTCTATATCTTGAAAAAGCAGAACAGAATACCAGGCAGCACAAACAGACAACAGCAGAGACAGACCAGTTGAGAACAAAACATCAGGCAGTTGCAAATGGTTACCTTTCACTTCATTAATTTAAGATAGTAGAAAAAATACCTATGAGATCTGATTTTGTTTTCCTCTAAGATGTCAGTGGTTTAGTTTTCACTGTTCTGACATTTGCTTTGCTATTTGCTACACAAGTTCTTTCAGATATTTTCATGTCAAACTCATAGTTCAAGCTTAGAAGTAGCTGCTTCTTTCTCAACTCCTTAGGACCCTCTGAAGAAAAGCAAAATGCAAACTTGATACCTTGACAATGACATACTTTCGGTCTCAACTTCCTGATAAATGAAAACCAGATAAAAAGCCCTACAGAGCAAACAAGATTTCCCTTACCTCTCCGGTCCCACGATCGAAGTGCAACAGGTTAAGAGGACTTGTGCCTTTGCCTGAGCAACCTTTCCTCCTAATGGCAAGAGCTGTGTAACCTGGTTATACAGTTTATGCATCTCTTTATTGGCCAGAGAGCATTAGCCATTTAAATTCCTTGGAAGTCATTTGTTAAGGGCTCTTAGGCTGAGGCTAAGTGGGTGGGACAGGAGGGAGAGGGGATGTTAGCGCTGCCAGATGCAAAGAGCTCTCCAAAGCGGTTTGAAGATTAATAGGAAACCATGTGCAGTGAAGGGACCTTTGGAAGGAGGGCTGAGTCCAAACTTCAGGGAAGCACAGGAAAAAGAAACTCTGACATTTCTGCAGGGAGAAGGAGTTCGAAGAGAAAGATCTCATTCAAAACTTGGAAAAAAGGGAGTGAAACATGTATAAACAACTCCTTCCTAGCACAAGGCGTTGTGCAAATAGCTTGAGTTACGCACAACAGATAAGATAAGGGCATATTTTTCTTGACTGCATGAGGTTTTTTCAGTGAATTTTTTTGTTCTTGTTATGTGTCTGGCAAAATTATTATAGGCTGTGCTGGATCAATTTAGCTTTGGTTGTAAAAAATAAAAAAAAAAATATAAGATCTCTACCTCCTGAAGTGAGAGGTAGGTTTACTGATCCCGTCAGCAGCAGGACGGTAAGAATAACTCAGCCTGTGCCTTGTACCCAGTGTGCACTGTTTCAGTGGCAAACACGGAAACTCAAACGTGTTTGCTCAAAAGAAAAAAAGGAGCTTGGTGCAGAAGCAAAAAGCATAGGGGTGGTAAAACATGATTCATGACAGCAGAAATGGTCTGTACATAACAACGGAGCATTAGGCCCCCAGGAGCACTTAGGCAAAGCAAACAACACACCTTCTCAAGCAGCCAAGAGGAGGAACCGCACTGAAACACTTGTTGCATGACCGATTTGCCCAGTCAGCAAGCAGCATGCAACACCAGCCCTTGGGAGACAACTAATTCCTGGGAAAGCACACTGCCCAGAGAAGGTGAAAAGCAAAGATATATTGCAGAAGCAAAACAACCACAGCTTTCAGTCCTTTCTAGATTTTTGTTTTGTTTTGCTTTGCTTTTCTAACTGGTATAGCCATTCCTTAAGGTAAAGCTTAGTCCAGATTTCCAGCCAAGCAGTGCACAGGCAGCAACCTCAGGGCATCCCAGTGTGGAAGAAGTGTCTTAACCTTTCAATGACAAACCACGCACAGGAGTGACATTTGTGCTGTCAGTTTGTATCAGATGGTCCTACATAATGACTCATTCTTGCCCTTGAGTTGTTTAATCTGTGCATGTAAAAATTAGAGACATCCTTGTACTGCCGAGTCAGAGGCTGATCAATAGAGAAGAGGGATAGAGGAGTCAATAGGTGTAGAGATAAGAGCTCTAAAATTAAAAGGCTCCAAGTTAGAGAGAGAAATGTAGAGGATGGCAAAGATTGGCAAAAGAAGCATCTCTGTGGTGGTTTCTGAGCGCAAACAGGAAAGATAGTTGTTCTACTGCAAACCCAAAGGGTGCATGCAGTCGGTCTGTTCTGGTTTTTTGTACTTGTTTATCCGAAGTTCTGTGGCTGTGGTATGTTAGGCACTGTACAAACACACCTGCAGCCCGGATCCTGGTCCCAAAATGCCTGCAGCCCAAGTCTACTGTACAAGTCTTTCAACTTCAGAATTCTCTTCTGTGACTGTTAACTCATTAGCTACAAGAGCTGCAGAGAAGCAGGTACTGCTCTGCTGGCAGGGAAGCTACATCATGGAAGTTAAGTGGTTTGACCAAGATTGTGGAAGGAATTAGTTTCCAATCTGGGGATAAAATTAAGGAGATTCTTCCAAAATCAGATCCATGCCTCAATTTCACTGATTTATATAGGGAAATGAGTATGAAATATTTAGCTGGTATAATCTCACAAAACTGTCTTCCACCAGATCAATTTATTTTTTAAAGTTAGTATCCTTCTCTTTACTTTGCATTTTTCTGTTGGAAAACAAACTAAACTTTTAACATAAGAATTGTAAAGCAAATCAGCTATGATTGTGCATCTACTTGAATGCACAGGGGAGACTGCTCTAGTGTAAGTGGAATGAAAAAACACCAATGCTAGTGAGCTGATGGGCTCATTTTTAGAAGGCTTTTCAATACACCGTATCAACTAGGCTCATGTAGGAAGGCCAGTCAGATCCTTGACTTTCGTTTTATACTTTCACTTTTAGCTCCAGCTTGTTCTTAGTTTCCAAGTTATGCTCCCACTGTTGTTTAAAGCAATGAACACCAGCAGATCGAGATGCTACAGGGTATTCTGAGATGTTAGTATCCCCAATAGCATAATTTGAAAATATATTCATTTATCCTACCAGCTGAGCTTTTATAGGGAACCTGAGAAAGTTGGACAGAATACTGGAGGTGTATCCTCAAGCTTTCCCTGGTGTTAGGCACCTATTTCCCTTCAGCTTCAAGCACACTGTGTTCATAACAATTACATGACTTTTTACCCGCTCTTGTATGATAAATCTGGCACCTACAGCAGAGTGGAAATATGTTAAGGGCAGAACCATTCAAGCAGTAGGGAGGATGAGTTTAGCACATGCACACACACTCCTCTCCTCACACTACATCCACTGCACTAGTGCAGGCATATAAAACATCTCTCTTAATGTACTTCTTGACTGCAACAATGAAGTGTCACCATCCCTTACAATAACACCATAAATATTTAGTTGTTGCCCCCTTTTAATGACTGACAGCTAAGCAAGGCACAAATCCTAAGAGATGTGAAAGAGAACAGTGCAGAGAAGAGTCCATCCAAACACATCCATGCCTATGATTCCCATAGATTTTCCATTTCCTTTTATTCTTGCCTGTAGAAGGATTACAAAGAAAGGTTTTTCCTAAATAATTGTTCTCCTGAATACAGTGATAGAAAAGCCTGGGCATTTGAAGACAAAAATGTGACATTCATCGGAACGTGGTAATATCCATCAGATAGAGACCTGCTCCCTGACACAGAAGAGGCTTTCAAGGATATGGTGTGCTTCCCCTTGGCTGCCTCTCTTCTACAAGCAGACATGGGATCCAGCCTTGACTTATCTGGTGCACTGGACTCCTCCACATGATAACAGGCATTAATAAAGCATTGGTTCTGCTCTCCAAGGTTTTTACAAAGATCAAACCCAAATGCTTTGGGAGATCTAAAGGTTAATCACAGGCTCACCATTTTATTGAAGTGGTATTAATCATCAAAAAAACTCTCATCCAGAGAATAAGTTAGGAAATTGGCTTTCAGAAGATATTTCAGGGTGTCAGCTTGGCATCACATGACAGTGCAGACACATGAGCAAGTGAAAGGACAGTATAGAGTGAGCAGCGGCATGGCTTTTATGGTTATATTTGGTCTTTAAAAACTACTGAGAGACTGTAATGGAATGAGAAGGAAACGCACCAAGTGAAATATTTCACCAAAAGGATATATGAATTAAAGAGTGACTTGCAAGGTCTTCAATCTCAATCTCAGAAAGTCATCACAGTTTATGGGTATATTCATACATAAGCTCATCCTCAGCCAAAATACAGCCACAAAAATTCAGAGCCCATAATTTAACAAACAGCCTTTTCTTTTCCCTTTTCTTTCTTTTCATTTTCCTTCTAACAAATCACTTTGTGTTCCCACATGTTTGTAGAACCATTTCATTGACTACTTGAATGTTTAAAGAGACATCACTTTATTTAAATTAATAACATGTTATTTTACACCTGTTCTTACACAATGTGGGTTAATAAAACACAATTTGTCATTTCCTGTCTTTCATAAGTTACTGCAGACCAACAGCTGGGGATATTCTTTAGAGAACATGCAGTTTGTACCACAATATTCTTGATTTTTTTATGGATTGATAGTATACAACAAACACACATGTAATTATATATATCAAAATAGCTTTACTATGAAATCTCAAGAGATTTTCAGAGGTATTCAGGCACCCTGGCAGACATTTGGAGACAACAGCTTTCCAAGTTCTGTCACATCAAAGCCCTTTCCATCATAACCTACATCAGTACTTTGACTTTTGTCACATCACAGAGGATTCCCACTAAACATCCTTACAAAGGTGGACTCCTCTTCTGCACTGCCAGCTCCAGCCACATCCCCTATGCAAGAATGGAGAGGACAAAGTCACAGTCCCGAAGGTGGAGTCCCACCAGAGGGAAATTTGGCCAAGGACACCTTGAACAGTCCACTTTTGCTTTTTAATCTTAGGCTTTTCTGGTTCACAGGCAGTAAGAGTTGCCCTGATAACCTTAATGGTCACTAGACAAAGGTTTTGTTTTATTTTAGCAAAAACTTTAATTGCCATTCTGCAATGAAAGTCAGCACAGAGAAACACCCTGGAAAGCAGGCTCAGTTTCTCCATGTGCAATTCTGTGCTTTCATTTAAATGTGAAAGCAGATTTTATGTTCCAAAACGTAAAAAGACAGATACTAAGTGTACCCATGGAGTGTAACAGATTTTAATTAGCACACAAAAAAGGGAAGGAAACCAGCAAAACCCAAAGGTTTTTATATAGCCGGCCACAACTACTACATTTCTATGGCATGTTTGCTATCCATTAAAATAAATATGGGGTGGGTTCTGGATAGACATATCTACAAGGGAGGTCAATATGTTGATTACTTTTCAGTCCCTGGGTAAATAAAACACTATGAGAAAATGATCTAGCCCTCACTAGTCTGAGTGGCTGCTCAACACCAGTGCTTCATACCAGTCTCATAAACACATTAAACTGGTGCTGCCAACATAAGATCCAACTCCATCCTTCCCACAGCCATCCAGTGCAGCCTCCACTTGTGCTGCCACAAGCATTTATGTAGCTGCTCTCCACACATGCTACCTGAACACATATGCTGGCAGAGGGGAAGGAGAAGGTGAGTCCTTCTGCCAGCATTTTTGGCTTAAAGCATTTGTTGAATCACTGACATTGAGCAAATTCATGGGAAAACAAGAGAAGTATTTACTTTGAAGCCTGCTGAATCCAGTTGCACAGCAGACCTCCCTCTCTGGAGAAGCCGATGAGATTTCACAATGAGTTAGATGAGAGCCTTTCTGTAACACCAAAGAGCTCACTGTGAACCATCCACAGAGACCAGAGGGTAGAATTGCAAACTGCTACTTTTTAAAAGTTTGGCTGCAGCAGTGAATTTTAGTGCTGCAGGTATTGAGAGGGTACTGGGGAATCAAGGTGGGAGATGCTGTGTTGTGCTGTGAGCTCCACAGGTCACTGGAAAGCACCAAGTGGCCACCTGCCGTGGCTAGCAGAGATATCCAGCCAGCACAAGCCAACCATGTGCCAACCAATTGTGGTAATTAAAATGTTCCAGCAAAGGCCCCTCTGGGGCCTTTTTGCAAAGGGGACTATCACATGGCTTTGTAATACATGGTCACAAGAGGGAGGAAGAAAACCTCCAAACTTATATTTATGGGAGAATGAAGCTAGGCTTCCAGAACACAGGTATGAAAACAAGCATGGTTAGCACGCATAATGCTCATTTCCTATATTCAAATGCTTGCTCTGCCCTTTTACGTGTTGCAGTAGTGTATAAGAATATTGTAGAGTATAAGAGTATTAAGCGAAAGAGTTTTTTCCAGCCCCAGGCTTCATCTCTGGTTAAGGCATAAGCTTTTCTATTCTAGTTTCTAACATCTCATTGAAAATTAGACAATAATCATCACTCAGAAACTGTTCATAAAAAGAGTTTATCAGGTAAAGGAACTGACACATTTTCCTTCAGGAAAACAAACTTCTTTCTTTTTCTGCCTCCTAGTAACACAAAGGAAAAATTTAGACCGGAAGAGACTTAATGAGCTGCACAGGTGTTTACTGTATCCATGAACCCCCATGTCTGTTACATTATGTTTTGCTGCATATTCACAACTTCCATGTGTCAGAACACTAGCTTATTGTAAGAATTAGCCGATGCAGCTTTTTATGGTGTTGACAGAGCCTGAACTTCCATCCACAGAAAAGGTATCGTTACAAAAGAAATCTGCGTTAAGCAGACTAAGATTTATACCATCTTGGGACTGGACTTTTCATGGCAAAAATCTGCTGTGACTGAGTCACCCATAAGCAGTGCAAGCTGCTGGGAGTCGGGAGTGGAGTCACACCTCTTGCCCTGCCTCGGCACAGAGCACTTTGTCCCTGCTGCCAGTGCTGATTCGTCCCTGCTGTCACATGCTCTCACGTTACCTAACCTCACCCCAGCACCCCAGTTCCTCTTCCACCGGTGTTTTCCTCCTGTCTGCTTCTCTACACTGTTGAGCCTCACTATGAGCAGAGAGGATTTGGGCTGCAAACCTACCTTCAGCTGGTATTTCTGAGTGTTGTACCGAAAAGCCACTGCAGGCGTGCTACTCCCAAACCACTGTGGCTTGCTCTGGTTTGGGGCTGATTTAAGCTATGCTACCAGTGGCGTAAAAAGGATGGATTTGCCTATTATTACACTAAACATATAATCTATAGCACAGGCAAGCCCTTGAGCTATGTCTATACAGAGTCACTTGCATGATGCAGAAACAGAAGTGCAACATAAGTGGCTCTTGGCACGAACTTTGCAACCCTGTGGTAAAACCATCCACTGTAACCAAGCATGCTTAAAAAGCAAAAAGGCACTTTCACCTCTGTGGCTGCACCTGAGCTGGGGCCACTGCTGGTAATCACAGGAAGGTGATTTTTTTTACAGGCCTACACTTCTGCTATAAACCAATTCTCACTCAAAGACAGACCTGAGAGTGCTATTGACATAACTTACCTCTATAAATATTTGACAAGTTAAAATGGGCAAAATGTCTGTGATTTCAAGTACCATAATAGCTGAATCATTTAGGAATGAGAAGAATGGTCTGGTTGACTGTAATTATTAAATCTGTTAATTAAATTGTTCTTTCCCATCCTTGGCAAAGAAAACATTTCTACAAGGACCAAGAGCCACTGACAACACCTAAGCAGAAGGTATAACTCATTCAAGACACATCTAAGCCATATACTTGCTATCTCTAATAAAGGTTTGTATTTTCAAGAGGACACTTCCAAGCTGGGCATAACCAAACCCTTAAGTTCAGACTCAGAAGTGCAGAAAAGGTCCTGAGACAGAAAGATTCTTTTACTTTGGCTAAAGGAGGGGTTGGAGGCACAGAATGAACTCTTTTGACCAATATCTGCACTCTCAGCTCTGCCCTATTTATGTCTCATATTTCTTCTCTTCTGCAGAGTGGATGCATACAGACCCTGGGATTGCCCAACACAGGCACCTTGTTTTGAGGGGAAAGAGAAGACTGCTGATAAAAGATTATTTGCTGCCTTTGGGTGCAGGGAAGAGACCTCAGCATGTTTTCTTTGTTAGCAGAGATGTAACTGATGGGAACTACTGTCCTCAACTGTTGGGCATAAATAATGCTCACCATGCACCTGAGACATTAGCTGTTTGCAAGGAGATATCTGCAATTAAGCAGGAAATTGCACCTTGTCAGTGGGTTAACCAGGTGACAAATGTCCATAATCCTGCAGAGATACTCCTAAAGGAACTACATTTAATTGGTAGGAATACATATATAGCATTTTAAAGGTAAGCATGTTACCAAATAAACAGAAAAATAAGAGCTACAGAATCTGTGCAGCTAAGATAGTTGAAACGTGGCCTTTCTAGCTCCACTGGATGTAATCAGAGACCTACATTTCAGAACATTGTCCCTCCTGCTTTATTGGTGGGGATTATTCCAAGAGAAAAAGGAAGACATTTTTGTGCAGTCTGTACCAATCTTACTCCATTTGATTCACCAACACATGATTTAGCAGAGAATCTCTGAATATTAAAATGTAGTAGATTGTTGTCTATTACATAGATTAATGTGGCAACAACCAGATTGTCATCTGTCCTTTGTCTGTCCAAACACTTAGATTTCGACATCACCCTTGAGGTCTGAAGTTTCTATTTGTGGAAGGAATTATTTCCTCAGTTTAATTTAGGGGTGTATATTAAGAGATGATTGAAATTTTATTGATACGTAAGTTTATCTGAACGAAGGAAATTCACTCTTGGTGCCACTACAACATGTTTGACATGAATACTATCACATCAGGGATTAAATTTGACTTCTCATACATGGTATGCACAAGACAGTGCATCCTAGAAAACACAAAGTCATCAGATGGTAAGGTTTCCATGTTTCATCTTTGGCCTTTGTAAAATGAAGTAAAGTCTTTTTCTAAAGATGTACCACAGACCAATGAAGAGTAGTAGGCTTATACTGAGGCTTTAGACTGCTTGGAAAAATGCTTTAGACTGCATGGAAATTCTCCATGCTTTGAGGAAAAATTATAGTTAAAAATGAAACCTAAGTGGATTAAAATTGCCTTGCATGTAATTTCCTATTGATGATGCCAACAAAAGAAATTTTCTTACGCAGTCACTGAGCTACATCATTTCAGAGAGGAGAGGAAGGACTATCTCAAGTTTGTGCATTTTCTCCTAAAAAGACCATTTAATATATATAAAAAGGTTATTTTTGGTCTGTTATTGATTGCCTTAGAAGATTAAATACAACATTAAAAGAGCAATTGTGGAGTACAGCATGATGGCTGCTGTGCATGCTGTGTACACCTTCACGATACAGGACGACACTTGAGACCTGGAAGAATGGGAGCATCTACAGTAACTGCCCAGTTCTAACAGAGGTACTCTGTTGTAGTCAGAGCATAGCCAGTTCCACTAAAGAGACATCCTTACACTCTGAAGTGTAAGATGGGCTCTTAGTGACTAGGAAGACAAATTCTCTGAAACAAGGATTTTCCATAACCACCTCCTCTATAAATGCTTATACTGTGTTTTAGGGCATCTGCTACTGCCTAGGAGGCTGAGACAGATGCCTTACTGACCAGGCTCCCTCTGCATCCCTTCTAAATATCATAGGAAGTATAACCATGACCGTAATACTGCTACAGAGTATGGTTACTAACCTACAGGTCACTCTTCTGCTGGCTTGTGTCCTGCAAAGTTGTCCTGTGCCTGGTGCCACTGTTGCTGTCCCGTGCCCGGTGCCACTGTTGCTGTCCTGTGCCCAGCACTCAACTGACTGCTGCTTTGAAACCTCAGCTGGGAACTTTGTAGATCATGCAGAAACAGCAGGACAGACCTCTTGCTTTCAGATGTTCTTTTACTGAAACTATCAAGGGAACCTAAATAATTACAACCCCTAATGATGACCACGGCTGATTAAAGGGCACTTTACAAAAGGTTCCTCCCTGGGTACACTGTGATCATGTTCTGCCCAGAGCAACCAGCTTCTCTCCTACCTCTGCTGGCCAAAGGTCAGCATGTTGAATCGAACAAAGTCCAGCTCATGGTTAAACAGCTAAAGCTACTCCAGCTTACTGCTGGTGTTTCAGAAGTAAAGCTGCTGTGACACTCAAAGCTTATAAACTACTGTAAAATTTGGAAGGAGAGGGAATGCATTTTGGCACAGAAGACAAATAGCATTTGCTGCTATAACTGAGCAAACAGGTAATAAAAAGACTCATTGTCTTTGTCTGGGAGTTAATTTCCCTGTTTGCACATCCTAGTATTTGCAAGCTCTTCCTGGTTTTGCTGAACGTGTGGTGTCCCCAGCCTGGTTACCTAAAAACAGCCCCACACCCCACCCCAGGCATATGAACTTGCATCCTGTCTGCCAGCCCTCATTCTCCCCATACACCACTTGTGGAGCTGCTGGTCAGCAGCAGTCAAGCAGCACATGGACATAGAGAGGTCTCAGAGCTGACGCAGCTTTAGGAAAGCCAGGGCTAACTCAGAGAGATTAAAATTGTATGTGATTGTAGGAGACGCAGCTAGAGCCAAGCTTTTCCCCCACCCTGAGAAGTAGTGGCCAGAAAGGCTGCAGCCACCCAACCTGCAGTAAGGTGATGCAGAGTAAAGCAAGGGAGAAATACAAAGGGTGGGAGGATGGGAGAAGCTAGGGACATGGGATGGAGCTGGAATTGCTCTGCATTCCTGTGGCAATACTGTAGAAAACAAGGCTTAATCAGGTCTGCTATTCATAGATCAGTTGGTTATAATGATGTTAAATCCTCCAGTACTTGTCTGTCAAATTCACACTGAGATGAATAGGAACTAAACATGCTCAAGAGCCTTTGAAGTCTATATAAGTGCCTAGATACTAGCGTGGGGAGGTCTACCTTTAAATACCCATGCCTTAAAATGACAATGTATAAAACAACAGTTTCATCTTTCAGATACTAACTTTAATCATTATGTTGCCCAACTCACAAAAACCTTATCAAAATTACACAAAAAGTACACAGTTACATTCTACCCTGAGTAAAAATCAAATTTCTGAGACTATGCTACACTATTATTTCATTAAGGATATAACAATTTTCAATTAACGTAGACCTTAAAACAGTCCTTTTGTCTTCAAAACCACTAAATTTAGGCTTCCTTAACTATATTTTAGATACAAATGTAAAGTTACTGAAATGTCACAGAAGAAGTCATGAAAAAAATCTAAAGGCATGGCCTGCAGCAGAGAGAAAAAAGTGGATTTTTTCACTTGTGGAACAGGAGGACATGTATGGAAAATCCTGGCTGCTGGTTTTGCTGTTTTCAGTTCACTAGTAGAAGCATTGTCTCCATAGAGAGCTGCTTTCCTTCCTTCCCTCCTTCTCTAGAAAGAGGATAATGCACAGAAGGAATGATTTGAAGGAGAAATTGTTTTTCTCTTATCTTTTCCCATCTTTCAGTTACTTTTTATAACAGTGCTTAATTTTAAGGCAATAGTAACACAGGAGACATATTCAGGAAGAGCTGACCTAATAAAACAAGAAAGAAACAACTGGGAGACGTAGAAATCTGAAGAGCCAATGATATCCTCCAATACGGATGTATAAGGGAACAATCCCACTAGTTGTCTAGCTAGTGGCTGGGAAATCCCTGAGAGCTAACGTACTGCACACTACTGTGCATTTATTTCAGTGAAGGGAAAATCCAGTTTATTATCCCATTACAGGGCTTTGTTTCTGATGTCCTTACTCTCAAAAGCAGCAAAAGCACCAAAACAATGTATTGTTTAATATCAAACAACGATCTTGTTTCTCATCAGAACAGGGAAGCCAAAGCTTGCTGAACTGCACAGCCAGAATGAATATAACTACACATTTAGACTGGACTTGGCAAAGAAAATAAGGTATGGCATGCAAACAGGGAAAATATATAATAGGAGCAAAGGGAACCCATCTCTACTTGTCACGAGTTCCTCAAAGTGCCTTCCAAGCTGGGAGGCACAATGTTTTATAAACCCCATGCCAGTTCTTAGCTCAGAAAGAGGAACTGACCGCTGGAGATGTGGTTTGGGGGAACCGAGTATGTCACAGTTAGGTGGCAGAGTGGTGTGCAAGAGTCCCACCTGCTGAGAGCCTCGCATCTCAGATGCTGCATTGAAACAGTTCTTTCTCTTGATTTGGCTCAGAAATTACACTCTGGACATGACATTTTAATTGAAATTCTCAGTTCTTCTGAATACTTTTGGTTCTGATTGTGTATGCTCTCCACAAAAACTATGTTTTGTTAAAAAAAAAAAAATCTCAACAAGCCATAACATAAGCACATAATAAGCACATAATCCCCTATTTAGCTCTTGTCTCTTGAGAAGGAGCTGTAGATACTGCCTTCTAAAGGAGGATCACATTTATTTCTACAAGGGGAAGGAGGAGTAGATTGCCAGTGGAGGAAGGTCTGGACCACTGTCTGTACTGCACCTGCATTTGGCCTGTGAGAGAGCAGAGGGAGGTACATGTGTTATTTCCAGTGCCCCAGCCAGTGCCTCTGCCTGCTTTGATGCCTGGAGAAGCTCAGGGCAGTCCCATGCACTCTATTCCATGTAATAGATGAGTTCTCCAGTTCATCCTCTGTCCTGGTCTGCTAAGCATCCACATTGCGTCAGTGTTTGGTTTTGGGTTCTCTTTTAGGCATAACCAACCTGTTCTTCCTGAGTGAAGTGCAGATGTCACTCCAGGGACAGACAAAATGGATTAGCCTGTGCTAGGTGTGGTTGCCTAGGCTAATGCAGCAAGTCTTCCAAGAGGATCCCTGCACCCACAGGTGTGCTGTAACTCTGTGCTGCAGCCAAACACCCTCAGTTTCATGATTCCAATCTGCTACACTTCAGGAGCTGTTAGCTAACAAAAAGCTTAAGAGAAATTATAATTATGCCTTAGGACTAGAAGGGTCATCATAGGTGCTAGAGGAAACTTGAAACATATTGCAGATAATGAGCCAGCCTGCTCTGCAGGTTTAGTGGAGCACCACAGGTTTGGATACAAATTATAAATTTATATTAATTTAAATTAATAAATTGTTTGCTACCTACTTTTTGTTTCCCCCTTAGCAGCACAGAATATTTAGTAAATGTAAGTGAAAACTTCTGGTTGCAAAAGTTACTCTGAATTAATTTAATGTCCAGTAGGTTAGATAAATTTGGAAATTAGAGGCACAAGCTGAAGATGTTTTGTGTCATACCTCCATAAGACTCTGTGTGTTTCTACTGAAATCTGCCAAGAAAAACCTACCCTGGGCTCAGGTGAGGCAAAACTTGGTTTCCCTCTGACTCCTTAGAAGTAGAGTAGTTTTATGAAATGCAGGCCTACAATTAAAAGGTTTATTTTTCTATAAATGTGAAGAAACTTACATCTAGCCTTGAAGCATTTTGAGGGAGGTGTAAACTTTAATATACATGCCCTCAAGCCTGCCCCCAGCCCCCATGGGCATTTGCAGTGCAAGTGGTTAAAACCCCTAACAAATGCATGAAATCACCAAATACCATGAATGAAATGTGTTTTCCTAACACAAGAAATAGACACCCCTACCTGGGGGGGTGCAATACTTGATCTGCTGGTCACCAGTGCAGGTGAGCTCATCAGGGATCTCGAGATTGGAGGCTCCCTGGGCTGCAGTGATCATGCACTGGTGGAATTCACAGTCCTGAGGGTCACTAATCAGCCAAGAAGCAAAGTCAGGACCCTGGATTTCAGAAAAGCAAAATTCCAGCTGTTTAAAATGTTACTCAGCAGGATACTCTGGGAAACGGTCCTCAAGGATAAGAAAGCAGAACAGAGCTGGTAGATCTTTTAAGGACACTTTCCATAAAGCACAAGAGCTTTTGATCCCCAGGTGTAAGAAATCTGGTAAGAAAGGGAAGA
>VWZO01011426.1:25503-125531 GCA_013396975.1 Bucco capensis | reverse complement strand
GTGAGACCTCATCTGGAATACTGTGTCCAGTTCTGGAGCCCTCAATACAGAAAGGACAAGGACCTGATGGAGCAGGTCCAGAGAAGGGCCACAAGAATGATCAGGGGGTTGGAACACCTCTCCTACAAGGACAGGCTGAGGGAGCTGGGATTGTTCAGCCTGGAGAAGAGAAGGCTTCAGGGGGACCTACTAGTGACTTTCCAGTACCTAAAGAGAACTTACAAGAAAGCTAGAGAGGGCCTGTTTGCAAAGGCCTGGAATGAAAGGACAAGGGGCAATGGTTTTAAATTGGAGAGGAGTAGATTTAGACTAGATATTAGAAAGAAGTTCCTCACCACAAGGGTCATGGAATACTGGAACAGGTTGCCCAGGGAGGTGGTTGAGGCCCCATCCCTGGAGGCATTCAAGGTGAGGCTTGACAGGGCTCTGAGCAACCTGAACTAATTAGGGATGTCCCTGCCCACTGCAGGGGGGTTGGACTAGATGGCCTCCAGAGGTCCCTCCCAACCCAAACCATTCTATGGGAATGGTATTTCACAACCAGGTTTCAACAAGGAAGTCATGGTTTGGAGGTGACAGACTGCAAAAGAAATAGGCTATTTTTAAAAGTCAAGCCAAATGCTTGAAGAAAATCTTTCAAAAACTAGCCACCAGCACAGCTCCGTTTATGGGTCTGTTGAATCAGTGAGTAGCTGGCTCATAGATTTTGAGTACAAGTAATGATTTAACATCATGACCCAAGCAAGAAACTGGAACACCCTGAGAAATGATTTTGGTAAGGGTGTGTTTAATGAGTCAGAGTGTCTTGTTATATGATGGTGCATTTTCACATAGTGGGAGCTATTTTAATTCTGTAATAATCTGAGAAGCTGTGAAGGGTTGAATGCTTACTCCTTCTGTACCCTTGACAAGGCAAGATCGCTGTGTTTCCACCAGACCTATCTGGTGATAGACCAGGGTATGGAGGCACTGTGCACATGCCCTCCAGACAGCTGGAACTGTGAGCTGATCTGCAGCAGTCCTGCCCTTTGCTGTGCATTTTACCTGCTTTTAGGCCCAGTATTTATGTCTGTTCTTTTTCACATGAGAAGCCAGAGGAATAAATGACAAAAAGAGCATGGTCATGAATCAGAAATAAATCATGGTTGAAAACCAACTTGAACAGATAGTCCAGACAGGTACATTTGTTCTGGTGATCATTTTCTTAAAAAGAAACAAAACAAAACAAAGCAAAACAAAACAAAGCAAAACAAAACAAACTTCCAGCCTCTTTATTCAATCTCACACTAATTTTCTAAAAAAAACCAAACCAAACCAAAACCCCAAATATTTGACCCTATCCATCTCCTACTGACAGAGTTGACAGGAGACTTATACACACTCTAAAGTAGCTATATGACTGAAAACTGTTACTCCCAAATATTTTTATAAGCAAACAGGAAAATCTATTGCACATAAAAATGCCACCAATGTAATATGCTTATCTGAGGTCTCAAAAAGCTGCCCTCACAGCTAAAAATGTTTAATATTTATAAAGCCGCTTAATTTAAAAAACAGTGGGGTTTGGTAGTTTTGTTTGTTTGTGGGTTGTTTAGCTGGTTTGTTTGGTTTTTTTAATCAGATGAAAGTTGGATCTGGAACGGCCAAATGCCACTTGCTGAGCTATTTGCAATGGCTCCTCTGTCAGCAGCTGCTGCCATCTCTAATACCAGAATTCCACCTGCAGATACTGGGGTGTAGAGCATTAAGTGTCTTTCAGAGTCAAGGTAATCACCCAAATTAAAGAGAAGCAGAGGGAGGTTCCACTCATTGACTTGCTTGCAAATCTCTTTGTCAGACCCTTGCAGATGCCTCCCCTCACACAAACTCACAGAGCTCACAATCTGAAGGACGTAAACCAGAGATATTCGCAGTTTTTCGCTTTCCTTCAGAAAGATGTGCCTCCTGTTTTCCCAAAGAAACTCGTTGATGACCTAGAATTAACCTTTTTTAAAATTATGTGGACTTCACTAACAAAACCATAACATCAACTGCAAGTAACCTGAGTTTAAACAAAACAGTAAACTCCCTAAAACTGGATTTGACAAGCAGAAAAACAAAATAGAAGACACAGGTCCTATCTCCCACAGCCTGGCATGTTAGCACAGCTCTATTCCCAACTTACTGTCAAAATTTGACTTCCTAAAGCTGTCAAAATCAGCCTTCTTCAAAACAATCTTACCCCCCCTCCCTTTTCTTTTCTTTTTTTACATCTCCAGTATATGCAATAATAAAATCATCAGGCCTCAAAGTTCAGCACCATATAAACTTAAGCAGCTGTTAATAACTTGCCAAGCAGAGCAGTCATGGACTCTGGACACAAAGACTAGTGAGTTTGCTGGAGAGCACTACATACCCAGGGCTAACAGAGATCTGAGCTATGAAGTGCTTTTATTGGGTATTAATACAGAGGTCCTTCCCTTCATCAAGTGGGAGTTCAAGATGGCTTTCTTCACACAAGGGAAGAACTCACGAAAGCATGAGTTTGCTAGTTTTGCTAGTGTCCCCTAGAAGTCTAAGATTTGAATAAGAATGATTAGTATGCATGGTTTTGAGATAACACCCTCCTGACTTCTTTTTAAACAAGTTCTTCAGTTTTCCATAAAACAAATCTCTAATTAAATTCTCAATGCATCAAAGTATAAGCCAGTGAAAACAGTTTATATCTCATCTACATTAACACAATTACAACATGTTTAATATGACATATGTGCTGGCTGGGGTGGACTCTATCTGCCTCTCCCAAAATGTAGCCAGAGGTCTCAGTAACCTTGCTACCACTGCAGTTATTGCAGAGAAGAGCTTTCACTGTGTTCCATGCTGCCTTGAAGACACTCCCAAGTAATTCAACATCTTTTTATTGAAACTTCCTTGTTTAAATACAAATGAAGAGCAGAACTGAGCCTACAGTGCTGAATGAACGTAAACTGAAATGCCTTAACCAGATTTCATTTCTATGCCTTCCCTCTTTTCTCCCACAGGAGAGATGTGTCATCATGAAGTTTAAAAGAAAGCTCTCTGTATCCTGCTTCCGTGTACAAAAGGCTGCTCACCTCTCTATTTACCATTTTAAAAACTAACTAAAAAGAAACACATTCTTCATCAAAAAAAGTCCTTTATGTCTATTCAGAGAGCAGTCACTTTGAAAAACGATCAGTTACAGACACGTACATTTCCCTGGTTAGTGAGATTCATAGCATTTGTATCCAACATCAAGCATCAACTCGCCAACCATTTGCAGCAAAATATTCTGCAGCAGAAAATAGATTACTACCTAGACAGAAAAACCTTATCATACAGAACATCACCAGATTAAAAAGCTGTCCATAACTCTAGTTTTAATATGGGATATCTGTAATTATGGTGATAGTACAGAATCACAGTGATGATTTTCACTCTTACTGATCAGAAAAAAATTACTCTTTTCAGGCTCATTGGAGCAGCTGCACAGCACAGGATGGACCAGGAGAGTCTTTGTTGACTGTAGCCCAGGGTGAAAATTCACTATAGCTTTGTGGAGGAGGACTGTAGTCTGTTGAGTCTGTCAAAATATGTTTCTGTTGGATTTACTGACCATTCCCCTTATCTCCAGATTGTGAAAAGGAGGGAGGATATTGCCTTCAAGCCTCTAGAAATCCTTTCCCATCAACTGTGGTACATATGGTATTCAGGTGTACAGATGCTATCACAGGACACCAAAACACAAGATCTTTCAGAAGTAGAAATATTTTAAAAAGAGAGAAATCAAGAAAACAGGCTTGCTTAGGCCCTTCTTATAGCTCCTCAGCCCTGTTGTCTTGGATTTTCACCCAGATGACCCTGGTCTGCTATGGGGTGTGATAAGCCTCTGGAGGCAGGCAGCTCCTCCAACATCCAGACGGCTGGACATTAGTCAGTCTCACCCACTCCCTTCATTCACTGCTTTCCTTGTTTGTTTCTATGATAATGCTCCTCTCCACGGGACTTTTTCACAGGGTTGTCTTGAGACACCAGGTGCCCAGAGCTCCTGCCCTCCCTTCCAGCCCTCCCCTCAGCAGAGGGCAGCAGGGCTCCCCCCATGCCCACCCCTATTTCATGCACTCTCCACAGAGAGGTCCAGGATGGGTGATACTCATTTGCTGATACAGAGCTAAGCTTTGTGCTTCAAGACTGATTGACAAAAAGTTTTAAGTAAAAACGAAGCACTAATACCTCCAGTAACCTTCACAAATGGAACAGTAATACTGATGTCTAAAGATTTAAGTGTATTTTGTAGATTTTTAGAACTTTTAAGATTATGTGAAGCTCCCTGGATTGTTTGTATATTAGAAGCCACCTGCAGATAGCTTGAAGACAAAACATGAGAAGAGGGCCAAGCCCCAGGTGGGCTCTCTCCGAGGGGTAGGGCTGAAGAACATTGGGGGTGGACTATTGGAAAACCTAGAGCCAGGGTTGGCTATAGATATCAATATGTGAATTACTAATAAAGCACATAAAAGGTGCAATCCCTTGGGCAGCACGCACATCCATGTACAGGATCCTGAAGATGTGGAAGCTTCCAATTAAAGGTAACTCTATCTTTCTCCATTAACTTTGTACTGTGTCTGTTTTCCAGAAAATTCATTATCAATACCTCCAGTAACTTTCACTGTACCAACTCTGCCATCCATACTGGGGGTATCCACCATCAAGCCGAATAAGCTTTACACACAGTAATCTCAGGCACTCTTTGTACAGTTTCATGCAGATGTAGTGGTGCCTAAAGATACTTGTAGAGGTCCATTGGCACATCCTATAAATTTTTAGTTCTACAGCCTGAGTTTTTCTCTGGAAATCCACTCAGAGCCATCCTTGCCATGATGTCTATTTAACTGCCCAGGCAGGCATAGCCCCCTCAGATACAGTATTTACTCATAAGCACAGCCTGATGAAGCCTCTTTGGGATGCAGTACATAGGACAATGTAGTTCCCCAGGATAATATTAGCAGGAATAAACACAATATCAGGCAGAGAAGGGTTTGCAGAATCAAGATTTTAACTATCAATCCCACTGATTAACACCAATGGATTAAGTAATCCCATTAAATTCAACCTGTAGGTGCCTAGCCACAAATTTTCTATTCTCAAGTCCTTAGTTTCAGCTTTATTTATCAAGTTGGCTGCTTACACAGAGCTAACTACAGGTGTGGTTTGACATCTCTGGGAGCCATTCAAGAGAAAGAGCTTCATGATTGTGCAGCTGCCTTTAGTATTGCTTGGAGAAACGTTAACAGAACTGCCATATAACAGGTCAGAAAAATAATGTTTCTGTGCACTGTAGAGTGTTTCATAGCAATTTTCCCTCTAAAGCATTCCCAATTTTCCAGGTGAAATTATTCAGTTCAGTAAAGCTTAGCATGATGCCAGCTGACAGGCTGTCTAAGGACTGCTGCTGGAGTTGCTTTCAGCTGCCATTACAGAAACTGCTTAAAGGAAGGAAGACCCAAGTAAGATGTGCATTTTTTTCTGGAAAAATATCACTGCTATAGTACCACAGAATTTGTCTGATAATATCTTTGCAGGAGGTAGGAAGCACTGGAATAATGACTCTTTTTTGCAGCTCTTCAGGAAGGATGAAGTCAGTAGTGGCTTCACATCTGTAAAACATAACTTACTTCACTCAACAACCAAAAGTTATTGGTTTGTACAATGCATTTTCAATTTTGAGCCAAATACTGAAGAAGCAATCTGACAACCCTTCTAACTTCATTCCTTCCAAATACAGAGGTTAAATGGCACTGCAGCTTTTGATCAGTGTCTTTTGTTTTTCACTCCCATAGCCTTGGAGATGCAGGGAAGATCAGTAAATCCATGAGTTAGGATACTGTAGTATGAGAAGTAACTCTTTTTTTAGTCAACCACTGAAAAAAATAATTTCTGCTAAAGCTATTGGTTATCTTTTCTACTTTTGCCTTCCAGTATTTAGCAAATACATTTTCATATTGACAGCTGTTGTTAAATGTTGGAAGCAAAGAAAAATATTTGGACCCAACAACTGGGGTAGGACTGCCATTCATTTGGATAGATATGTTTAATCATCAGCTATATACTGCACTCTGATATGTGCAACATCTGACTTCTGATGAGATAAAAGTTCTGCAAGTTATTACTGAAAACAACAAACTGATTAAAGAAATACTCTAATTGAAAGTACACATTGCAAGGAAGAAAAAAATCAAGATCTAAGCATTCTTTTCTCATTGACATCATTTGGAACTGCATATAAATGCATCCAATAAAAAATCATTTGGTAATTAAAATAATTTAAGTTACCGAATGTCACAGAAATTACTTCATTTTCAGCTGCAATTCATGGGTTAACACTTTGTTTTATTTTAGCAAAATTGAAAAGCTGGATGTCAATGCATTGCTAGTACTTTTTCTCAGCTGGGAATGCACAAGGGTAAGTTTGCTTGTCTCTAGTCACTGTCCTTTAAGATTTGCATTTTACCTGATCATTTAATTTACTGCAACAGAAAGGAAAAGCAGCTTATTGTTGCAAAAATATTCTTCTGCAACTGGATCTGAAAAGGTAAATCATTTCCCTCAGAAAACTCTTACTCCAATTAAAGGTAATATTTGTACTTCTGCCTTAAGGAAGTAAATTACTTAAATCTGATGTTGTAAAATTGCTCTGCAAGTAACACAAGAGAGCTATTCCAGTCCTGTGGGTGTTGTACAAGTAGACAGCTATAGAAAACATTTTCCAATATTCAGAAAGAAAAGCAGGGACCTGCATCTTCCTAGAAGGACAAATACTCCTGCCAGGAACCAGAGAGCAGCTTGCTCTTCTGTCTCAAGCCCAAAACATCTGCAATGTCCTTATCCAGGTGCTATGTGACTGCTGTGTCAGGGGACAAAAAAAAGTAAAATTAAAAAAGGTTCTAAAGCTCTTTGCTTGGAGTATGATCTTAAAAAAGAGGTCCAGTACAGCAAACCCCAAGTAACCCATCTGATCCAGGTGATTTGTTGTCAGTGTCTTTGTAATGGGGAATCAAGGAAAGTGATTGCAACATCTCACCTGCGGTGTGATGGCTGCTACAAAAACAAGTACAGTAACAAATGAAAGCTTCTGGAACAAGTGCTGGAGTGCAGGAGGTCACTGGGTGCACAGCCTGGATGTTCCTCGTGGCACCTGCCTGGTGACAGCCCTGTCACCCACTGAAGGAGAGCAGGGACCAAGGCTACTCCTTCATTCTTACTGGTCTGTTCCACCTCGTATACCCAGAATAAGATTTTGCTGGCCAGGCTGTCCTCATGAATCCTGTGCAGTCCTGCTCCTTTCAGTGTATGTACACAGGTTTAATCAAGTGAAACCTGGTAAACAGCTGTGTTGGAAGTTGAAGTCAGACACTTGGAATGAGATATGCTTGCTTCACTTTAGCATGTAATAATATGTTATTATTTACTGAAGCAATTTAAGTTGCCCATAATTCGCAGATAGTTATGATCCCTTTGCTCTGAAACCTATCTATTTGATGATGTTTTTCCTTGACTTCTTGATTCAGAGATGGAAAGGGGTTGGCATTGCTCTGAAAAAAGTCCTCCATAGTGCAAATAGGACTCAAAGGCTGAAGAGATATTGCCAACAGTCTTATTCCTTCCATTTAAGCCACATAATCTCCCTTTCAGTCACCAGCTAGAACCCTATCTTTGTATGAAAACAGACAAGATAACATTGTCATCACTGTCTTTTGTTTCAGATATTTTTTTTATAATTCAGTCTCTGTGAGCTCCGAGATAAGATTTGACCTCTTTCTTTATTTACTGCAAAATAAACTTCTACATCAGTTCAGTTTACTGTCAAACACTGGAACCACCATTCATGGGAGGAAAGGGCAAGAATCATACGTAAGCTATGACACACATGAAAATCACAGGCTTCAATCATTGTCATGCTTTACACTTATAATTTCACCAATAGACTGAATCTACATTGTAGCCTTTACCAAAATTTTTCTTGAATAATATTCCAATCCTTTAAAGCAGATACTTGTAGGAATCCAGTTGCTTTGTTCTCTGGTAATGTTTTCCATGCTCTTTGTTTTAAGAGTTTTAGTACTTCTAGGAACTTAAGCCAGACTTAGAGTGCTTTTAAGAAAGTAAACACCGTTGAGCATATACAAAGCATAAACAGCATATCATGTGCAAGCCCAGTTAGCAAATATCAAGAAAATCTGTCACATCAGGGAGAATTGAAGCAAGCAGCAAGCACAGCTAGGACCTGACACTGACAAACAAATTAGAAAAACCCCTCTTTCTTGCCTTTTGTTTTGTACACAAAACATACTGTAAACAAATGGTGAACACTGAGTACACACCACTGCCTTCACCCTGAGCCCTCTTCAGGATGACTTAACAGTTACCCAGGATGTAAAAAATCATTTTTGGGGAGTCACAGAATCACAGAATGTTAGAGATTGGAAGGGACCCTCAGGAGATCATCTAGTCCAACCCCTGACAGAGCACGTTCACCTAGAGCATGTTGCAAAGGATGGTGTCCAGGTGGGTTTTGAATATCTCCAGAGATGGAGACTCCACCACCTCTCTGGGAAGTCTGTTCTAGTGCTCCATCACCCTCAAAGTAAAGAAGTTCCTCCTTATGTTTAGATGAAGCTCCCTATGTTCAAGTCTGTGCCCGCTACCTCTTGTCCTGTCACTGGGCATCACTGCAAAAAGACTGCTCCCATCCTCCTGTCACCCCGCATTAAGTATGTATAAGTATTGATAAGATCGTCCCTCAGTCTTCTCTTCTCTAGGCTAAACAAACCAAATTCTCTCAGCCTTTCCTCATGAAAGAGCTGTTCAAGTCCCCTAATCATTCTTGCAGCCTTTCTCTTTACCTTCTCCAGAAGTTCCCTGTCCTTTTTGAACAGAGGAGCCCAGAACTGGATACAGTACTCCAGATGTGGATCACTAGGGCAGAGTAGAGGGGGGTCACCATATATACTTATGTAAAGACACATCCAGACCAGCAAAACACACACAGAGGATGGATCCTGCATAAAAGAGTCAGTTCCACATGAGTTTCCACTGTGTGGTCAAAACTTTTAGTCACTGAGCAAACTTAAAAATAAATGTTTTAATCTATTCACCTTCACCTCTCTCAGTGGCATATGCNAATCAAGGAAAGTGATTGCAACATCTCACCTGCGGTGTGATGGCTGCTACAAAAACAAGTACAGTAACAAATGAAAGCTTCTGGAACAAGTGCTGGAGTGCAGGAGGTCACTGGGTGCACAGCCTGGATGTTCCTCGTGGCACCTGCCTGGTGACAGCCCTGTCACCCACTGAAGGAGAGCAGGGACCAAGGCTACTCCTTCATTCTTACTGGTCTGTTCCACCTCGTATACCCAGAATAAGATTTTGCTGGCCAGGCTGTCCTCATGAATCCTGTGCAGTCCTGCTCCTTTCAGTGTATGTACACAGGTTTAATCAAGTGAAACCTGGTAAACAGCTGTGTTGGAAGTTGAAGTCAGACACTTGGAATGAGATATGCTTGCTTCACTTTAGCATGTAATAATATGTTATTATTTACTGAAGCAATTTAAGTTGCCCATAATTCACAGATAGTTATGATCCCTTTGCTCTGAAACCTATCTATTTGATGATGTTTTTCCTTGACTTCTTGATTCAGAGATGGAAAGGGGTTGGCATTGCTCTGAAAAAAGTCCTCCATAGTGCAAATAGGACTCAAAGGCTGAAGAGATATTGCCAACAGTCTTATTCCTTCCATTTAAGCCACATAATCTCCCTTTCAGTCACCAGCTAGAACCCTATCTTTGTATGAAAACAGACAAGATAACATTGTCATCACTGTCTTTTGTTTCAGATATTTTTTTTATAATTCAGTCTCTGTGAGCTCTGAGATAAGATTTGACCTCTTTCTTTATTTACTGCAAAATAAACTTCTACATCAGTTCAGTTTACTGTCAAACACTGGAACCACCATTCATGGGAGGAAAGGGCAAGAATCATACGTAAGCTATGACACACATGAAAATCACAGGCTTCAATCATTGTCATGCTTTACACTTATAATTTCACCAATAGACTGAATCTACATTGTAGCCTTTACCAAAATTTTTCTTGAATAATATTCCAATCCTTTAAAGCAGATACTTGTAGGAATCCAGTTGCTTTGTTCTCTGGTAATGTTTTCCATGCTCTTTGTTTTAGGAGTTTTAGTACTTCTAGGAACTTAAGCCAGACTTAGAGTGCTTTTAAGAAAGTAAACACCGTTGAGCATATACAAAGCATAAACAGCATATCATGTGCAAGCCCAGTTAGCAAATATCAAGAAAATCTGTCACATCAGGGAGAATTGAAGCAAGCAGCAAGCACAGCTAGGACCTGACACTGACAAACAAATTAGAAAAACCCCTCTTTCTTGCCTTTTGTTTTGTACACAAAACATACTGTAAACAAATGGTGAACACTGAGTACACACCACTGCCTTCACCCTGAGCCCTCTTCAGGATGACTTAACAGTTACCCAGGATGTAAAAAATCATTTTTGGGGAGTCACAGAATCACAGAATGTTAGAGATTGGAAGGGACCCTCAGGAGATCATCTAGTCCAACCCCTGACAGAGCACGTTCACCTAGAGCATGTTGCAAAGGATGGTGTCCAGGTGGGTTTTGAATATCTCCAGAGATGGAGACTCCACCACCTCTCTGGGAAGTCTGTTCTAGTGCTCCATCACCCTCAAAGTAAAGAAGTTCCTCCTTATGTTTAGATGAAGCTCCCTATGTTCAAGTCTGTGCCCGCTACCTCTTGTCCTGTCACTGGGCATCACTGCAAAAAGACTGCTCCCATCCTCCTGACACCCCGCATTAAGTATGTATAAGTATTGATAAGATCGTCCCTCAGTCTTCTCTTCTCTAGGCTAAACAAACCAAATTCTCTCAGCCTTTCCTCATGAAAGAGCTGTTCAAGTCCCCTAATCATTCTTGCAGCCTTTCTCTTTACCTTCTCCAGAAGTTCCCTGTCCTTTTTGAACAAGGAGCCCAGAACTGGATACAGTACTCCAGATGTGGATCACTAGGGCAGAGTAGAGGGGGGTCACCATATATACTTATGTAAAGACACATCCAGACCAGCAAAACACACACAGAGGATGGATCCTGCATAAAAGAGTCAGTTCCACATGAGTTTCCACTGTGTGGTCAAAACTTTTAGTCACTGAGCAAACTTAAAAATAAATGTTTTAATCTATTCACCTTCACCTCTCTCAGTGGCATATGCATACAAGGAACTTAAATCCTCACATTTTTTCTGTATCTACTTTCTTGGAACATGGAAAGAAATCTTGAAAACTTAGTCACTTTGCCTATTTTTGCAAAGCTCATTCAAAAATCAGCAAATATTTTTCAGCATGAGTCACTACCCATATCCCTGTTGCAATAACTGGATTACACATTTTCACTCTAGCTTCTGTTTGTACTCTTCAGTTAGAAGATGAGCTGAAGTCAGTTGTTTTGAGATGAACCATGAAGTTTTCAAATGCAACTGTGCATTTATCGTTTGTTTGTTTGAAAATACAGCAAAATCAAAACAACTAGCTAATCAAGACCAGATTAAGCAACCTGTACTTTAGATGACACCATGCAGTCAACTGCAACTGACACAAGCACACTGAAAAATAATAATGCTAACTCCTCCTCTGACTTTTAGGGAATAAACTTTTGGCAAACCTTATAACGAAGCTCTGTTTCCCTTCTGCCTCTCATAGCTATGAAAATCAAAGTGGAAAACAGTACCTGGGGAGAAGCTAGTGTGCTCCTGCAGTTGCTGGCTGCTGCTGGGCTCCCAGTGCTTGCCTCCCTGGGCAGCCCAGCACCACCGTGGCCACAGCTGCCTGCACAGGTCAATGTTTTACCAGGCTGTGAGCAGTCTGCTGTCCCACCCTTCCTGCAAACATACCGTGGGGAAAGCAGCACTGGGGCCATAAGGGCAGAGTCAACGTCAGAAGGTTGCCCCTTTCTACCCACTCTGTCCTCAACAGAGAAAACAAAGCACACAGAAAAAAGGGAAATCTGCTAGAGGGGGATGTAGGGAAAGCATACCATGAAGGGAATAAAAAAGGTACGTAAATATTTCTATTAATAGATAATTTGTGGCAGGTAAGTCATGATAACCTTTCTCTGTATTGTTCTAAGGCTGCATGCAAGCCTAGGCATGTCTGGCTGAAAGCTGAGAGAGAACGCTTAATTTATAGGAGTACATAATTTTCCAAATAAGTCTTCAGCATAAGAGAGTAGTCATTCAAATGACAGCTAAAACTTCAAAATAACAACAAGCCCCCCTGAAGCTGCATGATAAAATAACACAGAGGGAGCCCAAATACAAGACCAGCAAAAAGAAATGGCTGAGGCAATCTGTGATGTTTTACCTTGCAGGAGGAGGCTCTGCTCCTGTGTCTCAGCTTCTCAGGAGTGCCTCAGAGTTAAAGCTCTACCTACACTAACTGGAGCTTTCCCATTCCCAGCAAGTTAACAATTACAAGTAGAGGGCAGATGAAATGGGCTGGCAACAGAGCGCAGCGCTGACAAAGTGCTGCTGCCGCTCCCCGAGGAAGAGAGGACAGCTGTTGAGCTTGGGAAGGACTCAGAGGCTGAGACACAGTCTCTACTCCCAGCCTGGAGGAGTCTTTGAGTACCTGGTACACAGCTGTGTGCCTATGGAGGAGCAATGGGAAAATCTAGGCTATGTTTTGTGTCCTGGTTTTGTGACACTGCCTCGTTTGTCACAGCCTTTCAGTCCTGGTTTGGGGAAGAGTGATTCATTTTGTCCAGTCTAGGATTCCTGACTTGAGCAGTATGTATTTTAATACACTTGTTTAAGGAGAAAATCTACATCACCGACTGCTCTAGCTAGCCAGACTTGCTACTAAAACCAGCCACACAGTGCAACAAGCAGTATGTCCATGTGCTCGGTTTGCTGTTGATCTGGATCTTGTATGGCATCACACAGAGATGAGGTTGTCTGAACTCAGTGATGCTGGGCTGAGGAACACTAGCTGAGTCTATGTCTGAGTCTCTCTATTGGAGAGGCTTTCTCTGCCCACTGGGCACACTGTGGTGTACTCACAGGCAGCCAGGGGCACAGCTGTGTCCAGCCCACCAGCCGGCATGTGCATGTGACACCACTGGTGCAGCACCAGGCCACGGCCGGACTTAAGTGTATGTGTCACCAAAACCAGGAGTGCCTTCCCCAAGCCAGGACTCCTGAGGGGACTTCCTCAGAGCCCAGAGTAAGCCCACAGGGGCCAGTGTGTGGCCAGACACTGCAACAATATGAGCCCTGTGGCTGCAGCCTATGCTGCACGCCCAGTACACCCAAAACACACGACCTTTCTCAACATTTCAAGGTTGCCACCATTTGCTGTGGGCTCTTTCAGGTGTGGTGTTCCTTCCTGCCAATCCGCACTCCTCTCGCCTCCTCTTTTGTCTCAAAAAAGAAAGCCAAAAGGAGAATCTCTCACAGATTAGGTATTTAAGGCCACCACAGCCTGTTGACACAACAGAGAAAGTATATGGACTTCCCTATAGCTGCTTCTGTAAAACAACTTGGAAGACCTGACAGTGCCTTTTGCTTAAGCCTTATTAATTCCCAATCATCAGATGTATTCCCTCTAGAGAAAATCCCTCACAGCTGCTTTACAGCATCTGCTTCCAACCTATGAAGAAGAGCACTATAATGAATGCACAGGGGAGGGAGAGATCCATCATCTGCCAACTTCTCAGACATGCAGCAGGACACTTGCTACATCATGTTAGCCTCTCAGTGCCTCGTTGATGCCTTGTCTGTAAGTGGAAATAACAATCTGCTATTCCACAGAGCTGCTTGGAGCCTCAGCTGTGACTATCATCTGTGAGACGCGCAAGAAGGAAAAGGGTTTTTATCTGAAAGAGCTTATCTGCACTTTAGACCCTGCCTAACCAGCTCCAGGGAGCAGGAACTGCTGGTAGCAGTCTTGCTCCATCTGGTATTGAGCATTTTCCCAAAGAGGTGCACTAGGTGGGTGATGGGGAGAAGTCCAGCCATGCTGTTTCTCTCTCCTGCTTAGACACTACATTCAAGATCTCTCAGATCTTCCCAACAAAACCTGTGTGGAAGAGACCATATTTCTGTGAAACAATCTGCTTTTGGCAACTTGGTGTTTCCTGGTTGTGGGAGCATTTCAGCAGAAGGCTCTGGAGAAACATTACCCACTCATCTGAATCAGATCTAGTTTTATTGCCATCATGTTTCATACCACAATACTGCTGGTCTGGTCTTTGACAAGGTTAGAAACTGAGGCTGCAGTGGTGAGATTTGGAAGTGGAAGAGCAGCATGCTGGTATTCCGGTTATGGATACAGCTCAAATTTAGTTGGCCTGGTAGCATACACAAAGTCATTACCTTTATAGGAATGTTGTACAAATACTTTTCTGTGGTGCTATTACTTCTGCAAAGTGTGTTAGCCCAGTATAGTCCTAAGAGAGTAAAATTTCGTGTAGTATTGACCCACTGAGGCCAAAGGACTTCAGAGAAACTCAATTATCAGTCATAGATGCCAGGTGTGGCTACCACAGAAAAACAAAGACTTTGCTAAGGTACAACTGGACAAATAGAACAGTGGACAATTTGATGGGTCATCTTAATCTTCCCTTGCTGATGAGCTGATACAATGCAACATAAACAAAATATTTTCATTGTTGAACAAGCAATAAGAAAAAATAATCTTCCTCGCATACCTCTGTATAGCTACCACCTTGTGAGAACTCAGTCCTTCATTCCCATAAGCTTGTGCAACCTTTTCTCTAGTTTTCAGAGATAAACTTCTAAATGAAAAACATCCAAAACCAACGAGTTTTACCTCTTTGTAAGAAAGTGCTAGCAGTAGTAATTTTATAGGCTGTTACATCAGAAAGCAAGTTGCAAACATGAACAACTGGATTAAGTGCTGTTTTGAGGCATTTCCCTGAAGTGATGATGCCTTTGGCTCTTCCGCAGGCTGGGGTAGGGTGAGATAAAGTAATTTCCCAGAGGTCAAGCAGCCAGACAGTACTGTGCCTGCAGTCAGCTCTGTAGGTAACATTGCCTGTTTTCCTGAAATGAGTGTGGTCAGCTTCTGGCCAACTCAAATTTAACATACTTCTCCTTATTTTCCACTCAGCTCTGAGGTTTTCACAGTTGAGGGCTCAGAGAGAGGTGGATGTTTCTCAGGAGGCCAGGTCTGCCCCTGTGTCACCTGGTCCAAAGTTCCCTGCAGCACACTTTTGCAGATAACCAGGGGTGAGTTTCTGATTAACACACAACTGACAAGAGGGATTGTGACCCATGGAAACTTGGCATTTCAGTCTTTGCTCAGTGTGCAACCTTTGTCACAGAGCATAGGTTTCAAGGGCAACGTAACACTTGCGTATTTACTAACTGCAAATGGAGGAGGTGGTGTGTTGTACAGCGCACAGACTGCAAAGTCAAACATTAATTTAGTACAGACACCCTATAACTTCAGACTGGCTTGGGAGCAAGTAAAGTAAAAGATCTGGATATTAAAAATGAAAAAGCACCTAAAATTCACAGGCTTTGGGGCAAAACACTTTCAAAGAAACACCAATTTACTTACAAAAGGTTAGCAGCCTTAGTAACCCATAGACCTAACAACAAAATTAAAATGTGTGGATCAGGTAACAGAAAGGGAAATTTCTGTGAATCTTAAATGGGGTTTAATTTTGTTTCAGTTTTCTTTCAACAGATGCGTTTGTATTTCATCCTGCATGACAACATTGGCTTTGGAAAACAGTACAGGCAGATCCAGAGGGCCTACTGTGGAGACTTTGAAAACTTTACATTCCCAGTAAAGAAACTCATGGACCCGAGCACACAATGCTGCCAGGAATATGTCCAGACTCATCCCCTAAGCAACATGTCAAAACCATCTCCCCAGGAAATACAGCACTGATCATCTCCATTGGGAGTTAAGTCCCCTCCTCTGGAGCAGAAGAACTAACAACTGCCTGCTGCAAAAGAAACAGGTGGGAAGGGAAAAGTAATCCCTGTGAGCCGTGGAAGATCGTTATCATATAGGAAAATAGCACAGATGTGAAGCGTGCATTGAGAGAGCTCTTCAGCAGTGGCCTGAAGGTGGCACACATGAGGACACCTCTCCAGCTGTGCGTTTGGCTGGGTGTCTGGGCTCTCAGAAATCATACCTGGCCGTGCCAGCAGTAGAAAAGATACAGCCTTGCCATACCTATTCTTCCCTTCAGTCCATAACTTAATATCTTGTGCTGAGATTTCATAGCAAAATACCCTGTAGATCTTCATCTAATACAGAATAACTCCTCAGCACTGGACAGACCAAGTGCTCCTCCAGCAGATAAGAGGAAAGAGATAGTAAGGGAATTATTTGCAAACTGCCTCTACTAGCTGATCCTAGAGCTGTTTTTCTACTGGTTTCACTAGGTAGAGTTTCAATTATCACTGTTCTCTTGCAGGGAGCAGACCTTGCAAAATAAATGAGACATGTAAGAAACTGAATGTTGCTGGGAAAGGATATTTGCAAGCAGTTTCTGTAACGCTGACTTGTTAAACAACTGGCTAGCAAAAAATGGGCAATGCAGGTAAAACATCAGATAACTCCAGGCTATAAATTCTGCCCTCCCCCCCCTGCGAAAAGAGGGTTTATTCAAAATCAAAAACCTTGTCCCACATTTCTTGTTCACTCCCTTATTTGCAGCTTCACCCCCCTACAAAACCCAGTATTTCAAAACCTTATCATTCAAACCTTTCTTGAGAATTGCCTATTTCGACTTTGTCTGTGCTTTGTATGACCACACTATGCTGGTGATTTAGCAACTTCACACTCCAGACAAATATTACAAAATATTCCCTTCTTCATAGCTGTTCAACTGCTTTTACATGTATTGCTACATTGCATGATGGCCACCCACAGTCATGCTTAGCAAAGGATGGTGTTGGAAATGCAATGGTTTGAAATCACATATGTGCATTCCCGGTCAGCTTTATTTTGGTGCTGAATTCCCTCAGATAAGCTGCTTCTGGGATTTCCCTGATATGACAGTTACTGAACAGGGAGAATCCTCAGGCTCAGGCTTCAATGGTGCTGGTTTAGTCAGGATCCTCACAGGCTATGACTGGGTCTGTGTGGTTTGGGTGCTTGAGCAATGTCCCTGTCGCATCTCTGGTCCTTTGTGTCTGCCTGCACAGACCAGGAGTGGAGGAGCGAATAGATAGGTTGGCAGTGGCCCATGGGCAGATGCCCCCAGGAGCACCTGTGGCACCAGAAGTGCCTGACAGGCATTCTGGTTCACCATTGGGATGGCACTGGGTGCATGTAACAGTGTCCATAGGGCACGAGTGCGACAGAAAGGTACCATGGCAAAGCTGGAGGCCTTCTCAGCTGCAGCAGATTACTACTGTTTCAGGAAGAAAACCAGAGGCTATTCAACCTCATTTTTAGATGAACCCACCTCTCACTTAGACACTAGAATAAGTCTAAGCCAAAACCAGAGCCCCATAGATTATCTGGGCACAAGTGTCAGAAGAGGAGTTGTGAAGAGCAGAGCGACTTTGTAGCTCAGACCCTTTCCACAGGAGGCTGGCATGGCAGCTGTTACCTCTGAGACTGTGCTCAAGCACTGCAAACACCAACCCAAGGCATCATGCATCCGAAAGCCAAGCAACATGCAGCAGCCAGGCACAGTCCGCAAGGAGTCCTTCGCAGTGAGTGCCATTTGCCACAGAAATGTGCTGCCAGACACGAAAGGCAGGTAGAAAATATACTAGAATAAAGTATTTATAGGTTTCTGTGACTGTTGCTTAAAAAATGTAAAAATTTGAAAAATTAAATAAACCTAATATCAGCATAGTGTTTTCATATTTGCCATTTTGCCATCTAATTCAGATTCTAACACTTGATGACATGAAACATCCTCATCAGACTCTGAAAATGCAGCTAATTGCTTTGAATGAATGCCAGGACATTTCATAAGTTGGAGGGGCAGGATGTCATACAGAAGGACCTGGACAAGCTGAAGAGGTGGGCCCAGGTGAACCTCATGAGCTTCAACAAGACCAAGTGCAGGGTCCTACACCTGGGTCAGAACTACAGAGGGTAGTGGTCAATGGCTTGATGTCCAGCTGGAGATCAGTGACAAGTGGTGTCCATCAGGGCTCCATACTGGGGCCTGTTCTGTTTAATATTTTTATAAATGATATCAACAGCAGCATTGAGTGCACCATCAGCAAGTTTGCAGATGACACCAAGCTATGGGGTGCTGTTGATGAGTTGNGCTTCAGTACACAGATGCCTTTTACAGCACATCCTCCTCATCACCAAATTCAAGGCACAAGAAATGACATTTGTAAATGAGTGGGATAAAGGTCTGAAGGTCTGACTCACACAGTGGACCTCCTGTTTTGTGGAGGAACCCCAGAGGCTTCCTGAAATCGAAACAGATTGAGGAGGGGAGGGAGCCTAGAGGTAACAGCATGGCTAAGACATGTCAGGAGCTAGACAAGCAATCACAAAAACATGAGGAAGATTGAGGATGCTTAGGGTGGATTCAGGGACTTGATAATTTTCTGGAAGGAATTTAATAGAGTATCATAGAGATTAACCAATGTGGTTCAGGAGGAACAAAAGTCGTGGACTGCTATGGGTCAGGTGATACCTGGAAAGGAATGTGAGGCAGAGCTGGACGGCATCTTGCACGTAGAAAAAAAGATGAGAGGAAATCTATACATTCTGAAGGGAAATAAAAAATAAGATGGGAAACTCAGCTGCTGGGTTGAGGTAAGGTGTTTTTAGAGGAACAAGTAATAAGACATAGTAATGCTTGTGAGAAAGGGTAAAATTTATGATCTACAAGGAGAAAATGAGGGTTGAACTGGAAAGAGGAAGCAGTAAATACAGAATTTGCAAATACTGGCTTTAAGGAAGTGTGAATGTACCAGGTAAAATAGCAGTGTGGTGAAACAATGTATCCAAAAGGACAAGTAGTCCCTGGATGAAGGAAGAATTGATAGGTCATCTACTTTCAACCCAGGCATTGGCACCACTGCACTGGCTGCTGAAAGTCACACTGGCACAAAGGTGAAAAAGATGGAGTCCATCTAAAGGGAAGAGTGCAGGAGGTGACAGCGCAAAAGGGCCTGACTGCAGAAAATGACAGAGGTTGTGGCCAAAATTATTTGTGTGGTGGAACTGGTCCAGGGGCAAGGGTGAAAGGAGGAGCAGGAACTGAAGGAGTAATGTCTCAGAAAGAAAAATGAAACAACAAACCTTTTTCCTGTTTATGATAAAAATACTCAGAGATTTTCTTACTTATTAAAAATCTTCACATAAAGGGAGCCTAGGAGAACCAGCAATACCCTCCCTACAGTAGCTACATTACATGTGCAAAACAATATATTGCTAAACTTGGGCTTTTTTCCTTTTTTTTGTAAGGACTAAAAACCAGATATAATTTACTCCCATGCACACACGACTAATAATACACTGTGCTTGTAGTGCTCCCATCCATTGTATGAGAGCTGGAGAACTGAGTAACACAATGTTCTGTACCAGAAAACTGAAGCATTTAGCCAGTGCGTCCGTTTCCCAGAGTAGTGTTATGGCATTTCTATTTTCTAGATCTTCCATTAATGCTCAAAGCAAATCTGGTTTTCCATGCAAAGGAATGATTTAAAAGAAAATCTATAATGCCTTCTCTAGCAAGCACACTGATGCATTTTCTGAGATCAGTAGTAAAATGATCTGCAACCTGGCTGAGCTGAGGTTCGCAGCATGGCTAGTGGGAAAATCCTGGTTCAAACTCCCAATTTATAACATCCATCTTGTTCCTACATGTTTTTATAACTCAAAAACCTTTCACCAGATTCTGATAAATTCACATTGTAACCTTTAAACTTAGGGAGACACTGTGTTTTGAGATCTCACACAGAATCCTGTTCTGCTCACTACTATGAAATTAGGAGAAGTTGAATACATGTATTTCAGTGAAAAAAGGTGCTTTCTATTTTAAAGCACAAGTGCAGGTATTTGTGGTTGGCTGGGTTTCAGTCCACTTTACCTGCAGGCTACAATTCAGATTTGAGGCTTGGGTGTGATTTGTATTAAAATTGGAATTACACAGTTTGCTCTCATTAACCTCTGCGCAAGATCAGAGAACTAAATGGAAGTTANGGGATTGTTCAGCCTGGAGAAGAGAAGACTTTGGGGGGACCTACTAGTGACTTTCCAGTACTTAAAGGGAACTTACAAGAAGGCTGGAGAGGGCCTGTTTGCAAAGGCCTGGAATGAAAGGACAAGGGGCAATGGTTTTAAACTGGAGAGGAGTAGATTTAAATTGGACATTAGGAAGAAGTTCCTCACCACAAGGGTGGTGGAACACTGGAACAGGTTGCCCAGGGAGGTGGTTGAGGCCCCATCCCTGGAGGCATTCAAGGCGAGGCTTGACAGGGCTCTGGGCAACCTGATCTAGTTGGGGATGTCCCTGCCCACTGCAGGGGGGCTGGACTAGATGAACTCAAGAGATCCCTTCCAACCCTAACCATTCTATGATTCTATGATTGTGAAGAGAGACAACAAATCATATTTTAGTGATTACCAGCACTCCAAGCATGACCAGATTATGAGAAAGGTCTTAATAGATGTCTTGGGAAAGATTGCTAGGTGGCTGTCTAAAAGTCACCCTACACTAATACAAAACTGGATTCTGAAACCAAACAAACCTTTAGCAGTCTGGCAATGATGAGAAGTGTGAGAAAGGTATTGCAAACCTGAAAGCAGGACTTTTTACATTATTATTTGTAGTGTCCTTTTTCTTTTGTAATTTATTACCTGAATCCAAGTTTAAACTTGATTGATACTTTGGAGTAATCCTGAAGTATTGTGGAGTGATAGTATTTCATATTATAGTTACATACCTGTGGTCTTTAAAAGGCTATTAATGGCTTACTCTTGCATGACCTTTCCCTTGAAGGAATCCCAGCTAATTTGCTGAAGTATTTCCACATAGTGTTTTCACTGCCTCTGCTATACAGTCACCTCTAAAGAAGAACACAGTGTGAAATGATTGAAGTTAGAAATTTTAAAATCTATTTGGTTTCACTAAGGTCGCTGGGAGTATTTTGACACATAGAATGCATTTATCTGATCTCACACATTAGTTGTCTGCTTGTTAAAAATGTAGGGAAGGCTACACTTGGGAAACTGAGAGTCTTGGCCACTTCTAAAGATTCATTCTTACTAAAGTACAGTCCTGTCTAGGCACAGTCTGAAAATCACTTGGGGTCTTCTGTGGCCCCTGGTGAGATAACTGTGCCGACAGCAGAGGGAGCATTAAACTCATTGCCCACGGGAAAGTGTGGGGAGTGATACCCATGTTCCTATAATCCTTGTATGGGTAGGATGAGCTCATTAGCCTTCTGGCAGTCATCCTAGGAGAAGGACAACTCTGATTCCAAACCCGGGCAGATGGAGCTCGTTTAGCCCTGTAAGGCCTTCCATCTAAGAGAAGGACACTGTAATAAAACCTCCGTCCTAAGGACTTCGCTGCCAGTGTCCAAGCTTGCTAGGCCCTGGCAGATGAACCTTAGGACTAAAGGGTGGGTCCAGCTCTGCGCATGCTGTCTCTCACCTAAAAAAAATCCATAGCGCAGGCTCGAGGGTGCTATCCGCTATCCTCTTTTTATCAGCGTGCTTGGAAAAGGCGCTGATGAGGAGCGTGGGTGGAGCCCTCCCGGGATCTTCGTTCGTGAAGCCTAGCCGTACATACAGTCCTGTCTCCAAGAGTACCAGCAGCAAGCACCATTCATCCCAGAAAAAGTCAGAAATCTCTCATCTATTTAATTATTAAAATGATAAAAGGATCTAGGTCACAAATAGTGTTTGCATACCCTCACCCATTACTCAGGTGGTACACAGAGACACATGCTCAAAAGTGAAGAACTGTAGAGGATGAAAACAAGCCCAACACCAGAAAGAGCAACATCTCTGCTTTGTTTGGTTTGAGGCCAGCCAAGGCTGTGTCTGCAAATTTCCTATTTGCCACTTACATTTGCTTCACTAAAAATAATAAATTATCTCCTCCTAGATACCAGGCCTGTCTGAGCAGAGGGGAGAACTTTTACCACAGTATCTTTAACAGAGCTATGGCATGCAGCTGGTGAGAGCCTGCTCCACCAACTGGCACCACCTCTGACCAGCCTCAGTCCTCTCTGCAAGCTCATTTCAGGGTTAGGGCACTGGTTTTGAGAGTTCAGCTTGAGGGCCTGCTGCCAGGGTGGATCTCCTGCGGCCCTGCCCCCACCTCAGCATTCACTTCCAGTGTGGCCAGGAGGATGACAGGAGAGCGGCAGGCAGCTGGGGAGCACTCCACTGCCCAGCTGGGCTGACCTGTAACCCCAGCACTTTTAGGGGAAAGGTAAGGTACACCATGCTTCTCTCAGGAAAAAAGGCAATGGTGTGTTGGAACAATGTTACTCCTAGACACAAACAAGTGAAGTCAACTCACCCAGTACAAATAAACAAATCGAAACACAGAGGGAAAACAAGTTGCACATTTTGGATTTGTTGCGGTTCTTCACATGTGCATTTGACACTTAGATGCTATTATGATGGATGCTATAGTCTTACTGATAATCTTACTGATTAAATACCGCTTAGTGAGTTTATTAGTGAGTTTATTTCTGCTTCTTGGCAGGTACCACTTTTATGATAGGTCGAATACAATTTCATTTGCTTGCAGTTAAGTAAATCATGAGTGTCAATCAACATTTTCTTACAGTGCTAAGCCCAGAAAAAATGTGCACCAGGCAGAGCAGTGATGAATATAAGCCTCTGGGTTCACTCCATGTGTAAGCCTGAAATTCCAGGCTATGAGACAGTCTGCAGACTGTATGGCAGAGCCTGCAGGGATCCTTTGCAGAAAATGGCACATGGATTAACATTTGCTGAAATTTCATTTTCATCAGCATGTTAGCCAACATGTTAGGTGTTAGCATCTTGCTGTTTGCGTTCTTTGTTAAGGAACAGAAATCAGTAAAATACTTTAGCATGCAGATCTCCCACCCATGATACTGTATCCCTGAGGGAGAATGTGACATTTAAAATGAGACATGTAAAATGAAGAAGAGACATTTAAAGTCCCAGAGCTGCACCAAGGAATTGCTGCATTTTAAGCAAAGATCTTTCCATCCTTCCACTACTCGTGATGCTAATGTTTGTCAAGAGCTCAGCAAACTTCTGCAGCCAGTGGATCTGCTGGTGAGTATTCTGAGGAAATTAATTTCCAGTGAACAAATAATCTGTATTCCATGCCCTAGGTTATAATCTCTTGGGTGCTGAATGGGACAAACCAACACATGTCTGTTAAGTCCTAGACACTCTCTTCCTTTCACATTGTAACTGGAAATGGAGGCTAGGGTTTGTATTTACTTAATTCTGCTAAAACTAACATTTGTAGGCCCATATGAAGACTATGCAAGGAAGGTAAGAAGATAAATGATGTTCCAGAGAAGCTGAAGGGAATTCTGCATGGCCTTGTTAAAAACATATATCTCTAGGAAAATGAGTTCTAGAAATGAAATTTTCTACTGATTTTATTACAGATAAGTAAAGAAACAGTAGGACAATGACTCAAAAAAAAGTTTTCTACCTCTTTCATATTATTGGTCACATTCTTTTAGAAATCTGTGTCTCCAATGTCTTTTTTGCCTTGTGATTAAGACCCAGAAGCAATATCCAAGTTAAATGCCCACATTTCTAGCCTGAAGAAAAACGATACAGTGCTCAGTCAAGCAAATTAACATATCAGTCAGAATCCACTGAGTTGTCTGGGATATCAGATTATGATTTCAGACAACTGCTTTTAACCTAATGAGTCTGCATTCTTTGTCAAAGCTAATTAGCATAACTCCACTACAGTCAAGGTAGCTGCACTATTTCAGACATGTTCTTATACAGTGCTTATCATCTGAGGACAGAGCTTTACACAATGTGACTAGTAACAGGAATCAGTTGCTTTATTCCCTCTGAGACAAAACCTAAAAATGCTACAACAGTTAATACAACTTAAAAAATGCAGATCTCAAAAAAAAGTCCATATGAAAATATGCCCCAGCTCCCTGCAGCCACTCTAAGGCAACTCACAGCTTCCGATGGCATGAATGTGCACACACATTTGAGGCAGTTCTCATGCTTCTGTGTATGTGTATGCACAAAATCTGTAGTATCACTTCTGTTGTTTTTAAAAATTATTCTAAAACTAGTTATTGTTGTTTAAAATGGAAAAATTGATTCTTTAAATAATTGTAAAAAAAAATTCCTAAGCGATAGGAATATCAGAGTGATTTTTTTTTTCTGATTACAAAACACAATGGGCCAGAATCAGGTGGTCAGAGTCCCCCATCCTCGCAGCTCTGGACTTTAAGCCAATGGAATTACACTGATGTAATACACTTTAACAAAGTGCTCATCATTGCTGCAATATAAAAGAAGGGGTAAATATCTTTTTTCTCCCCTGGTACTCTGAAAATAAGCAAGGTATTTTAAACTACTGAGTATAATGTTTCCTGCTGTATGTTCTCAAGCACAAGGACAATACAGTATTCTGTGAAGGGTGTTTTGCTTATTTAGAGGATAAGAAGGAAGAACTTTGGATCATTTATTAATCCAAAAACTTGACAAAAATTGTTTTAGTCTCATAAGAGAAAGCACAGGCCTCAATTCCTATGCACAGAAAGAGGGATAAAAGAGGGCAGAGGAGAAAGAGAAGAAAGTGCTTTCAGCTAAGTCAATCTTGTTAGGCTAGTTTAACAGGGTTAAAAAACCTTCCCAGCGTAATGAACTGGGAGCACTACAGCACATGTGGGGCACATGTATTCAATGAGCTTAGCCTGCATCTTACTTGATCCTAACATACATCACCTTGCAACGCTCCTGAGCCCTACAGTCTTCCTCTGCATCTGGTACCCATAGCTATGGTACAGTTGAGGGAGTGACCTATTTCCCCACAGTACTGTGGTGCCACTGGAGATGGGCAGTGCTCTCCACTCCAGCTCGGGCACAGATGGGAAAACAGAGCCCCTTGAATTCATCTACACATCAGAAAATCAGCACAAGATTTGTTCACAGTCCAAATCAAAGCATTAAGAACAGTGTTATTTCAGATTTTTGGGGCCCATGTAGCACAGTAATCTGTCTGCAGCAGTGACCACAAACTGACCTGTGCAGAAAAGCAAGAGCAGGACGAGCATATATGATCTTTCCTGCAGGTCCTCTTCCAGCCTCCAACCACTTTAATCTCAGGGGACTCTTGAGCCTGTTGTAGTTTGTGGTGGACCTCTCTTCTAAGTGCTTGCCCAGTCTTTCTTTGAATGCCTGCAATTATTATGCCCTTTGGCAAAGAGTTTCACAGATATGCTGCAAGAAGAAATATTTCCTTTTGTTCTGAAAATGGCTCCGCAGCTTTGTCTAGCAGTTGTTACCTTTTGCACTGGAAGAGATAGTGAGCAGCTCACCCCACATACCTTCTCCACACCATCTGAGATTTTATAGACCTGAATCAGAGATGTCCATGGTGGTCTCTTTGTCTGAGCCTACTCAGTCAGAAGCTGAGTATCATGTGTATGTTTTGGCTGCTTGTTTCCAAGGGATTAGGGAATTTACTAAAATGTTCTTGTTGCTGAGGCTCCCTGCACAACCCATACTCGCTGGACATAGAATGTATTGAATGTAACATTCCTGTAAATCTTGATGTGGGCCAATGACCCCAAGTACTTAATTGCCAGTGCACAAATGCTGAATTCCCACAACCGCTCTCATCTTGATACTCAGTGAAGAAGCAAAGATTTTGCTTTATTTGGTCTACTAAACTTGGGCTGTTAAAACTAAGATCCCCTCGTTATTTAGATACACTCAGTAGCTTTTCATTATACTAGCTGACATCATGTCTCCCATCACATCATTCTGCCACATTTTCATTTGGCTTGTGGCTTCCATTCAGTGAGATGTAAGACGTGGGCAGAAAGTGGACTTTTAATTATATGAGCATCATCAACACTGCAAGTACTCATATATTTATTGTTACCTGCAAATGTCTGCATGTGATGCTACTGAGATAAATAATCCATCTGACTGAACTCTGTGAGCTTTTCAGTAGGTCTCTGAAAGCCAGAAGTTCTGGATGAGCTCAGACAGAATTTTTGCTGCCTTCTAAAGGAACACCTTCTAATACTTCATGGTTTTGCTATTTTAACTTCTCTCAGTAAGTGGTCTGTAGTTAAAATTCTGCCTGGTCATGCGGATCTTGTTCAGGCAACATACTTCCAATTGATTTTACATCCATTCATCAGAATGATTTGCTTTAAAACCTGGTTTTTATGTCCAGCTAGAACATGACCAAATATGTTTACCAAGAAACATATGCATGTGCACCATATGGCTATGTGTTTGTTCTTCCATACTGGGATAAGAGGGCATTTTTAATTGTTTGCAGCAGGGGCAGCTCATTATAACCACATCTTTAAAAAACAGCTTGCCCAGATGTACTCCTCCCTGGTCTGTGTGTGCTAAGGCACACCCTGCCTGCTCACTACACAGACCTTCCAGACATCTGGTGCCTCTGCTGAGGCAGGGCCACCCAGCTCTGACATCTAGCACTGGTATCCTAAGGAGGAGCAACTGGAACCAGGAAAGAATAGGTGAAGAATGTGAGAATAAATATATCAAACACCTTAGGTTAACTGGCAATCAATTAAAGCTGAAGTCTAGGCAAGCTCTGAGTATCACAGAATCATTAAGATTGGAAGAGACCTCTAAGATCAAGCCCAACCATATGCCTATAACTCCCATGTCACTAAAACATGTCCCTAAGTACCACATCTATGTATTTTTTAAACACCTCCAGTGATGGTGACTCCACCACCACCCTGGGCAGCCTGTTCTAATGCCTTACAACTCTTTCAGTGAAGAAATTTTTCCTAACGTGCAACTTAAACCTCCCCCGGTATATTGCAAATTCAGGACTGAAAATGGTAGATGCTGTGGGCTCACCTCTCTGCAACTTTGAAGTTAAAGAAAAGATGCTGATAGTATTTCTCAGTTATTTACTTATTTCTACTATGTTTTGCGATGTTCCAAAACAAGTCTAAGATGAGAATAAAGGCCAAAAATAACTCCGGAGCAGCACACTCAGTGGGGGTAACTTGGTCAGCATCACTGTATGGCCACAGTTGTTTCAAAAACTCCACAGTGACAGACAGAGCAGAGGAAGATCTTACTGCTGGAAAAGTGCAATGAAGCCATACCCCTGCTAGCCACCACTCATAGTCTTTCCCTCCAGTCTCAGTCGATCACAATATTGCTCTAGTTTCTCCCAGAGACCTGCCTGAGGGGCAGTACTAAATGGTCCACATAGCCCCACAGGATCCTTTCTGAGAAAGACTGCTGGAGAAACAGCCTGGATCTGAGAATCATTTATGTATGCTCATGGGAGGGCTTTGCAGAGCCGTGGCCCTGCTCCTGCAGCAAAGCTAATCTCGAGTTAATAATTACATGTTTAGCATATTATGCAAGCATTCACTCCTGCTTTTTCACCTGTGTACTTCTTCCGCTTTGTGATGGCCACTCCTTTTCTCATTCGATTTCATGCACCACAGGAGCGTGGGTCCCATGGGCATCAGCACTCCCTTTCCAGCCTCGCCTGCCCTCAGGAGTGACCCTCTGCTTCCTCGGTTAGGATGCATGTGTTGCTCAAGCAGCCTTTCTTCTGGATTCAGATTACTAAGATCAAAAGTTCAGTAGGTTCAATACTTGCTTGATCTGCTGACTTATTTGTTTTAACAGTGACCTGCCAGGTGTTCCTGAGTCCTACCAAACACACAAGAAGATCCTCAGCTCTTTTCAGAGCTGGACTGACTTGTGCAATCACAAACGGAGAGGCTGCTCTGAAGAGAGAGAAGAGGCTGGGGGCTAAAGAACCATCACCAGACACTGTTTGGAGCTGCACTTTACTGTTAAAGAATGTTGCCCACTTATGTAGAAAAACTGGGTGCCAGCAGCTTACCAAACCTGTTATTCAAGTTTTGCAGCCTACAGGAAAGGGCTCCTAGAAATAGGTCCCCCAATCTGGTAGTGAGACACCTCTGATGCCTGAAACAGGTTTGCCTTGGGTTTGTTAAATACCTGCTCCATGTGATTGGGCTAATTAACAGTTTTTAGCCAAAAAAACCCTGTTTGTGAAGCTATAAAAGCTAAGAGGATTAGATGTCAGTTAAACTAGACATAACTGAGAAACAAAGTTGTTGCTGTTATTTCTTAAAAATGCTACCCTAGTGCATGCAGGTGAAAGGAGTGAATAACAAAATTAGTTTGTGAAACAAAAATCTCAGATGACAGTTAAATCACATATATTCCATAGAAAAAAGTGTCTCCCTTGAATTCAGTACTGCAACATAACAGGGAAAGACTTTGTTCTACATACTGGGGGCAAAACCAGCTCTAATTAAAATTCTTTGATCTCCAGTACTGTTCTTGTAAAATAAATGTAGGTGTTTTCTACTATTCTATAGGTTTGCATAGTCAATGGGCTATACGGGTATATACAAACTACCAAAAGCTGGCTAAGGACAACGTTACTCCAAGCTTTCACCAAATGGATTGTTTGCTACTAAACTGAGCAAGCAGCAGAGTCTCATTCCTGTTGTACTGACCAGCTGGGAGGTCAGTGGCTGTCAGTGACTTTCCACCCTGTCCTTCCAGGATAATCTTAGTTATAATGAATTGGCTTCTTTTGGGTTTGCATGGGAATCAGAAATCAACTGACAAGGAACTGCTTGCAACAACATCCCCAATAAGGACAGATTAGAGAAAATGGAATTAAACCCACAGCATACTCCTGCTGAACAAATATTTTGTCTTTACCAAAAAATCCACCAAAAATAGTCCATTAGAGCCTTCAGATTCCTCCTTCCCCTCTGAAAACACACTCTTGTCTTATGCCTGCTCAGAAATTTTTTACTTTATTCTCAGTGAGACTGTTCAGTTCAGGATCAGCAAGCAGCCCTCACCATCAGTATCTGCTGCTACTTGTCATTGTGCTTTTTTTCACTGCTTCTTCCTGGGTAGACATCCCATGGATGCCAGGGTTTTTTATCTTGATTGTTCTGTTCTCCCCTACCAGCCTCATTCTAGAACACTTGCTAATGGTGGTAGCACTAAGTGTACTTCTATTTGAACATAAATGCTTTGCTTGGGAATATAAGTGCACACCTGATTTTGGAACCTCTCAAAGAAGGCTGTTGCACTGATCAGTCCCAGTAAGGAAGAGAGGAATATAAGAACTACCTCTACAGACATAAATTAAGTTAAATCACATTAGCAACCATTCCTGGGCACTGGAAGCCAATTGCACCCTTTAAGGGCCAGAATAGCCCCTGAAACACATAATTTAAATACCAGTCACCCAAACTGCAGGGCAGATATTGCTCTCCTAGGTACAGGCTGGGGATTAGTACGAGCTCTGGATCATTCCTAACACAAAGTTTGGATGCAACCATTTGGTTTTGGTGGTGAGACAGCATCCTCCTCTGGCAATCAGCCTCTGTGACAGGGAGCAGTTCTGGGCATGTTTAATTTAGTAACAGAGATGTAGCTAATGTGGAACAGAGCTAGAAAACCAAATGCCTTCTTTAACAGCTAAAATAAAGAAATCTTTTATATCTGGAAATACTGAGGCAAATGACCAAATAATTAGCACTGCAACAAGATTGTACTGTCTGCAGCTAGAAGAACTGCCCTCTGTGGAAGCAGGAATGTGGTTGAGCCCGCAAAAACACGATGAGGGATCTATACCTAATATTTTTGGATGGTCCACGTATGCCACAAGTAAGTTTCCACAGAGCTGAAAGAGCATTCAGGATTGAATTCCCCTGTAAAAACTCCCTACTCAAATCAGATGAGGATGGCTTGGTCATCCTGTGCCAGTACTACATCTTTACTCCCTCTGGGAAGGTGAAACTATCAGAAGTATAGCTGTGCAAGCAGCCTTTTTCAGCTCCATCATAAGTTGACCCTGGAAACAACAATAACAAAGACTTTTTTCCTTGCTTTTCTCAACAAACTAAAAGAAAAAACAACTTCAGTTTGATATTTTTTTCTGTAGTGCTTCTTCAAAATTTCCCACAATTTCCATATATGGTCTTTGAATTTTTATTTTTATACAGATCAGATTGTTTTGCAAACTTGATTCAAACTTACAAGTTGTTTTATTCACTTTTTGGTGAGTGTACTGTTTGCACAATTTTTTTTCCCCAGCTGGAATCCTGATAAGCTTGCATATTGTAAGGAAAAAAGTACAGGTATGGATTTCTATGCTGATGTTTCATCACATGTGTGGGCTGATACTGTATGTAGGTGTAAAATACAAACACAGTATGTACAGATCTTGCTTCTTGTAGAAGAAGTAAATACATCTTCTGGCCTTTTTCCAGAAGGATGATTCAAGCAATCCATAGGTTCCTAGGCTGCTGCACAAGATCACAGCCTGATCACACATGTATGATGGCATAGACAGATGAATAATAGCAACTGCATTTTCAGTTCCACCTACATTTTGTCTTATTTTTTAAAATCACATAACGCCTACACACAATGCTTGGCTAAGATTGACAAACACGGAGTACAAGAAAATCAATATATTGTTTTCTCTGTGTGTCTCAGGAGGAAATAATAGCTGGGGTTTCTTTTTTTACTTTTTTTTTTTCTTCCAAGGAAATAAATCTGAGAAAACAGCAGGCAAGTGGTGAAAGCTATTAGTTACTGTGGGATTTCAAAAGGTAAGCCCTTACACAATAAAAAATGGGATTGGACTAGGATGGGAGACAGCCGACCCACTCTTAAAATACTGCTGTCTGGCTTCCCAGTCAGGCTGTGGTCAGCTCCAGCACACACCATAACCTTGCCTGTTTTGAGAACTGAAAGAGTACTGCCCTTGACTTGAATGGAGGCAGGATCAAGCCCTACCCTGAACATTTCATATGCTACGTGTCATATGTGCATGCCAGCATTATGCAACAGGGTGAAAAATGAAAACCTGTCAGGCACAGATCTGGTGCACTCAAGGACATACTGTTATTTGTTCTGCAGCTTTGCTGCTCTATCAGGGATTAACAATGTGCCATTGATAGCTGGCATGATAAAGTCAACCAAAACGCCTCATTTCTAAACTTTCAGAACATGTTCTATAGTTTTGAGGGAAATTGTTTGCTTGGCCTCAAGACTTTATTTAAAAAACAAAAACAAACAAGAAACCGCAAAACTGAGAAAGCATTTACTTTTTCTAGCCTTCTCCCTCCATCTTTCCCTTTTGTCCCCCAGCTAACACAGCAGCACACTGAATTCACCTTCCAGTTCCTTTATTATTTATTTTTCCAAGCAAGTCAGTAGGTATTATAAGTTGCCAACCTTTGCTTTCTGAAAATTCTTTGGTGTATTACTGCATAGCAGAGTGGTGTGACAAGGATAAAGAGATTAGAAGTAATTTCATATAACTCCTTCTGTCAAAATCTGCAGAGGGCTTTTACTGGTAACTCCAAGTGTTGCTGAAGTTCTTCATTAAAAACTTTCAATATACAGGCAGGAAATCTCTAAGAACTAAGACACAGAGTAATAAAAACAGAGAGAGAAAGACTATTAAATCATAGTTGGAGCACTAAGGGATTACAAAGGCAAAACCCATGCTCAAGTACAGCAATAATAATGCATGTTATCTCCAAGCAGTTGACACCAATTCAGCTTTGAAAGCCAGAAAAGCATGTGCAGATTCTCACTAGTTTCAATTAGGCATAACCAGTGTAAACACAGGCTCTCCTTGCGACCATTAGACAGCTAAGGTGGCTGTGAGCTGCTGCTGCATGCTCACTACTGCAAGCTGCTGTGGCTCACACAAAATTGAGGCTGTGTTTTCCCTGTATGTTGTACCAACACACTGTAGATAGAACTTGGCAAAATCTGGCTAGCACATGAGGAGCTTTTCCTGGTAAGGTGGTTGGATATGAACTCTAATTTTGTCAGCATAGGAAAGCAGAAGGGAAGCACAGAGAGTATGAGGGATTAAATAGGATCTGGCCAACACAGCTGGGCCAGCCAAAGCTTGCACTGCAGACCAGACCAAAGCTTTGCAGATGAAAAGAGGGTGGCTTGCATTCTCTATGATCACCCCATTAAATGAACAGAAGAATGGACAGACATGAAATGATAATAACAGTCCTGAATGATTTGAAAAGTTATGATGGTGTGTTATAAAGTATCATCATGCATTGCAGGGCCTCCTCAAAGCCAGTGATCTTAAAGAACAATAAAGTGCTGATGAGCATGGGCACAGATGCATGAAAGGGAACATACTGCTACCACACAAGCTTAGAAGAAGAGTTTAAATACTGTGTCCCTTACTACAGGGGTGCAAAATTTTCTTCTGCTTTTTGGGGGTTCCTTTTCTCTGTGAATCATCCACCCACTAGTTTTCATAAGCATATTCACAACTCAGGCTCATTCAATGAAGGCTGCAGCATGATTTACCGCATTTCAGCCCACTCAGGACAGGAGGTTTCACGCTTATCTTCAACTATTTGCTATACATGAGGGAGGTTGCTCTGCATGCTTCCTCTCTGACTTCAGATTTCAAGCTGCTTGACTATGGGCTGCCTTTCCCTCTGATGTCTGTGATACCCAGTGCAAGGTGCATCTTTCATTTGTCTATTTCTGCTTTACAATAATACAGCAAAGAACTGAATTATTGCCAGTTCACTTTGGCTGGGATATTTAATGCATTCAGGCTCTGATCCTGCATCTTACAAGTCACAAAGCCTTTTGAGATGGCTCTAAGGGAGAGGAAGCAGTCCCCTTGCACAGATGTGCCTCAGCCCCAATCTGTCTGAAGGCGAAGTGCAAAGCCGAGAGAGAGCACTGTGTGCCAGGCATTTCTGAGCTCACAGTCCCATCATCTCAGTCTCCCACCAACCTCCTGTTCCTCACCTGAAAACAGCTTAACTTCAGGTAACTATCACTTGCAATTATTGCCCACAAGGAAAATGAGAGTTAAACACCCAGGCATCACAGGGTGGATTGCTACATTTGACTCCTGCATTTACAAACCTCTTTTATTAAACAGATCTCTAGAAGAGGTGTACTCTGGTGGTCAGAACCATCCTGGATGTACTCTCTAAGTGAGGAAATGTCTTACACTAGGAGACCTAGCAGGGGTAATATCCCAATCATCAGCACTCTGCTCACTACTTATCTTCCATATTGTCTTTCTTTATCCTCCTATCTTTTCTTATCATGCTAAGGACACTACCCTTATTTATCTTTTCTACAGCCATAACAGTGTCAGTGAAAGAGCCTGCAAGATGCTGGTCAGCTGTCCTGCTGGGCTAGGTTCACCAGCTCTCCAGCCTTCCAGTGCCAATGTGTGTGTGACCATTGCATCCTCAATCATCCTGAAAACAGCCTCTAAGCTAGCACAATTCAGAACGTAGCAACTCCCACCCATGAGAAGCTAGTGCTCTATCCTACCTCTTTTATCCCACAGATATGCAGGGATGTGGATAAAACACAGAAATGGGCCATGAAGCAGAAACCACATTCTGGGATTCCTCCTTCCCAGTCCAAAACCTAATCAGCTGTTGGTGACAAGGATGCCTGTTCTTGCAGGTTCTCCTCCTGGCTCCACAGCTCCCTGGCTGGACAGTGGCAAGGGGCTGGCATCTCTCCACCCCATCCACTTGCCTCTGGGTGTGCCCCTGGCACAGGCTTTCTGGTCCAGAAGGTACTGAGGCATCACAGTAGTTTCCCTGGGTACCCTCCAACCTGACAGGTGATACAACTGTCCTTGCCCTCATGTTTCACTAGATGAAGGTGTTGGCCTGGGTCTGGATGGATGCAGCAGACCGAAGCATGGACAAGAAAGTGCTGCAGTATGCTGCTCTCTCTGAGAAGTGTCAGAGGTCCCCTGAAACACCTGATACTTAGAAGCTGGGTGCTGCAAATTAGATCCTGTACTACCTCAGACCGTTATGGTTGATGGTGGCCTCCTTCACTCACCATGCAGTGCAGAGGGTGGCCCTGCTCAAGCAGAGAAGCTGGGCTCTGGCATCAACAGTGGCTGCTGTCCCCACTGCTTTCCCTGAGAGATCGGAGATGATGTGCTGTCCAGTCACTGTGCAAACAGGGAACTCACAACTAAGGCAGATAAACAGGCTCTTGATTACTGTTTTCTCTCCTATCTTTGCACATGGATCTTCTGTATCACTGGCCAAGTCATTTAAGCCAAGCTTTGAAGAGATGGTCACCAATAGCATGTTCCTTATTTTTGGGTGGAAACATTTCCTGGTCTGCAATTTACTTGCAGAAGCAAAGAGCACTTAGAGCTGCAAGTAAGCTCATTGAGAAATGCACTTTGAAAATGTGGGTCTCAAGTAAAACTAAGTTTTCTGGGAAACAGCGTCATAAGGCAAGGAGTGTGACTGACTCATACTGTTAGCTGAAGCACAAAAAAAAAAATTATATTGCCCTAAGGCAAATATTCTATTTCTGGGTTCTCTAATGCATTTTTATTGTTTAATTTGGTCTAATTTTAAAATGAGATGTTGTTATAAAGCAAAAAAAGTGGTTACATTACTTTGAAAATGTGGAAATNCCTGGAGGCATTCAAGGTGAGGCTTGACAGGGCTCTGGGCAACCTGATCTAGTTGGGGATGTCCCTGCCCACTTCAGGGGGGTTGGACTAGATGGCCTCCAGAGGTCCCTTCCAACCCAAACTATTCTTTGATTCTATGATTTCAGCTTATTTGCTTTGTTTATTTCTGATCATCCAAAATAACCTCTTAGCTGGACATAAATCTATAGCTAGTGCTTGTTAACCCTAAAGCACATTTTTCAGTGAAGATGTCCTTTAACTCAAGAAGTTTACCTTCCCTGGGCCTAGCATCCTAAACTGTACAGTCAAAACTATGGTAAACTTCTTAATTTATATTCTGTGCCCCTATTTTTTAAGTAAATGAGTATCAAATGATTGTTGTGTTGATTATCTTATTACTATTTGTAAATATTTAAATGATATAGAGATGAATACCATTAAAAAACTAAGAGTAATAAAGTTCCCTTCAGAGTAAAGCAGTGCAAGAGCATGAGCAATTTATATCCTACAAAAAAACCCCCTAAATTGCTCACTGACCATCCTCCTTTTCATGCGAGGTATATGTCAAGTATCCTACAAAAACACTCAGCAGTACATACTATAATAATAACATTCAACAGGATCCTACTATAATAATATATACCAGAAGGCAAATTAGGATTGTGCAGACTATAAATCTGGCACTATCTGAATTACACACTTCATATTTTTTCTGAGTAGGATATATCTGTTCACTGTTTCCTAAGACTCTATGTTTTTATTTTTCTGGATGTAAATTGAAACCCAACTCCAAATTCCATCATGTGGCATCCTACTGATGCGTGTGTCACCCGAGGGGTAGCACATGAGATTTACCACAAGGACTTCCATTCCACAAAGTAACTGAGTAAATCACAGAGGCATGGCAGCAGCCCAGCCTGGCATTTGCTGGTAACAGCAGTGAAAGCGGGAAAAGGCAAGAGAGGGGGCTCCTTCTGAGCTTCCTGAGGGAAAGGTGGTGCTGGAAAGAGCCCTCGATTCACATTGCAAATCTGTCTGGCTCAGGCTCCATCCAGACTCCCTGGATGACCTGCCCCATCTCCCCCTCCAGCCCTTGTCTGACACCATTTTCAGTCACCCATGTCAGATCCTGCTCCCAAATGTGTTGTGTGGCTGCCTAGCCATCAGTTCTCACTCCCTTCTGTTTATCTCCTCAAATCCCTCTTTCCATCAGCTTTTCCAGACAGTTGTCTTCCGTCTTCTACCTCCTTGTCTCTTTTCTCTTTCTTGCTCCTAGATCCAGCCAGTTCTTCACAGCCCAAAGCCTCAGTACCTGTGGTTTTTTGCTTGCTTTACCTTTAAATGCCTTACACACTGGTCAGGGGCAGAGAGCCTAGCAGCCCTGTACCAGACCTGCAACTCAGGTCTTGCTTAGACTGGAGCATTATGCAGTGTGAACTGTGGTGTCTGGGACTTGGATGTCAAAAGTTGAAGTTTCCACTAAATACATGGTAACTGCAATTTTCAAAGGTTCATATCCTCTTTAAACCTGGGTACCTCTGTGCAAGAGCCACTTTCCTGCTAAAGGTCAAGTCACTGTCCTAGATAGAAGTTGCAAAAATTTGAAAAAAGGCAAATTCTCTTACTTCCATTTTCAGAAACGGTCGAATCATTTTAAGTTAAGTGACTCTTGGGCTTCTATCCACACAAATGCAGTAGAATTTACATGCCTCAGGCAGACATTTTGCCATCCAACGCTCCAATTCAGGGTCTTAAAGCTTTGCAAAATTACAAGCAAATGAAAATAGTCTCCTACTAGAAAATGCAGGGCATCGCTATTGACCAGAGCTGCTCTGTATTCCTCCTTCTACACCTGCTTGTACAACTGGAACTTCTGGATGTAAAGTTTCATGTACTTGGAGCAGTTACAGTCCCAGGTCTCTGTAGGTTACATTGCATCCATAGTTGTTTCTGGAGTGGGGTACAACAGTTACATCTATTTTTTAATATCAAAGCTACAGGCCCTTCAGCTGTGCATTTCAAACTGCTTTTCCAAAACCAGTGATCTGAAGCAGAAACCTGGGACTTGTCACAGCCAGCCCCTTGCCACCTCCCAGATCTCCCTCACCCTGGGGTTTCACACCCACTCTGGCAGTGGGACTTTGCTCTCCTTTCACAGGAGAATGACTGCAGCATGAAAAGCAACCTGCTGGGCAGTTCTCCACTCTCCCTTGATGGCGTTTGCCACTTGTGATTACAAAGACCTACACAGCATCAGCAGCACTTCCAAAAAGCCCCTTCACCCCAGGGCTATTTGGTTGCTGAGGACAGCATAGGAAGGAGAGCTGAGGCTGGTTGCCCAACAGCTGCCAGAGGTTCGAGTTAGGTGTCCAGCTGCTCAGCACCTTCCCTCATCCCTCCCGAGGGCTCTTGCAGCACAGCTGGCCATGCACAACTGCCCAACCCTATCAAAATGAAGGTGTCAATAAAACATGCAGAAAAGCCCCCAAGATTTGCCATAGCTCCCCAAAGATCAGCCATAGCCGATCCTGCTGCAACACCTTACAGCCTGATGGGATGTCCAGCTATACTGACAGAGACCAGTAACCACAAAATAGTTATCCACAGGAACCAAGAACAACCCACTTAAGCATACCATCATTAAACAATCCATGCCATTTTCTGTGGCAAGGCAAGGACATGAACCCAGGTTTCCTAAGCTTTATACTGATGCCTTTCCTGCAAAACCAGTCATTTGTATACTTTTTGCTTCTTGTCTGGCTTGTTCTACACCCTGTTGTACATACACATACAACAGTATGTGTGAACTCAGAAGAAACTTTTCTATAATAGTGACTGACATTTGCAAGAGCTTTAAGAATGCAATGATTTTGGCATCTGTTACTTTCCAGGTAAGGATTAACAAACTGATGAGTTAACAGCCGACTGATGTTCTTTGTTTGAAACAGGCTGCATTTCCAAATGGAGGGACAACTTTCTGATTTTGTGCAGAAAGATTGTGCTTTGATTTGGAAATAGAGGAAGACTGCAAGGATTGCAACATGAAATAGATAAGATTAGATTAAATGTCATAGAAATGGTTTGAATCTATAGAAGGAGTAAGAAAATGCTGTTCATCTCACTTTGTTCATCTGACAATGCTTGTTTTAGGAGACACAGAGGCAGTACCTCTTTGTCAGAGGTAAGGCAAAAGCTAAGACCTTCCTGCATTTTGGCATTGTGGCTGGAATACATATTTGAAGCCTGGTTCCTTCACCTTGTGTTTCATTCAGAGCTCCTTACATTGACAGGAAGGGGGTTCATCCTTTCTGCTTTTTCATGGTACAAGCATTTCTGCATACAGTTATGTAAGTGCTCTGAACAGGTTTGCATATGTCCTGGCACTCCACAGACCCCTTGCTCAGCAATCCCTTACTTTGCATCATCGAAAACACACATCCTGCTTCAGGATCCCCAGCCATGGACCCAAACTCACTGAAACTGGCAGCCATGCCAGAAGGCAAAGGCCGACATCACAGGATGGGGAAGCAGTGAGTCAGCAGCAGGCACTGCTGACTGCCGAATTGCACTGTGTTGATTGAGTTCAGCCACTGAGGAGTTTCAAACCTGTGATTTTGGCTGAATTTTGCTTTGAACCCAGAACTCAGAAAGAAACTTACACAACAACAACTGGCAAACTTATCTAATCCTCTTTGCATTGGCCTTAGCTCTGGAAAAGGTTTGGGGACACATAGCCTCATATCTGCCCTGTGGTAGCATGATTACAGCTCCCAAACTGCAGCAGGATCCTCTCTGATTACTTTGGAGTACAAGAAGAAAAGAACATACAGCTGCCTATGTATTATAAACATGAAGGTATGTCCAAAGATACTGAACTCATACTCCAGCTAAAAACTTCCCTGTGCAGCCTGTGCCTTGGGTACCCACAGCATTCGCAGAGAATTGTGGTCTTTGACTGATTTCCACTATTACCAGTAGGAAGCTTTATTGCAGATCTAACCTTCTAGGCTTACAGATATATGGCAATTTTCACGAACCTAAGCTTGTTACACTGCCCGTAGGTAAGTAGACTGCACCATCAGCAATTTTGCTTTCATTTTCTCTGGAGACCCTGTATCTTTTACATGACATTTATTTAGAAAAAAGTGTGTGTCTAATGGAAAATATCAAGAGGCAGAGATGCTTCATGCTAGAAGCAGGTTCATCCCTACCACCTCTTCTAAGCACACAGTATGCTCTTCAATAGTCTGTCTCCTATGGCACTACTCAAGGGTGCATTTCTAGTGTTTCACAAGAGGAGAGGAAAAAAATATTTATTTCCTTCTATTGGTGGGGAAACAGTGGCACAGTGAGGGAAAATAATCCCATGAAGATCATGCCCCTAAACTAGAGGCAAAGATGGCAACTAAACACTAGCAGCTGACTGAGAGTGCCTTAAGAATTAAAAAACCATCACCGAGACTGACCTGCTGTGTATATACAGAGAAGTCTACATGAGTTTAGGAGGAGCAAGGTATTCCCCAAAGAGCTACAAAGTTAACAGGCACAGCCTGAAAATCACTTGGGGTCTCCTGTGGCCCCTGGTGCNGTGGATGGAGCCCTCCCTGGATCTTCATTCGTGAAGCCTAGCCACGACAACGACAACAAAGTTAAACTTAGCAAAGCCTTGTTCTCTGTAGAGATACAGAGCACTTTCACTGACTTCAATGATACCAATGTAGAAGAAAGGCTACTATTTGCACAAGGAGTGCAATGATATATTAATAAAATAAAAACCGTAAATGTTTATATACTTACATAAATATACAAATATAAATAACATATTTCCCCCCCTTTTTTTTTTTTAAAAGCTCAGGGATCTACAGATGGTCATGTCAGAATCTGGCTCGGATTTTAGCCTCCTCATTAAAACTACAAGCTGAGGCTGGTCAAAGACACTCAGCTCTCCACTGCGCTGATTTACTAATGGCAGGGACACCACAACAGTGCCAACAGCCTGCTCACAGCAAGTCCACAGCCCAGGGGCTAGCAGGATCACAGGTAAAACACTTCTCTAAAATCCCTGCCATGTTTTAATGGTGCCTCTCTTCCTGTTAGCATGTCACCACAAACCTGTCTTTGAGAGATGACAGAACCAAAAAGCCACAGTTAAAATTCCAGATAATGCTGTAGCTAGAGGGGAAAAAAGCCCTGGAACTGCTCTGTGAACGGAAGAGCTCTTTGCCCTGGGCTTTTCTCATTCTGATGAGAAAGCCAACAGCCAAGGCCACCAATGCCTCCAGTTCAGCAATACTTAACTGCACTTTCTAAGGGCTTCTAGCAGTTCATTCCACATCCCTCAGAGCTGTAGATTTTATACAGTATATCATATATCAACTAGACAGTGAGCTGATAAGCTTTCCCAAGGCAGGTGACCATGGGAATGTCCAGGAATTTGCACAGGAATTTCAACACGAATTTTCTTACTTAGGTTCATACAGACAGTAAAAACTAAAATTGACTTGTTGCTTAGTGAATACCTCCAGAAAACCAGAATTTTTGAGAAAAATGAATATTGAATGTGGAAGGACATGGTCTCTGATCTTCTCAACACCTCAAATCAGGACTTGCGAACACCTATGCTAAAACACTGGTCAGAGAAAAGACCTCCCAGTATCAGGAAGGGCTCCAGGAGCTGCAGGCTGGCACATTACAGGGCAGCAAAGAGCAGAGTAGTCACAGATGTGTTCAGAAGCTGCTGCCCCTCTTGGGTTGCATTCCCACTGTTCGCATGCCATAGGAGGCAGAGCACCCTCCCAGCATACCAGACACCCCTTGCCACCCCCGTGGTGCTTAGGAAGGTCTTTTCTGCACACGTACAGTCTGACTTGTGACTCACACAGGTAAGACGAGACTTGAGACTTCAGTATGTGGAAGAAGCACGTAGAAGCCTTTTCATTTATTATTGCTCAATACAATTAGCTTCTATGAAACTTTATTTTTCTTCCTTGTGGGACAACCATGGCCTTTTTGCAGTGTGCCCAGGTCAAAGTTTGCTCCTGGGTCATGAGGTTGTACAACATTGCTGGGTATATCTGTAGCCACCCTGGGCTTGGGTGCTCAGGGTGAGCAGAAAACCTTGTTAGCAGCATTTCCTTGCCCTGTTTACTTCATAAACACTGAGTAAGACACCACACGTGGCAGCAACAATAGGCAGATTAAGATGTCCTTGATCCAACCTAAGGCCCCTTCAGTTTCCCATCCATTGAACGTGTGCACTGAGCAAGTCAGATAAAGTGAGTCTTTTCTTGCATACTTCAGAAGGCCAAGAAGCCAAGGGCAGTGTCAGTCCTCAAGAGCCACAGATACAAACTGCACTGCGATCTCTCAAGTCTGAATACACTCACCCATGAAATCTATCTCTGCTTGCAGCTTTACCTGCAACTATGCTCCTCTTAGCTTCAGGCACCTTTAGTAGTGGAAATACTAATGACAGTGAAACACTCCCTGTAAGGAGTAGCACTCACATTAGGATGTGGGTACCAGTGCATGAATTCTGGTGAAATAGCAGCATCCACAGCCAACAGAAATTTTACTGCCAGAAGCATGCACATGATGTGGACATAGCCTAAAGTCATGTTAATAATGTGAATATTTTATTAAGGCGAGTTGAACGTGCTCTTTTGTTTTAAGTACATCTTGAGGACATGTCCCTGCATGCACATTCATGTTTGGCTCTATCTTCCCTCCTTGCCTTTGGTGCCTTTCTTCCCAGCTCTGGCTCTTCCTTCCTCCCCAACCTTAAGAGCTTCCTGCAGTCACACTCTGCATGCTGCCTGTCCAGTCCTCACACCCTCTATTTCTTACTCCAGCACATCAGCTTTAAAGACCTTAGTTAGCCACAACCTCTTCATACTTCCCACCCTCCAGGTCCTGAATCCTTGTTGCTTCAGCAGCAAGGCTTTCAAAGCCTAACGAAGCATCTGTGTTTCAGAATTTCCCTAACTGGAATTAGACTACACTCAGTAAGTTGATCTTTCCCCCTTTCTCTGTCCTCGTCCTCCTTTTCACAAGGATCTCTCATTTCTCATTTACTCCCTTTCCAACCCTGCAGATACCTCCCCTTCATCCAAGTCTGCAACCTTCCTCCTTCGGGTTTGAATCTCCATTTTTCTCTTCTCACTGTTGCTGATTTATGGTAATATCACACCCTTGTCACACTGTGTCCATCTAACCTATTACCTTCCTCTGCTGCCCGATCCTTTTCTTTTACTCATAAAATAAGATCGTTTATTTGGCATCCACTCCTTAGACTCCTGGCTCTCTACTACTGAATTTCACCTGCACTAACCTTCAAGTATTCCCATTCACCACCATCCATTAGCTTTCCTCATTATAACCCATCATTCAGTCTTTATGTTACTTCCACTCCATCAGCCCTTGACTTCTCTTTTGCTTTTAACCCTAGTCTTTCTACCAAGCTCAATTGCAAGTTCTCCCTATACTTCAATTTCCTTCAATTTGCTTTGCTATAGGATTCAGCCCAGCTGATGCCCCTCATCCACTTTTTCTGCTGTCTTCCAAAAGACAGTCTGCAGAAATCCTAGCCATTGCTTCCAGCTGTAGGTGGATAAAAGAGTCCTTAATAGCCCCAGTCTCCAGGGATAGCCCAAATCTCTATTCTTTCCTTTCTGCAGTGACAATTACTACTCTGTTTGCAGGCAGGGCACAGTTTTTATTTGGCTTTTAAGGTTCAATTAAGCCCTGTTGATGCTTTCTGTTTACATGTCAAAGATATAAACTTGAAGAGGGAAGATTTGGGTCAGACATTAGGAAAAAATTCTTTCCTGTGAGGGTGGTGAGATGTTGGAACAGGTTGCCCAGGGAAGCTGTGGCTGCCCCATCCCTGAAAGTGTTCAAGGCCAGGTTGGATGGGGCCCTGAGTACCCCGATCTGGTAGAAGGTGTCCCTACCTGTGCAGGGGGGTTGGAACTAGATGTTCTTGAAGGTCCCTTCCAACCCTAACCATTCTATGATTCTATGTTGCGTATTCTGTCATAACTAAAACAGTTCTTCAGGGTCTCATCCTTGCATTAGCTCAGTAGTGGCGACATCCTTTTCTCTGCATTTGTAAATGAAATCTTGATCAACTGTTTCATCTTCCAAATACTATTACAAGGGTCATTTCTGTAGCCTGTTGCTTTGTGTGTGTAACTCTTGTGCTTCTGTTGACCAGCTCTCCATTCTCTAACAAATCAAATCAAAGGTGTCATTACACACAGCACTTGCATAGGCAGGCAGAGCTGAATGGCAAATGGATGCCTTTTACAGCTTTTGAACACCCTCTTTATGCTTCCTATCAAATACTTTTCTGTTTTCCTTTGTAATTCCTCCCTGGGATTACCTCTCTGGTCACAATTGCAGAAAAACTTTGCTTATTTCTCCTAAATGCCTTCTAAAATCTCTTCCTTGCTGCTGAAATAGTTCAACAGCAGCCAAGCTGCCAGCGTTGTGTGCTCTGTACCCAGCTGACTGCTCTCACCATTTCCTTGTGCTCCACCCCATATCTAACCCATCTTTGCTTCTCGCTGGGTATTTCATACATAAGCCCCACATGGCAGTGACAGTTCTTCTACTCCACCTGTGGAGCAAGTACACATGCAACAGCAACACCCAGGTCAGGAATCTCAGGTCTATGACAGTGCAATAATTAACAATGTCTTTAATGTTACTGAAAACTCAAATTTCTGAGGCTGAACCTGCACCCTGACTTGTGGTGGAGCTTACTGAATTTCTCTGATAGAAGACAGAAATGCAGAGGCAGTATTTCAGTTTATTTCAAAGGCAAAACTCAAGTATATCCACTGTGTACTCAAAAGGCCAAAACACAAATGCAGACCTTGAGCTACATCACTTGAGGTGGTGCTTCTCCAAAGTAAATCTCTCAGTGGCCCTCACATTGGCAAGGGTGACATTTTGGTTGGTTAAACCCTGTCACTTTGGAAATAGCTGAAAGTTACTTTTGTCTCATGATTCTTGGTCAAGGATTCTCATGCATTTGTAGTTTCTTTCCCTCTCATGCCAAATAAGCCCATCTGTGCTGAATTAGTCTCAGCTTTATGACCTGACTAGGTAAAAGATAGCATCCATACTCCAAGTATATTTTGTAAAATACACTCTTAAAAAATATCAGAAACCTCCCTCTTCTTTTCAAATGAAATCTTGCTTGTGATCATAGCAAACAAAAGATTGGAAAGGATAAAAATGCCCTCAAATATCAGGTAGTCAGCTTTGCAGTTATGAAGAAGTTGCTTTGCTCTGTTGAGTTTACTGTGTCACCAAAGCCCTACCAGCCATAGCTATACAAAGCCTGCATTGTCTCAGCAAGGCTACTGAGATGTTCCTGATCTTGGCAAGAGCTAGTTGTACCCAGAAGCATTTTATTGAAAACAAAACAAAAAATTAAAACAGAAGAAAGAAATATTATTATAGGCCTCCTACTGGAAAGATAAAGTTCAGAGTCCTTCCTTCTGCTAAAGCAGCACATAAAAATATCTGGTTCACAGAACCCTTTCTACAACCTTGACAACTGCACCTAAAAAAACCCATATGAAACCAATTTCAAAGTGACTTGACCACAATATAAGGATTTGTGGGTTTAGGTCATCATTGATTTGAAGATCTCAACTTCCTGATGAAAGAGACAACTACATATACGCATACACAGTCATGGAGACAGTCCCTTCATAATTTGCCTGTCAGGTTTTCTTCCTTGTGCAAAGCAAACCTGATATTTGTGTTTATCCAAGCCACTGATTCCTTATTTTAAACAGGAACAGGATCTGGCAACATATCTTCACAAAGAGCACATATTTCCTCTATATTTCTCAATATAATTTCTCAATAAATCAGAGTTAGATGTTGGAACTGATGCACAGATGATCATGGCCAGTGGTTTGAATGAAAAGGCTAAGATTATATTATTGCTTCATCTGTAAGTATAGTATAACATCTGCTGGATTATAGCACTCCAATACTGCTGTGGGCTTCTACAGTAAACCAACAGAAGCTTGTATATCCACACCAAAGTAATCACTGGATCTTTTTCCCTAGCTGTAGTATATTAATAAATTTTGAATATAATGTTGCAAACCCAATGAATAGCACTTCAGTATACCCCTAAAACCATAAAAAGAAAATCAATTTCACTGGTTGTCTGAACCAATAAGTCTATAATGGCAGAAATAAGATTTACCATCCATTTTTAGTCAGCTACCAAAAAAAGCATAATTTCCAGCTTTTTACCAAAGTTGTCTTAACTTTCATGGAGGTGGGAAACAACAGAGAGTGGAAAAATAATATCCTACCAAGCAAAAGCAGCCCCCTCTGCCTTCTATCAGATGCTTTCACAGAAGAGGGTGTAGCATTTCACAGAGTGGTAGCAAAGGAGCAAGAGGACTCTGCCACGGGGAGGAAGCCAAGACTCTGAAAAGAGGGCAGCCCCAAAAGCAGACCCCAGTACCAAAGAGAGCCCTGCCAAAGCCAGCCAGGCACAGGCCACACAAGGTCAAGGTTTCAGACCAAACTGCCATTGCCATTAAAACAGCATTCCCTGAAGGCTCTGCCATTTCTGCTGCTTATATTAAATACTTTGGAGTAAAAGTTTTCATTGTTTTCTTAATCTTGTATATTGACAGCAGTACATTCCTTTACTCCCTAAAACTTCAAACAAATATTTCACATCCCAGGTTGCTGCAGGAACACACAGAAATTATTAGCAACTGTATTTGCATGCCAGCCAACTCCAAAGATTTCCCTAACAACACCTAGGGTCTGGAGCTTGTGTCAGTACCCAAAAGCAGGGAAGAGAACCGAGACAGGGAGGCGAGGTAGAAGCACCTGTCTTCAGCTCCCGGCGGGATGCGCGACTTCAAAAATAAAAACAACTCATGGAACAGAAATATTCAGCGGAGTGAGAGGAGAGAGAACAAACGCGCAAGAGAAGTGTTTGTCTTTTCATTTATCTCCCAGACTGCAGTTTGTTAGCCTTTAGCACTCGTGCTATGAGTCTGCCGGACACCGAGCAGTGGCATATTCCCTGCATTATCTCCATTTCCTCTCCCAGAGCACATGTTGCCTTCCAGTTTTCCAGCTGTATACCAGGCTCCGCTTGACACGGCGGGTGACCTCTCACCGCCGTGGCTTAGCACCTGCGTCGCGGCGGGCTGGGCCCGCAGCCCACCGACCATCCCCCTGGCATCCGGCCTGCGCCGCCTGGCCGCTCGCTGCCTCCCTCCGCGGTTGCGAAACACGCCTAGTTCCCCCTCTCGCATCATGTGAACTCGGCTCGACTGGTAAGGCATAATTGCAGGCTTGTCCAAATTATCATTTGCAAAGTCTAGGAGGCACATAAAAGCACCAATATTCCATTTGTGTTAGCCCGGGGCGGCTCATTTCAGCCTCGTCTTAAGCTCCTGCCCTCTGCCAGGTCAGCCTCGTTGAGCTGATAAGATTTAGAAGGGATTTTGTAACCTGTTAGGTCCCAGCCTCTCTTTAACTATTACAATACTTTGGCTTTAGCTCAAAGTTTTATTTAAAATTCCTAAGAAGAAATGAGCTGTGTAGCTTTCCCCCTAAAAATAACAAACTAAAAAAAAAAAACAAAACCCCAAACCAGAAGCACCGATTTCATTTAACATGAATAAGGAGTCCCCGGTATTTCCCATCTGATCACACATACCTCAGAGCGAAGGAGACGCTTGACCTCCTGAACGATACATGTATTTTAAACAGTCATCAGAAACTTTTCCCAGATAAGATCCCATTCTTATGCTAATGACTATAACAGACTGGCAGACAGCAGCCTATCTCAGAGCCCTGGTCACCTCCTCTGTCACTTGTGCCACTGGTCCGTGTCCTGCACAAACTACAGTATTTCAAACATTGAAAAAGAAGAAACAGCCTCACAAACAAAATACTCCTTCCAAAATTTACTCCAAAACTTCACTGAAAATCTCTGCAGTCCTCTCCATTTGCCTTTTCCCTCTGAAGATATTTTAAAATGTATTTTAAACATTCAAAGCGAGCAAACTTCTGTCCTCTTACGTTGCCAACCCAATCACAGAAGAGTAACCCCTGAGATAAGGACAGAGGAAGAGCAGAGCAAACCAAAAAGCGACGGCACCTACCTGGACCCCGCCTCAGCACCCAGCACTATTCGCAGCAACGGCAACGTTTTGGGGCAGCAACCTAATGCATTTTCCTTTCTACCCCACTGCTAAATGAGAGTTGAGCAACTCCTCACACTGCTGCTTGGAGCAACTGCTCTCCCACCCTTAACCTCCTCTTTTGGCTCTTTGCTCTCGCCTCCCTTTTTTTTTTTTTTTTTTTTTTTTTAAATTTAATGGAGTTTCTGAGCACTAAAACTTGCAATTAGTAACAGCTAAGCTAAAGCCCCTGCTCCCCCCTGCCCTAAGCCGCACATTCCAGGGCGCTGAGCGGGACGCTGAGTCTCTCGCAGGCACCGTGCAGCTCTTCCTCTCCCAGACCCGACTTTCTGCCTACCACCTCGATAAGGCTGCAGGAGCTCAGGAACGCGCACTGAAACTCGGACAGGGGAAAAATTGGTCTCTCATCCCCAGCCTGGGTGCTTTTTTTTATTCTCCCCCGCCTCTTCCTCCTCCCTTTCTCTCCACGCTCACAGTAGCAAGGTTGTCTCTTGACTACTCCCTGCCTTAAACTCACCAAACCAGATTTTTACTCCCAACACCTTCCCGTAAATCTGAACTGAAATTTTACCCTGCTCACTGAGCCTCGGCTGGCTGAGGGCCAGTGCAGCATTCCTGTTGTTTTACTTTGGTAGGGATTTTGTTTTGTTTTGTTTTTTTTTATCTTTTCTAACAGAGAGAAAGGAAGAAAAGACACAGAGAAACCTGGAGAGATACAAAGGCTGGAAGGAAGGAAACTTTTACATCAGCTTTACTAAAAATCCTGTGGGACAGAGCAATTCCCTTTTATCTTTAAAGGGCTGAACGAGTGATTGTTTTTTGGCAGTGTCAGTCATGAGAAAAAACCCTCCTTGACCATCTGCATCCTTCAGGTGGAGCAAGATTTGAAAACAAACGGCTAATACTCACCTGAAGGATAGCATTGCTGGCATCAGCAGAGCAGAGAGTAGCCTACAACTTTTTCTGATCCAGTTACCCCAAGGCAGAAGTAATGCTGGTTAAAGAAGTGCCACATTTTACCCTTTTCTGACCTAAAGTTACGTGTGGTTTCTAGAAAAGGAACAAAAGAGAAACCACTTTATTTAAAAAAAAAAAAGCCAAGCCTTCTTTTAACCTCCCGATGATCCCTCTGACCATTGTCTCGGAGGCTTAAAGAAATAATGAAGCAAGACTGTAAACTTTCTCACCTCCTTTTACATTACCTGTCTGTGCCTGGCTGTGAGCTTTGATGTATTGAAGCAAAACACGAGATCTGTTTATAGTAAATGAAACCAACCAACAGAGAGATCTAATTCAGACTTGTGACTAAACAAACTGGAACAGGAAGCACACACCAGCAGATTTTTTTTTAAGTAGTAATTCCTGTTTGCATTGTCATGCAACAAAAAACTCCACAAAAACAAAAACCAAACGACAACAACAGCAACAAACAAACAAACAAAAAAACCCAAACCAAAAACAACCAAACATAAAAAATCCAGCTTCTTCCTTCAGACACTTTTGTTCAAATGCAGCTCTTTTTTTTTTTTTTTTTTGCTGGAGATCTTAATACAGGCAATGTTTCATCACATATATGCAAATACTCCACAAAACAACATTTACCACTAGTAGTGATCTAAAGATCTTATTCATCTATTTGTTTCCCTATGCAGGATACTCCTACAACTGATTAGTCTGTGCTCTCCACCCACCCCCAATTAACATCTGTAAATTACGACTAGAGGGAGGATCTTTACCTAGGCTAGCTGGATAAAGCAAGCCCTGAGACAAACAGGAGATTAGCAGTTCTACAAGTTAAATCTTTGAAGAAGAAATAATCCAAAATTAAAGCTAGTGACAGAAATTAATTCTTCATAATTATTTCTAATTTTTAAAAGAATTATTTTTATTCTTAATTAAGTCTTAGTAATTCTTATTTAAGAACACATTACATTGTTCTGTTTCTGTTACATTACCTATGCTTTTTGAAAGCACTTGTCCTTTTAAGCATGTATTTCTCTACTTGTATTCATTTTCTAGTAGAGAAAAATCCCACAGGTTTTACCTGAGCAAATCCACCTTGACATCCTAAGAGAGTTTTGCTTCAGGCAGAAACTGATGAATCAAACTACTACCAGGGCAACACATAAAGCCACACAGCCAAATGTTGCAAAGTTCAAGGTAACATCATGTTCTCTCCAAACTATCATCATTCAAAAATTGATAAAGGAATGTGATTCCAGTTTTAGCAAATGCATTAAGCATTAAGAAAAGAACAACAAAACTTTCAGAATTTACCAGTATTGATGAGCAAATAATCATGGGGATAATTATCATCAAACACTTGAATTAAAATGAGAATTAAGCCTTAGCTGCAAACATTTTATGCAGTTGAATTCTTTAAGAAAAAGAAGTCCAGAAAAACAAATAATGAGGGTCTTATTGGTACAAAAATCTTTTAAGTATTCTAGCATCATCTTCCTTAAAATAATGGCTCATTTGTCCAGTGAGGCTTTTCCATGGTGTCTTCAGCTGATAAGTTTGCCAGTAAGGTCCCCAGGAAATCCATCTCATGTACAGATAGCTTACACTCCATTTGATCCTTTTAGAGGAGCAAAATAGGCATTACTGGCAGAAGTACTTCTTTGCCAACCTGTACAGATTATTCATTCTAAATGAGAATCTCTGTAATACAACGAATAACATAGAAAATGGAAAGGCATGTGAACATACTGCCCTGCGTATCCAGGTTGCACCAGTGCAGCAAAGCCAACTATTTTAAGGTATGCTGTTAAAAGTGTTGCTTTATCTGTTTTACTAACTTCACACACACTTGTGGGTCTCGTCTGTGGCTGACATATCTCTGCAAAACACAAAATTCCTCTTACTGTAATAGCCATAGAGTTATCCTACCACAAGAGATCCTTGTCAGTACTGGTCAGACTGGATTCAGCATCCTCTCTGAAAGGCAGTTCATGACATCTTTTCTGGTGGAGGATTCAAATAGGTTTGCTATGAAAATACCAAAGATAGGAAAGAGCTTGAAATCTTTCTTAGGGCAGTTCAGGTGCAGGTGAAGAGTGTTACAGTACATAGGCAGTCAAGCTAACGCCATGCAACAGCTCATCCAGTGATTAAAATATGTGTTATTGTTCACTGTGTGTGACAAGACAGTTTCCATGGGCCCAGGTGAAACAAGGTACCACATCTGTCTGCACAGCCCTGCAGGTACAGACATGACCATGGCACATCTACTCACAGCTTTTTAATGGCTTTCCAAACTTCGGTAAGGACAGCAATTTCTACACTGCATAGCTGACAGCAAAACCGTAGTGAAAAAAACCTCCACTATTTATTGCTTATGATACTAAATAGAGTATTTCATACTGTACTCTGACACACAGATTCCAGTTCAAGTAAGAGGTAGATGTTGACAGGTTGTTCTTGAAGTGCACTTTCCTTTCTGTGTACAGCAGCCATTCAAATGACAGTGGTAATTGAGGAAAGTCACTTCGTGACCACCAAATGCTCTATATCACAAACTAAGATGGGATGAAAGCATCCTCAAAAATTTATGATCAGTCAATAGGGATTGTTGACTTTGTGGGTTCATCTAAAATTAAATGTTTGATCTAACTGATCTAATGGCAGTCTGAGCCTTTTTTGACACCAGAATGATTTTTCTCCCTCTGTAAGTCCTAATTGTTAAGCTGACAAAGTGTTTTAAGGGGTTGTGAACACTTTACATAGGAAGGAAAGAGTGCCCAGCCACAATTTGCTGCAGCACCCTCCAGTCTGTGGGTTAAAATGAAAGAGCAGTCACAACTCTGTAGCATGAACTAGAGATTTCCTGTTCCTCTGCCAAGCCATGGTAGGGTTTCTGAGCAAAAGAAAAGAATTTAATGAGTCCATAGCAAAGCAAATTAAGCTAAGTGCAGCATGATTAGGCTGTGAACACTAATCTTTAAAGGTAACAGTATTTGATTAAGGAAGATGTCCTCCAAAACTAATCTTAAAATTGCAATTAAAAATGTCTGGCTATGAAGATTCAGCATTGCAGGGCTTGGGTATTTTTGGTGTGGTGTGTCTCTGAGTTTGTAACTTGTCCTTCTGAATATGGCTTATTGTGGTGTCACTTTTATAATACCTCTTGTGCAGTTTATCACTACTGCCAAGAGCTGACTTTACTGCAGAAAGAAACTGCATGTTGAAAGTCCAGTGACTGTATTTCATTCAGGAGATTATGAAAAAAAATTTTTTCCCCCTAATTGGGAAACTATGAAAAAAACAAGTGAGAAAGTGTATTACTCAGGAATAGAGAACTAATTGGAGAAGTAGAATATTCGTTAATTCTGTAAAAAGAAAAAGTTAAAAAGCTTCTAGTTCAACTCAAAATTTTTGTTTAAGCTTTCTAACAGAACATTTCCTAGTACAGGTTAAATATTTGGATATAAATCAGTAAGCAAATACAGTCTGTAGTTAAGTCAATCCTCTTACAGTGGTTTTTTTTTTCTCTGTTAAAGTTAAAGCTTGGAAAGTAATATTTATAATAGTGGTCTGTGAAATATTGTCCTTTCCCATGTAAAAGATCTCTCTATGTTTTGTCTGTGACACAGCACATTCTCCTCCAGAGAGGTCTTGTGGAGAGCAAATCTGGCACCCTGTTTCTTGGGAAGAGAGAATGAAATGGATGGGGTAGCTAATGAGGTAGGAAGGTAGTTATGTATGGCTAGGCTTCGCCAACGAAGATCCAGGGAGGGCTCCACCCATGCTCCTCATCAGTGCCTTTTCCAAGTGCGCTGATAAAAAGAGGATAGCAGATAGCACCCTCAAGCCTGTGCAATGGATTTTTTTTAGGTGAGACACAGCATGCGCAGAGCTGGACCCACCCTTTAGTCCTAAGGTTCATCTGCCAGGGCCTAGCAAGCTTGGACGCTGGCAGCCAAGTCCTTAGGACGGAGGTTTAACCTCTTAGATGGAAGGCCTTACAGGGCTAAACGAGCTCCATCTGCCCGGGTTTGGAATCAGAGTTGTCCTTCTCCTAGGATGACTGCCAGAAGGCTAATGAGCACATCCTAAGGAAGGTAGGTAGTGGAAGGAAAAAGAGAGCAAAATAAAACCCCTGCAGTCTCCTAGGACAACCCTTTCTTCTGGGCCATCCACTCTTCTGGGACCTAGCTGAGGCCAGAGTAGCATCAGGGCAGAAAAATCATCCCTTTGTCAGCACAGTTGAAAGTATCAGAGCTGGCTCTGTCTTTAGGTTTAAATGTGTCCTAACAACAAAGCTTCCCATATTGTGAACACTCAGCTTCTCCTTAGAACATATTTACAGATATTTGGTCACTGGTACCAGTCCAGAATTATTAAACTAACTCCTGTCACTTGGGATGCAATGGCTTGGATACAATGGCTTTTACTAACAAAACTAGATTGGTTCAAGATCAGTTTCCACCAAGACCAAAAGAGTGCAATAGAAGAAAATTCATTTCCTCTCAAAAATCATATCCAGATACATAAATTCATGAAAGGCATCACAGACCTATACAGATGAATTTGCTTAGAAATATTTTATGAGTGGGAAAAAAATCTTGTCTCTTTTCCTCATGTGGCCGTGAAAACACCTCATCATATTGAATGCAGTTTACTGGAATAGGTCAAATTATTCTTGATAATCTGAATTATAAGGATTATAATTTGAATCATTAAGAAATTATAACACCTGACATGATTGCCCCCATCCCCTTGTCCTCTTGTATTTTCTCATCTGCATTGTTTTCACTCTGGTACTTCCAAGCAGGCTGATTACCACCTCTGTCTCCTTGACTTCTCTCCTTCCCCTTCATCTTCTCTGAGTCTATACATCTTGCTGTACATCTTACTTAGTGGTTTGACCATCCTACCCCTCCAAACAGCCTCATCTTCCATCTATATGCTCTTCAGATTCAGGCTTTCATTTAAACCTTTCATATCTCAGCCCTTCTTATTCTTGTCTCCATCTCAGCACTTTGCCTCTGCCTTGCAATGACTCCAGGATGTGCCAGCCCAGGTCACACCAATATTTGTTTTTCACCAATATAATCTGTTGTTCTCTGCTGCCCTTACAGCAAATACAACTCCCAAACTAAAAGGAGCAGGTAAAGTCACTGGTGCCTTTTCCTTGAGTCCCTCATTAAGACTGGCTGTTGTAACAGCACTGACAGATTCCCAGTGTTATGTTCTCGGATGGAGATGACATACCAGGAGGTGTGCTCTCCCCTGGCACTGGCAGAAGCTATGCAGCCTGCCGGGCTGTATTGCAGCTTGCTGTCCTCTTTTTGCCCTTCATCTCACTGCAACAACTCTCCTCCATCTTCGAGTCTTGGCTCTCGGTTGCTGTGCGCCCTCTGTAGCCAGTTATGCCTGTGGGAGCCAGGTATGAAGCAGTCTTTTGGTTTTGAGGTTTGCATTCACTGTGCACAAAAGCCCCTGGTCACATATGTGCCACCACAGTGGCTCCATGGGCTGCTCTCTTCTGCAAGCTCTGTCCCCCAGCAAGACCCACCTTGGGGATGTCACAGCAATGCCTGTCTTTGATAGCAGCAGCTCTGTTTTATCTTCGATGTAATAAGCCCTTTACTCAGAGCATGCTTGGTATGCCCTGTGCTCCTGCTGCATTCAGCCAGTAAATAATCCTCAGGGGCTCCTGGAGAGGTACATTGGAGAGCTTTAGTTCAGGGATGTCTGCATAATGCACCTTGGCTACATGTAAACATGCCCTTAGATAACCCTCACTGCACCTCCACTCAAATCCTCAACTCATAGGGTGCTGCAACAAGCTGCTACTCTTCTTCCCTCCTGATTTTTTTAAAGCTTTGGAGGAAAGAGAGTTCTTCATAGCTGTGGGCAGCACCTCGTCCAGCACAGAAACAATAATAGTAATATTGTTTCTGTTCCTGTTATGCTGAGCTCTCTCACATATGCAAAGCAGTTTTCCAGTTCTTGTAATAAAACAGGGACCTGAAAATGCTAGGTAAACCCCTTTGAAAGTAGTATTGATCTTCTCAATTTCTTAGCTCAGAAGATTGGATAGTTTGCACAGTGGATCTCAGAGATGTCTTCTGCCTTTTGGATGGTTGAGAATTCACAGGTGAAAACTTGAGCTCTCTCTTGATAGAAAAACACATTTCTTCAGCTCAAAACTGGAAGCCGTTGGTGGTGAAATCAGAAGCTGGGTAAAATCACAAGGCTGTGTGGTCAGATTTAACTCTGGCTAGGAGACACACTGAGAGCTGGTCTGGTATTTACTCTGCAGCCACTTCTCTTTTAAGGGAAGTGAAACAGGCAAAGTGCAGCAGAAGCAGTTCAGCAGGAAATTATCGTTATGTACTGAAGAAAGCTCTAAGAACAGAACAAAACCTAAGCCAAGTAGAATTCAGTTATTTATTAATCCTTGTAAAAGGAGGGAAAAAAACCCCAAAGAAGTTCTCAATTTCTGTGTCTCAGAATATAGACGAAACATGGTCTGAGACGCCTACAAGACATCAGACATTGCTGCAGCACATGTAGACACTTGCGTGCTTGGCTGGGCGTGAGCTTGTCTAGAGGTCAGGAGAGCAATTAGGAAGGTTTGTGCCTGTGGGAGGGAAGGAGTGTTCATACACACCTCATAGTAGTCATATGTGGTTAGCAGAAAAAAAATGTACTCAGATGACTCAGTGACTCGAAAATGACGGTAAGAGCTGAACCCCCCCACTCTCCAATGGACAGAAGTACTCCAGCAGGACATGGGACAGAGGCTGTGGAACTATAATGCAGAAAAAGAAACCAATCAAACAGGAAGATCACATGAGATCAGGAGATCAATGAGGAGACAAATGAGATCTCTGTCCCACATAATCCTTATGTTAATAAATGCTGATAATCTTTTGGACCTAAACAGCTAGGTAAATTTTTTAAACTTTTTTTTTTATTAGCAATTTGCAACAAAACCACAAACATTTATTGCAATTTAGACTACTTCCAAAAATATTTAAGTGTGTGATTTCTTGACACAGGAGAACTCCAATAAACATGAAATAGTTTATTTGCAGCAACAGATGACACTAAACTAAAAGGCCCTTCTGTGGGTTTTTGGTAGGACTGACTGCTGTATTCTGTCCAGCTTTTTTGTTCTGTGCATTAACTCACAGCTTCTGTGCGTTCAGTTGTCTTCACTCTACCTACCCAAGTGTAACATTCTTGATCTTCTAACCCTAGAAGGACATATGCTCAAAGAGAAATTTCAGCAGGAAATTATTGTTATCTTCGTGTTAGCCTTTGCTTTTGGCAAAGCTCTGTGTTAATAATCAAATTCGGAAACTGTTCTTGTTTCTAGTACCTTCTCTGCTACAGGAGCTTGAAAGCCTCTGACAACAGGTGGCAGATGTCACAAACCAACTTCCATGAGCGCTCATTTCAAAGTAATTCCTTACTGTCTGCCCCACCGGTGAGGAAGTCCCAAATGGCAAGACCTGGGTAAGTGTCAGCAGCCGGCTGTGTGTCTTACCCTCCAAAGAGGGCAAAGAAACCAATCACTGGTGGTGCATAAGGGAGAAAAAGGGTGCAGAGTACTAGAAGACCCAAGCAACAGCAATGGAGATGGAAAGAGTAACTAAACATTACAAAATAAACACACACCTTAATGGCTACCTGACAGGGCAATTTTCAAGGTCACAATAATTTCTTTGTTCTTGTTTTTAAACAAACAAACAAAACCCAGCCAAGAACCAACAAAAATAATAAACACCATGTTGAAGAACAAATGACACCACAAGCTGTTGTGAGGGCTGGATTTGCACAGAATAAGTGTGCATTCTTAAATCAGATAAAGGGAAGCTAAAAACACGCTACTTGACTGTCAAGCCAGCTTGAAACCTAGAGAGAGTGACCAGCTCAGGCAGGAATACTCTGAGGATCACTGAAGTCCAGTTTTGATAATTTCGATGATAATTATATTACAACTGAGTTTGCGAGAAAATGCTGGTGATAATTATATAACAGCAATACAGTGTGACTTATTCCAATATTTGAAGAGGAATCCTACCCCTACTAACTCCTGTATGTTCATGGCAGCAAGATAAACAATACAACACAGAGTTGTGATGTTATGCAAAAAACATATTTGTCAATTCAATTCACTTACTTGTAGTGTCCTGCAATTAGCTGATTATTAACATCTGTATGTTTCTGGTTTTTCATCTCTTCCAATATTTCACAGAATCACAGAATCACAAAGACTGGAAAAGACCACAGCATTTTTCCAGCTTAATCTGAGGATTCAAACAAGATAGTTCTAAAGAGGAATTAATTCCTCCCTAGCTGAAAATTTATAAAAAATGTATAGTATAAAAGTTTAAATTCACCCAGCCTACATGAAATCTACAGATTGTACATACATGAATAAAAGACAGGGTGCATTAGTATTCATATATCTTTTTAGACTTAGTTGCAATATTCTAAGCAATTTACTGTTCCTAAAGAAATTAACCTTAGAAGCAATGTTTAGCATTGCATATATCAATTCATACAGGATAAGGACAAGATCAAAATAAAACTATTATTTTTTCATTATGCATTCATGTAAGTGGAAGAATTTGTGACACACAGAGTCATGGATACAGCTGGTTTGACTTCTGAGTAATCATAAATAATAACAAAAAAAGTAATTCTTGTATAATATTTCCAATCCAGGTGTTCTCTATCCTGAGGAAGACTTGTTGAAAAGTCCATTCAGATTATAAGTTCCGTGGGGAAATAAATGGGATGTGGTTGGCATTTGACAGCACTTAGCATAACAAGGTCCTGATCCATGACCAAGTCCCTCCATCCCTACAGTAAAATATATTATTGATCATAATAACCATTAGCTCCTCTGTAGGTTCCCCTGTCAGGAACTCTGCTGAAATATTTGGCAGGTTGATTAATGGGACTCACTAGAAGAAAAAGTAATGGTTTAATCTGATCTTACTAAAGCAAGGACAAATCAATCTGTGTGCCCTAAAACAATCTCTTAACAAATGCGTTGCCACTTTGACAGAAGTGGGTTTTTTCATACATTACTCTCCATATCCTGGCCACACTAGGGAGTGTCACAGGCACTGGTGATTGGAAGCCACAGGGGGTGATGCTTAGCAGTGTCTCAGTGCTGTCTCTGCTAAAGCTTTAAATAGGAAGGTAAAAAAGAAAGAAGTAAGGAACACTTGGTGCAAATGGATGGTGAAGATGTGTTCTGCCCAGCTGAGAAGGCAAAGGGCATAGTTAACCAGGAATGGAGTAAAAGCAGGTGTTGGGAAGCAGACATAGAGGAGATGAAGAGGCCAAGGAGTTTACATTTAACCTAGAAATTCGAAGAGAAATCAGTACCATCCCATCTGTTCATTCATTAGATTAGTTTTTCTCCTTGATAATTACATTAACCAGAAAGAAAGCTATATCAGAAGGAATTACTTCAGCTTAGTTATTGCAGAACTATTGCTAATCAAAGTAACCAAAAGGTGAATATAGCTTTTATTATCTTGCAATAAGCAGTTTTCCATATCACCTCCTACTTCTGCTGAGAAGTACATGTTACCGCAGACCCCGTGACTTACAGTGCCTGGAAGCCAACCAGGGCTAACCTTCAGTGCCATGTAATGGATTCAGCCAAGATCCCTAACAGACTGTTCCTACAAAAGCAGAGTTTGTATGAATTTTACAGGCCTTAATTGTTGGGCTTTTAAATTACTATTAGCTTAGTAATTAGTGGTTTGTTAATAATAACCTTGACAAAGGAAAATATCTACTGGCATTACAGACAGACTTGCTTTAAGCAGGACAGACAGAGAGGAACATGATGCATGGAGTCAGAAGCACCTTTCCCCAGGCCAATGCTGACACAACTGTGGTGTTAGCAGCACTTTCTACTGCCATGGCTAAGGTGCTTTTTGGGGTTGTTTTGTTTTTCTCTTGTGTAGTACTCTAATAATTTCTAATTATTTTTTCTTCTGTTTCCATAATCTTTGCCATGTTTCACTTCTTCCTTTTGTCTCTTTTTCCCAGATATATCCATCCAGCCCCCATTTATCTCAAAATTCACCATTTTAACTTGCAGGTAGGGAAAATCATAGTGAGATGAGTGACAGATGGTGTGCAGGAGCAAGTGGAGAAAAATAGCACTAGGCTTTGAGCACCTGTGGAAATGTTGCAGGCAGACACCACACAAAAACCTAGAAGGCTTTGAGAATTACCTTTTCCCTCCCATCTGCTACAACTCCTTTTGTACAAGCTGAAATTGAGCTGGTTGATAGAGAAAAATCATGCAAGCACTCCCAAATGTAGTTCTGGTCAAGTCATCTAACTCAGCATAAACACCACCTGAGCTACCAGTGAGGTGATACTGGGGGCAGCAGGGAAGGTAACAGCCATCACCTGGGAACAAACCTAATCACATGACCTCCTGCAGTGGCATCAGCTTCATACCATCACACTTCTGTTCATATCACCATGAAGAAAAGCTTCACCAGATAAAATAATTTTCCCTTTCTGAAGCCAGAATCTTTATTAAAAAATGAAATTTTTGTTAAAGTGTGCTCTTGTTCTTAGTTTTCATGTGGAAGATAGAAACAAGAGCAATGCTGACAATGGATTTACAAAAAGCTAGATCTCTGAGATGTGGTCTTTTCATTCTTTTCTAACATAAATCTGTTTACATTGAAGCAGATAATAAAACAGTAATTTTACTACACACTGTTGTGTTGAATTCTAAGAAAGATCATTAGGTTGAATTGTCCAAACTAACAAGGCAGCAGGATGTCTACTGCAATCCAGGCTCCATTTCAAGGCCCATACACTGCAGATATCACACAGAGCATCATTCTGAACAAGGAGCATGCCGTGAGTAGGTAACATCACAGTATGAGCAAAGTGTGGTAATACTTGGAAGAAAATATTCAAATATTCCTGAAAAATTTACATGGGAAGAGAATTTTGCACACAAGTCTTGCTTGCAGACGGAAGGATGCTTTTTTTTTGCTAGCTGATATCTGCAGCCCTGCAAACAGCTGACTACTTGAAAATCAAACAGTCAGCTTGATTTTCTCCTTGTGTTATCACAGAGTCACAGTGCTGGAAGAGACTTTGAGAGGTTATCCTGTGCATCCCCTTGCCTAACAGGATGATCAGTTATTCCCACACTGTTTCTGACGGATACTTGTCCATTAATCATCAGTGTTAATCAGGATCCTGGAGACCATGTTGTGCTCACAGTGCTAACAGTGAAGGCTGTACAGGTAAATGATTTATTAAGCTCCTCCTGATGTACAATGTTGTAGGAAACGGATCCAATCCTCTGTTCCTTACCTACGTTGGCTTAGAGGAGCAAAGAAATCCAGAGGAGACGGGAAGGAAATAATCATTTGAGCTAGCAAAGAGCCAGGATTCCGGACACAAAGGTACTTTTTGTCCTTGTTTTTTTTTTGTTTTGTTTTGTTGTGGTTTGTTGCTTTTTTTTAAATTAGGATCTTGGTTTGTAATAGTGATCATGGGAGCAATGCATGACACTTCCTAATAGAAATCACTCAAATTCCAGCAAGGATTTTTGCAGTATGCAACACTTGCAAGCATAATGGGCTTAGATCTACAAATTTACTGCTTGTAAACTATCAAGACTATATCAGGGAGATTCAGAATCCCAGAAAGAAAATTCACTCACTATCATTCCAGCTCCTGTTTCTGTGGCACTGCAAAAACCTGTAATCACCACGTGTGTGTGACTAATGCAAGCAGAGGGCTTTGCCATGCCCATCAGTGCAAGGTAGGAGCCAAATGAAGACGTGTCCACCATTTTGAATAGTCCCGGTAGCTGACCATACAAGAGATTAAATGCTGAATAAATATGCTAGATGGGATGTCAAAAGGCTGTAAGAAATGTCCTTTGCAGAGGCAGAAAGCCTAGAGATGGAGGAGAGGAAAGGAAGGAACGTGAAGTGGCTTATTCAGCTTCTTCTGCTGTTTTGGATAAGAAAAATATTTTCTTTGTACCTAGTCAGCAAAAGCATTTCCTGACATCCTGGTATGTTCACTGCTGGGTTGTTTTTTTTTTCAGTGTAAGTAGCTTTCTAAAAGGCATTGAAAAATGTGGGTGTTGGTCAAGAAATGTATTTAAATGTCTGTCTCCAGGGTTCAGGCTGACTCTCTTACCAGAACATGCAGGAACTTTCTATCAAGGATGCTCCTGTGCTGAGGGTGAGCTTCACCTACATAAAGCACCATAACTCAGAACAGGTTGAGACCACAGGGAACAAAGCAGCATGAACCAGCAGCCAAGCAGAGCTCAGGGGGGCTAGCAGCAGAAGCACCTGTGTGCACCCACTCCGTTGTGGGTGCCTGATTTAAACCAAACTCTTAGATAGTTTTCCTTTAAGTATTCAGGTTTGCAAGGTGCTTTTGGGTTTCCTTCCTCTCCTTTGGGTAAGTCTGTAGCTGAGCACAGCTCCAGGTTGTGCTCTTGCTGCTGCTCAGCTGCTGTGGGTTTTAAACTCATTAGTGCTGCAGCAAAATTATTTCTAGGAGTAAATCAAGCAGCAAGGGGACTCAGGGCAGGATTTGCCACTGCTGTTTCTGAAATGTAAGAGGTAAATGGAGCCTTCACTCTGCATAGAAAATCTTACCCAGGTAGAGCTGATTTTACTTTAATGGGACTAGTTTTTAGTAATTTCAAGTCTTTCCTATTTATGCTTTTGCTATGTTTTTAGTAAGAACAGGTGAAGTTTTGCAGTGCAGTTGCCTACACTGCAAAAATCTGTTTGCTCGATTTGTAGAAAGCTAGGAAAAAAGTTTAAGAAAAAACTGTAAATATTTTTAATTAATGTAAACTACTCCATTCACTAGTAAGATTCAGACCCACGTTTCACCCTTATTCCCAAGCCCAAAGCGAGCAACGAGCACAATGTGGGGAGGGGAAGAATCAGTGGGTGCCCGGTTGGGGAGTGCTGCAGGGCAGGGCAGGGAGCTGTGCTGCCAGAGGAGGAGGACACAGGGTGGCCCTTGCCAGGGGCAGGTGCTGCATGGCCACCTCGTGCCACTCTCCTCAGTATGTTGTTTGGAAATGGGTACGGTCGATGAGAAATGGAGGCTGCATCTTTCTGAATTTGTGGTGAAGCCACTGTCCCTGCACGCCCCAGGACAGAGCAGTATTTCTTGTTCAGATTGCTAAGTGGCAAATGTCCTCTTTACCTCCCCCACACAGTGATTTATGCAATTATGTCCTATTAGGACACTCCAAACAGATGAATTGTTATGAGCACATGCAGTGCCCTGGATGACCTGAGTGAAATCATCACAGCAGACTCATTTTTTGGTTTTGGGGTATTTTTTTTTTCAGGGGTGTACAGCAGTCCTTCCAAGACTGGAGAGCAAACGGCAGCTGCAGTAGTTCCCACCCTGCCCCTAAAGTACTGAACTGTTAACACGTCTTGCCAGACAAACTTTACCAGGCTGATTCTGAACTTGAAGTGAACCTGGGCCAACTCTACCTTCGTACTTTTGTGTTGCAAACAAATGATAGGCAGCAGCACCCCATGACCTAGTGTTTTAGGGAGGTGGCCATCAATGAAAAACTCTGATGAAGAAAAAAAACTTGCACCAAATTTCTTCATTATATGGAGATTTTTTTTTTCATGTTCTCAAACTAGGGTTTTTTATTTTTTTCCCCTTGTTGCTAATGAGCACTTGAGAATTTGATTTAGCTCTTTGGAATGACTGCCACTTACTGCTAGAATGTTAATCTGTCTAAACCCATTCAGCTCCTCTTGCTTGGAAGTCAATCACATGGAGCCTGCATTTCAAAGCCATGCTAGCTAAGGCAGTCACAACAGCAGAGATGTTTTAGGACAACTCCCACAGTTAGGAGTAATCTTGAGAAATACAAAGTACTAGACGGCAAACAGATTTGTGTTGATTCCCAGAGATAAGGGGAACTAGAGTCATCCCTGACAAAGACCAAGAGTGCAAATGGTGGGAAGATAGGAGGCTGTTGAGCTGCAGGTCACACAAGGGTTGCTGCACTGGCATGTTGCATCAGCTCCTCAGCTTCTCCGAGGGACCTAACACCACCACGCCCACAAAATCACATCACGAAGGGCCATGTCTACAAGTTTCCACATATTCAGAGTAGTTATTTGCTTTCTGAATAAAACTTTTAGTTCTTTTAAAATAAGAAATGTATCTTTAGAGTACATCTCTAAAGACCTTTTAAATGATAAATGCACAAGGAATGTCACAGCAGGTATTTTGTCAGCATATACAATTCTTTATGGACAAAGACAATCTGAGATGGAGCTGGACTTCATTCAGATAGTAGTACATTTGTCAGTTGTCATAGCTCTGAAATGGAGCAACATAGAAAATGAGGAGTAAATCTCACCATTATTATTCTTGATTTGTATGCAAAATGGAAGATTATGTCCACAAGACATAGGAGTAGCACCTATGCTGAGACCTAATGTTAGAGTTTCTTAAGAAGAACTTGGAAAAGAAACAGGATCAGGCTTACACACTCACTACAGAGTATGATCAAATGTATATTTTAGCTGTAGCATATAAGCCTGGAGTACGCAGGCACTGTAATAACCTAGTATTTAAGTTTTGAACTAAACTTTCTTTAAATTACTTATTAGTTAGCAAAAGTGGTCTGAAGGATTAAATACAGCAATAACAGAAGGGTTTCAAATCCTACTCCAAAAGTTTTTTTGTTGTTCACTGTGAAAGAGCTGCTTTTTTAAGCTTCTAATTTTCCACAGACTTCAAGAGGAAAAACTAGGAGACGAGCAATATTTTTCTCTTCTGAAAATTTCAAACCTCTGCATCTACCAACAATGCACCCACTGCCAAGTCCCTCAGGGGAAGGCCTGGTACACAATAGTACTAGCAACCTGCTAAACCTAAGACCATTTGAGAAAGGCAGCCAAATAATAACCATTTTTGTCTCTTTGACTACCAGGATTATTCAAGAACAAGATGTTTCCAGGAATGAACCATTGCTAGAAAACAGAAAGACCATAAAATGCAGCCAGGTTGCTAAGCTAATGTGGATGGGTGACTTTGTTTCATGAAGACAGAAAAATATGCCCCTGTTCATGTTGCAATCATACAGCAAAGAAAGAAGTCTTTCTGTGTGAAGAAATTAATATTTTCTCCATTTATTTGTATCAATGCTTTATGAAGAGATGGAGAGATGGTAGATACCTGTATAAACACACAAGCTTTCTAAACTCCTGTAAACTGGAGAAGTCATGTTTAAAAATGAGTGAGTGCCCAGCTTACCTTCAGCTCATAGGTTTTAAGCTTTTTTACAAAAGTTGTAACAATTTCTGTTCAATTTTAACTGTCTGAGGTCTGAGACAAAGATGGTTTTAGACACACAAGAGCATTCAGAGGTTTTGGCAGTGATGGGAAGATGGTAAAGCAAAGCCTTTTAATGTCTGGCTGAAATAACCAGACCTGCCAAAAGATTCCTTTGGGAGATGGAAGGCAGTGGAGGAAAAGTGATCTTCAGACTTTTCTCCATCTGTCATTGCTGCTGAGTGACAGATGAGCACCTTGCACCAGTGAACTGATGCCCATGTGACAGCCACCTCACATCCCTCTGCATGGAGGCAGCAACCCTGGGCTCTGAAGCATAGGGGGGACACGGGTCTCCCCAGCCTGACTAAGTCATGGTCCCACTGCTAGTGTAACCCTGTTGTTGCAGAAGGATTAAAACACTGTTTATATTTGAATTACCCAAAAGAGAGCTATCCTACAGCCTACTTCAGCCAAGATATTTGCTTTCATGAGAAACTGAACTTTCTTAGGTACTACTGTTATCAAGTCTGCCAGTAAAGGAATAGTTCAACTGCTACATGATCCCTCAGTAAGATGCTCTGCCACTCAACAAATGACATCTTCCTAATGCAAGGAAGGAGCTGTTTAAACTGTCACTCTGCAAGAACCTAATTTTTAATATCTTTGAAAAGTATGTTTGCCACAGGCTTGATCTTTCAATATTTTGCATTCCCTGAAGAGTAGAGGTTTGTTGTTAAAGATGGTTGTCAATGACGAGGGTTAAGCTGTAAGCTGATCTGGAATTTTTTTAATAAAGTGCCTATTATTTGCAGAAAACTGCTGAGTAGAGCTGTTCACTTGTATAACGCCACCCTGTCTTTAAAAACATCATAATAATGTAGAGTTAGGCATACATTTAACTGGGATGTCTTGCAAAAGATGCGTACCAAACTCCAGCACACAGCACTGGTACAGTTATACTCCACTTGTCTGCATGGCTGTTATAAGAACTGACATTCCAGTTTAGTCAGAAATGACTGCCTGCAATTTTCAGGTACGTTCTCCAACTCCAAGTAGATTCAGATGTCCTGAAGAACAGCAAGATCCCATAGTACTGTCTCAGGTTAACAATCTCAAAGGATTCATACTGGGAAACTCTTGCCGAGTTTCAGCTGACTTAAAATGTCCAGATACAAACTGCATCCAGCTGAAATCGATGTCTCTGACATAAACTCCTCAACTGGGCCAGTTGTCTTCTGCTTATACAAAGCTCATGTCTGGAAGCTGACCTCCCTTGGATAATCTAAAGAGAAAGGCATTCTGGAAAAAAGCTGCTGCTATGGTTTTTCTTCCATGTGTTCCAGCCTGGAGTTTTGAAACTATAGGCCAAATCCCAGTCATTGCTGTTGTCTGGAAACCCCAGAAACCACTGCCTTTGTGAAAATTCCTATATACTTTCCAACACTGCTCACCAAATAGTTATTAGCAGACACTAATCACTTTCGTTAGGATGAAAAACTTCTGACAGACAACTACTGAGTTTCAAAAAAGCAACACAAATGGAAACTGGTAAAATCAACAGAAAGGGACGAACATGGCTTTAGGAGGAAAATAAAAGCCCAAGAATCTTCTTATTCTGTATGTCCACTTGCTAGTGGCACAGCAAGTGAGGTCTGGGCTCCAGCCTACCCTGGTGAAGGGAAAATGATAGGACCAGCCCAGTCATTTTCTTCTCTCTCCACTGGGGCAAGCAGAGCTCCTACCCCTCCAGTCTGATGGGACAAGTGAGCTTTTTACCATGTCCTGGTCTCCTGCTATTTCCAGAAGCCCAGAACCTTATCTAGGGGCTGATTATACAGGTCACAGCCAAGCTCCCAGGTTCTCCAAGTAACCATGAGCTGTGCTCAGGACAGAAACTCACCCTATGTGCTCCTGGCTCTAACAAAACCCTGAAGACCTTCCCAGAACGGAAAGATCTTAAAAAAAAAAAAAGGAAAAAAAAACCAAACTTGAAAAGAAAAACAATTGAACAACCAATGAAAAAAGAAGGGAAAGAGAGCAAAAGTTACAAACCCAAAAAATATATCCACAGAGGACTGGGGGTAGACACCAAGCAGAGCTCCCCTCAGGAGCACCCCCCACACTCCTTGAAGCTATCCAGAGAGGTGGTGGCCACAGGTGTGTTCTGCACAGGAATATGAGAGGACAAGGTGTGGACACAGGTGTACAGCTATCAAGATGCCCCATGCAGCTTCTTCTGCCTTTTGACACAAGTGACTAGCCTGGCCAGGGCCAGGAGAAGGTTAATGAGGAATCCCAGCATTGCTACTGCTGCCAGATGCTGGCTCCTTCCATCCTTTGCAGTAGGATGAGGGGTTATTAAGGGCTTAAATATTCCTTCAAAATCTTTGGTGGGTCACACAGCAGCCCTTCTGCCCCAGGATTATCCAAGGTGAGCCCCTGTAGTGTCATCCCATGAACTCTGTGATTTGACTGCATGAAATGGTAGGACAGGTCTCCTGTATACCTGCTCTTAGTTGGAAGAAGATGTCTGGGAAAGAACTGGAAGAGGCAGATGCAAAGCTCAAAGCTTTCTGTTCTTACCCTTCTACTCCATCTGATTTTGAAAGTGAATACCAGCACTGTTTTATTAGCTTGATGGCAACACAGAGCTGCTAGAGCAGCACCTCCCTTTGAATATGGACTTTTCAGCAGAGTACAAACTCTGACAATGTAATGCTAAGGCCAGAGAACACCCTTCAAATTTAAACTCTTTATATTTAATAGAAAATTGTTTAAAAGCCCTATTTGCATGGCTATTTCAGGCAAGCCTATTAAGTTGGACTCAATTGTACTGTGCAGAAACAATATGGACTTCAGGTTTCAGGGAAATAACCTTGTCTTCCTTATAATGTCATATCGTATAATAGTGATATAATTCATTTGGGTGACATGGCAATTGAAACCAGGATTGTTGTGCTCCTTTGACATTGCAGATGTTATGCTCTATATGTAAATTGTCCTTACAGGATCTGGCTTTTCTGCAAGACCTTCGTGGTTAGTTACTACTGGTAAATAATAATCCCTATAAGCAAGGGTGGAACAGAGGGAACTCCAGCCTTTGTACCTTCCCTAAACACTTCAGGAACAGCACAGGACACACTGCACCTTAACCCCCAAATGCAAAGGATTGCTATCACCTAGGGCTAGGCTTCAGAAATAGAAAGAAAAGGGAAAAAAAAAAAACCAAAAAGAAAAAAAATCTATTTTACAAAAGAATTTAAAATATTTTTCTTTTTTCTGCAAGCACTCCATATACCCTGAGATATATATATATATATATATATACAGTCCAACCAGCTAGCCATTCCCATAAAATACACGAGCAACAGAATCCAGAAATATGGCTTTCATGAAAGGCTTCAGACAAATCAAACCAGTGAACAAAACTTCAGTAAGTCCCCCTTTGGCCTGGTAGCTCTCTTTATAGATAGATAGGCTTTTGTTTAGGTTCTTGGCATTTTACAAAGGAATCAAAGGGGTCTGATATATAGAAAATCTAGAAGATGGAGTTTTCTCTCTTTCTTTCTTTTTTAAACATTTTTTAAAGCATTCCAGCACAGTGACTGGGTATAGATCACCTCACCCTCATCAAAGAATGGAAACACAGCTATGCAAAAAAATCCCTCCATTGTAGAAAAACATTACTTTCCAGTGTGGCAAGAGTATCATTGTATCAAACAATAGTGTCAAATTCACCAGCTAGAGCAAACACTTGTAAAGTATTTGGGGAAACTTCAGTGAAAGAAAAACATAAGATGTACATGACCTAGGGCATCTCTCTTTAAGTTACTTCTGAGATCTGCAAAAATTACACTGTTACAGCTTGGTTTTGCAGACTATCCTCTCTCCTCAGAACTCTCAGCTGGCTTTAAGCTAACAATGTCCTTATTTTTGATGAACAATAGGGGAAACTTCTAACCAGCAGCATTACTTTGCTTCTTTTCTTTTTTGCTGGTTGTTGAAAGCTAGATTGTGAATGTGGACAGGCAAGCTATTCAAAGTCAGCTCTAGTATGGATTCCACAGATCCAGTGGAGTAGCAAAGGCCTCATAACAAATCCTGCAACATCCTATACAAAAGCTGAGAAGATAAATAAGGCTAGTGTTGTAGTCTGACAGAAAAAAGAGCACATGCTGAGTCTACCACTGTCAGGCATAACAGGTCTGGAAAATCTGTGCCTTTCCTCCACATATATAGTAAATTAGGTAATAAACAAAATGGAAGGCTTTAGAAGTCTTGAATAGCAAAAAGCCATGTTGATAATCCAAAAAATGGCATATTCCTCAGTGCAAGGGTCTCACATACAATTTTTCATGAACTTTGGAAGCTGATTGCTCAGAAGAGGGTGCCTTTCCTGGAAATTGTAGATATGGTTCCAAGTTTGGGCAGCAGCTGTAGTTCCGCAGTTCAGCAACTGCTGCCTACCAGGAGAGATGTCCTGGCAGAGAAGGAGATACCCTTGCCATGGTTTAATCCCATCCAGTCTCTCAGCCCCACACAGCCACTTGCTCACTCCCCACATGGGATGGGGGAGAGAACTGGAAAGGTAAAAGTAAGAAAACTTGCGCATTGAAATAAAGAGAATTTAATAGGTAAAGCAAAAACCTTACACATAAGCAAAACAAAACAAGGAATTTATTCTCTGCTTCCCATGGGCAGGCAAGTGTTCAGCCACCTCCAGAAAAGCAAGGCTCCATCAATAAATGGTTACTTGGAAGACAAACACTACCACTCCACAAGTTCCCCTCTTCTTTATTCTTCCCCCAGCTTGACATCATATGGATGGAATATCCCTTTGGTCAGTTGGGGTCAGCCATCTTGGTTATGTCCCCCTCCAGCTTCTTGTGCACCCCTAGCCTACTTGCTGGTGGGGTGGTGTGAGAAGGCCTTGACTCTATGTAACCACTGCTCAGCAGTAACCAAAACATACCTGCACTATCAATACCCTTTTCAGCACGAATCCAAAACATAGCCCAATACTAGTTACTATGATGAAAATTAACTCTACCCCAGCCAAAACCAGCATAACCCTCCAGAAGACAAGTGAAGCAGAATGCTGGGAGAGCCTCCACAATATCCCAGAACTTCAGCATTGCCCATGTTGTACGTTAGAGCCTGTCACAAAGGCCCTGTGGATTCTCCTGCTAACACACATCCTGCAAGTGAGACCGTTTTAGAAAACAGAATGTATAAACACATCAAATATACATAGAGATGTGAGAATCCTGCTCTGCCTCAAGGTATCACTCCTGGTCACATTCAGCCCATGGAAGCTTTGCTAAATAAGTGCTTCCACACATCCTCATGTGAGTCATGTAAGCTATTGTTTCTGGTTTCCTCATCTGTAATAACACTACATTAATTAGTAGTATAACAGTCTTTTCTTGCTTACAGAGCTGCTATGTGATCCAATGTGGTAAAACTCTGTCATAGTATAATGCTGACTGAATATTCCTCAGTTTTGACTTAAAGTGGCTTAATTATTTTCAAGAACTGGCCAGATTTTGATGAGTTGTAAAGTACCAAACACTTGAGCATTTCTAGGCATTATGGGAAAGTCTTGTTTCAGGCTTCAAATCTATGTCTTGAGATGGTATAAGGTGGCCAAAATATTCTTCAGAAGAGGCAGCCAAATACTCACCTAGTTACAGATAGACCCTTCCACAAATTGAATCCAGTTGCAGTGCCCTTACTGAGTGTCCCCCTTCCACAGAACAAGGAGTTTGAGATAAAACATATGTCAGGGTGTCACAGGCTTTTCCAGATCTGCAGCTGCCCAGGTACCACTGTAAGTCTGTGGTTCCATGAGTCTTTTTTTAACAGTGGTGCAAACACAAGCATTTCATCCCATTTTTTCCATTTCTGGTGCTAGTTTCCAGCGCTCATAGAAAATTTCAGGTTTGCAGGCATAACTAATGGAACTGTATGGTTCTGGGAATGAGTACCTGAGAGATGGAGGGAGCTGCCTGCACAGCACAAGTCATAAGGAGAAATGTCCTTGGAACCATAGTGTAAGGGGTGACAAGATCTTTCTTCCATCCCTTTTTTGGCTACAATGAGCAGCATGAAATCACTGACATAAGCCTTGCTTCCCTCTCTGCCCAGCTGCTTCTCTTCTTTTCCTTTCCTTACCTCCCGACTGAATCCAGAAAGAATGTTTAAATGCAATGAGAATTTAAAACCCATAAGAACACAGGTAGCCACAAGCACAACTTTTTTTAGCAGATGCCACATCTATGAGGAAAGAAAAGGTAAAATTAAAAATGAGTCCAATTTAAAATTTCTACTCCACTGAAGCTGAACAGTTTTGAGTCAGTACGGAAAAAAAGGTACAATTTAACTTTTGCTATTTATGTTAATTCTACCTTGCAACTAAATTTCAAAACCTTACCAGAAATAAAATACTTACCCAGGCATATACTAGACCAGTAAAACAATACTAATCTCCATCTCATTCTCTGACATTGTTGAAAGATGGCTCTTTTGTCTGATATTACGATACTTAAGGAACCTCATATATTAAGAGAAACCTGTCAAAAAGTGTCATGAGAGCTACATAATGCAGGTCTTCCCTGGCACCAAATTGAAGGTAATTTAAAAGTAAAGCTGAACCAGGGCTGCCAATTGCCAAGAGCTAAGTGAGGTCTACATTTTGTCTCTTGCTTATATGAGTGTGCTTGATAGGTTTGTCTTGGTTTTTCAGATGAAAACCTTCTTTACTTTCCTAGGGACACATCTGAATGGAAACCTGTTTCAGCCCATGTCCTCTACCCTGTGAGAGCCATCATTTACTAGTGCTATTTGGCACCATTTGCAACTCCTTTATGTATCCCAAAGCCTCTAGCAATCAGTGCAGGACTAGTTCTAGTTCAAGATTTCAAAGCAAGGTTATAATGACACATAGAGAAAGCATAGACAAAGATAAACAGTCATGGATAAACACAGGAATATAGTTTAGTTTTCTTATATTCTGCTGCATGCACAGGAACAGGCAGATATATTTATGAAATAATTGAGATGAACTATCATGAATGTACCTGCGGCTATTTTAATGGTAGCTTTAAATTCACCATACATAGAGACAGAAAAATGTCGCAAGGTACATCTTACATTTATTTGTCTGGAGAACAGAACAGCAAGATCTAAATTGCCTGAACACTACAAGCAGTGAAGAGCTGGATTCACTGAAGCTGGTCTGGCGAGGTTTAGGGCTGGGCCAACCACTAATCCAGTGGCAGATGTCCTCTATTACCCCCTTTTCTACAACTCAAGGAAGGAAAAAGGGAATTAACAGAGGGACTTGTGGATTGGAAATGAAAACTTACACTACTTTGATGAAAGTAATAACTAAAAAATGAAATATATATATATAAATATACAAAACCAATACCAAACCCAAACACCTCTTGATGGCAACTATGTCACCGTCACCACTGATACTGTGGCAGAAGGACTCAGCAGCAGATGGGAATAAGACTCACAGGCTGGATCCTGGAACTGGATTCAGGAACTCTTGGACTGAGATCGAAGGAAAAATGTAGAGAGTCCTGCAATAGCAGAGCTGGGCTTCTGATCCTCACAAGGAGAATTACCAGTCCACCGCCCTAGATGGCTCAGGTACTCAAACTTCAGGGAGGGTAGAGGCCCAAACCTCTCCTTTTTTGTATTTGCTGTTAATTAAGTGCTCAATAAGCTTAATCATGCATCTGTCTTACATGGGTCTTAGGCTTAATGTAAAAGACCCTTAGGTCAAGACTGATGTGAAAGTTTCAGGGATTGACCCTCAGTTTTATACTGAATATTATGTATATGGAATGGAATACCTTGTTGGTCACCTTAGGGTCATCATTCAAACCAGAACATGGCGCAAGGAAGCACAAATATTGCTTGTTCTACCAGCAAAGCCTCTACCAGCTGATGAGACTTTCAGCTCCGAAGCTGTTGAGCTTGCTCCTGCCATCTTGATTTTATATGGTCCAGTAGGGGATATCTGATCACTTGGGCAGTTCTAGGGGAGATAAATGGACTTTTCTTTCTTTTCCTTGCAAACTTTTCTCCCTGAGTGGCTCTGGCCACTGCCACTGGTTTTCTGAACCCTTTAGTCTTCAGTAACTGTGGGGTCATAGCTGAGGTACAGTTTCACAAATTCTGAGTAATTCCTAACTACCTTCTTTTGAAGTGGAAAGAAAGAGATTAGGAAGGGGGGCTCTCTCTGCCTCTGAGGAATTTGAGGAAAGATTTACATCTATAGAAATCTCCTCCTGGAATGCCACCATCACTGAGGACCTTCAAAGTTAAAAGCCCAAACTCCTACAATCTGGGCTAAAGCAGCAATGCTAACGTGACCAGCTGCACACCAGTGTATTTTTGCCATGGCAGGCACAGAGGGTATAGGATGCTTTAGTCATACAGGGCAATGACTGCTTTGGAAAACACTTCTTAACCCTGTCTTTTGTGCCACATCCAGGTTGTGCAATCGATATTGTGCCTCTTACACAACCTGGATGATTTGAATATGAAAAGTGAGGAGCTGCTGGCACCTTGCCTTACTATAAGAGGAGAAAGGGGAGTTATTTCTAAAGGGAAATGAGTTGCCTGGTAACAAGTAGCACATGTTACCTGTAAACAAAAGGAATTTGGGGCAGGGGCAGGCACCAGGCCCTGTGGCATAGGGAGAAAAATTGAGAACAGGGACAACAGCAGGAAGCCAGAACACTCCTTGGAGCAAAAAAGGGGGGTGAAAAAATGATATACATCAAGTACCTCTATGGGTTTGCTTTGTGAGAATGTGAAACAAAGAGAAATGCTTTGATGTTCAGCCTTCTGGATCACTAAAAGCATTCTGGGCGGTCGTTTATCCTGCTCTGGCAGGGGGGTTGGACTAGATGATCTTTCTAGGTCCCTTCCAACCCCTGACATACTGTGATACTGGGAGTCATTGTAATTGCTATCCCCAAGTTCCAAACAAACGATTAATGCTCTGCCTTATCTTCATACAGTGGTTTGCCAGTTTTGTGGCAAAAAAATGAGGAGGCATGTCAATAGAAATGATACATAAAATGTGCAGCTGAAAGATCAGTAGAGATTATTGTTGTTAGGTGCATTTTAAGGTTTTACTTAATAACAAGTGGCAATTCAATGACTCCTAAAGTCTTTACCTTCATGAATGTGTGCATGAGAGTATGCATGTGTGTCTGTCACGATTTAAGGAATGCATAAGCGGTTTTAATAGTTTTCAATGACATGACTATATTTTGACAAAGCCAGCATTGTACTACTCAGAACATCAGAGCAAAAGTGAAAGTGCAAAAGGTTAGGAGACAAGCTACCCTACTTAGTTAGCTACTTGGTTATCCACCCAAATAGTTGTTACTTTGAAAACGTTAATACATGACTTGGCTTGAGAAGTCTGAAGAACAAAAACTTTGCTCTTAAGAACTTGAAAAATGAGGTCAGGTACAATCTAGATTGGTTATGACTCCCCAAGAGTAATGTTACACATAAATAAAACCCCAAGCCCAAATACATTGTTAATTACCTATCAGGGAGCTAAAGGGCACATAGTAAATGAAGATAATGAAAAAAACTATAGCAAATACACAGCAGTAGTTTATCATTTTCAGGGGGAAGAAGGATTGGGGATTCTCTATCACTGAGTAGGCCACTGTAGAGAGAGACTTAATTTACATATACTAATCTTTTCTATTCTAGCAAGAAATGCCAGGATATGACCCCACTCCAGATGGAGATACTCATTCACTACAAGAATCTGTGTCAAAACAGAATACTTTTGCTATTCTTTCACTCAGTATTAAAACCAAGCAGTACTGGTTTGTTAGATCTACCCATTTTGCTACAAGCTTGGGGAATGCAAAACCAGATATACATTTAAGGCAATATTTCTTCAGAAATTTGACACAATTGACTGTAAATTCTCCCACTGCAAATCTAGCATAAAAAGGTGCAGATACTCTTTCCTTAACAATGTTATTCACAAACAAAGATAATTTAAAATATTAGTTCATGAACATTATTTTATTGCCTTTAACTTGTGAAACTGAGCTAGAATCAAATCAAAGTTACAGTTTATCTGATGTTTGATGATATATTTCTTATCAAAAGCAAACATCAAATCTTTCTAGGTCCCTTATATCTGCTTATATTTATATCTGCTTATATTTTTATTAGCCATGAAAAAAATTGCTTTGTGTTTACATCCACATCTATTTAATATGATTAGAATCTCAGTGATTAAAATGTTTGTCCAAGCCTTAGACATAATTAAAGAGCAAATTTGGGATCCTTATTCTTGATTAGTGTCTAATAAATAATTATGGTACGGAGATGGACGATTACTGATTTCAGACCTTTCAAACCTACATATATTAAAGCTAAATGCATGGAACAAGATCACTGCACTTAATAGATGCTAAAGTATTGTCTGTAATGTTTTAAGTGGAAGCCTGCAGCTATACTCAATTGAAGAAACAATTTATCCCACCTTTGAGGCTGGAGATAAAGTGATAGATGAGAAAATACAAGTGATGAAAGGGGAAAGGAAAATCACTTTCTTTGTAGTCTGAACAGAGTAGCAGATTAGTTTTGTTTCAGGAAAGAGTAAACAAGGGAAAGGCTCCCAGAAAAATGAGTGAGAGGAAGATAAAGGATCTACTCATCCCTGGGTCTCAACTGGACTTTGAAGGAGGACTGAGTCTTTACATTTCCTGCTGGAAAAAGCCAAGTTGCTCTGACTCTAAAGGTGATCTTCAAAAGCAATGCAATTCCTTCACAATAGCATCAAATGTAGATCCATGGGGGATTTTCTTCATGTTTTCCAATGCCTGCATTTCAATGCCCAGCCTGTGTGTGTGAACACAGTTATCAGGGTGCAACTGCATTAGATTTATGCCTCCAGCTCGACCTTTCTGTTTCCAGCCTGAGATTCTGTCTTGAAGGTTATCAGAAAAGTTACGAAAAAACAGATGCCAAACGACTGGATCTTCAGTTTCCTACTTGACCACAAATATCCACAACAGTTTCACAAGGTTTTACAATCATCAGGATGAGGATCTTGGTGGGCAGGCAGATGTGGGACAGTTCGTAGAAACTGCCCAGCATGGCATGGCATGGCATGTACAGACACAGTATCCTTACCTCATCTCGCACAAAAGCATGGTAAGGCAGAGACTGTCCAGCCTCCTATTTTCTTTCTTTTCCATTCAAGACTTGCATAGCTCCATAGGGACTGCTCCCAGCCTGGCTCCTCTGTGGTTATGCCGTGTGACTGTGTCCCATTTCCACCTGATCAAGTAGCTCTAAACAAACAAACATGTTCACAGTGACGCATGCTAAAAGTTCACCCTTTTGATTAAAGGAAGGAGAGGATCTGACATTAGCACCTAGTTGGGAAAAGAAAGTTTCCAGAAAATGCTTTGGCTTTGTCTCATCCATTCTTTGAAAAGGAGATTTCTCTGTCCCATTGTGACTGAAGCAACTCCTAACTGGATCAATTCTGTGTGGCAATACTCACATAAATTTATCCTCAGTTAAGCGTTGTTAATGCATCCTCTGAATATGTGAAGTAGGCAGATAAGACAAACTTCATGTCAGTAAAATTCTGCTACTTTTTTGTCCAGATTTAGGCTGATATAAGCACTAGACAGAAGAGCAGGAGAATATGGCTCAAAATCAATATATTCTGCAAACTGTCATGTTGACTCATATGACTATGGCACTGGAGCTTTAAGGAAGCATTGAGCAAACTACCTGAAAAAGCCTATTTCAGAGGCAGTGCTAGCTGTGAAGTTCTGGATCTGTATCTAAACCCAAAGTTTGCTAAAATACAGATCTGGGTACTTTCTCCCTGGCCTGGAGACTGCTTCTGCCCTACAGTTTAGATGTACAGCTAATGAAGGAGATCATAGTATAAGAGCCTATCCTAAAACAGGAAGCTCTACCAGACAACTAAGGTGAAAAGCACAGTGTAATTGTCCAGCTAAGGGTGTCCCATATAACTTTATATTAAATCCTTATGTGTAAATGTCAAAAGCCTTTAGCATCTGGTCAGTTATTTTCCTGTTTATTATAGTGCCCGATTTGGTGAATAAAAGATAATATGTCTTGGTCTAACAAATACCTAATGAGAAAGGAGGGGAAAAGATCACTGTGATACTGCACAGTTTGAGAAAGAGAAATGAAGACCAAAGATCATGAGCAAAATAGCCTGCAAAAAGATATTCAGAGGGATAAACCTGATTAAGAATAAGGCCAGTGTCCTACAGAAAGCTTTGCAGTTGCTTAAGATAGAGCACCTAGGTTGTCTATTTGCTGTTTTTCTTCCCTGAGCCGACTTACATTCCTATTACTCCAAAAGCACAAAAGTGTTGGTAAGCGCAAGGGTAGGAAGGAAATCAAACCCATGCAGAAAACTTGTCACAGGATCTGATCTTGACAAAGTACTACGTAAGATAAATGAACAGTAAGAAACACATTTCCATGGAGAAGAGCAAGGATATAGACCAAGATATAACAGTAGGATTAACACATATTAGCAATGAACTGGTATGGTACAGTAAAAATTATATGCTGAATACGTGGCTGAACTTCCTTTTACCCATAGTTAAGTATCTATTAGCAGGCACAGTCAATGAATTTAGGCTGCCATTTTAATTTCCTTAGCTTATGTCACACTATTCCATTTGTTTAAAAATACTGCATTAAATAATAAAAAGCTAAATAAACCTTTATCTTCCCTTTCAACCCTATTCATGTCTTTTCTACCCAGACTGCACAGCTGTCATGTAATCAGTTGCTAATGACTGACAGCCAAAAGTGAAAAAAACTAGTATTGATGAATATCCAACATTATGACCTAGAACACACCGTCCAATTACATAATAGATCTTCTCCACAAAGCACTCTTCCTAAATCTTCGTTTGCGAAGCCTAGCCATGACGATGATGATGAAATAAGTCTCTCATAAATGTCTTCTATTTGACGTGTCGTGCAGTAGCACAGACAAAGCAGAACTTGCCTCACTAGTGGTCACAGGTATTTTTCATTAGGATGAAGTTTGAGAGAAATTGGCTGCATTGTTCCTACAACTCCCCTTGCTGGACGAGCAGTGGAGATGCAGGCAAAAAAGGTAGAAGAGATTCACTTCCTGATCTCTGAGCTACAAGCAATTGCCAAGATCAGTCATTTTCCCAAGCTAAATGAAACGTCCATCATTTAATAAAGTGAAACGTCCAAAAATACCTGTAGCCATAAAGCACAACTAAAATAGGGAGGTTATATGGCACTAGTCCTTATGGAAGAAAATGCCATTGCCTTCTGGCTTGCCTGTTTGTTAAATACTCTTGGATGATCTGATAGCAACCAAAAAAAATACCAAAAGGCACTGATAATTACAGTGATACACAAATTAGTCAGTACCAGCTCAGACATTTAGTTTCACAGCACTCAGATTATTCGTTGAAAAAACAACTCAAAAGTCAGCATCCATATTACAATTATTGACCTCGCAATAATTGTTACCATGATCAGTGCAACTCTTCTACCCAGTCAGCTCCTTGAATATAGTTAAATTTCAGTCTGTGACCTGAATCTAGGAAGAAAAAACATCAGATAAGTTTGACTCTCAGTTAGCTTTGTGATTTCTGGTCCATTTCAGAAATAGTAGACCCCTTTTTTTTTTACATTTAAAGTGCCGTTAACAGAAAGATGGTGAAAAGCACTGAGCTGCCAGTGCAGAAGACTGCCATGTACTATTTAGCAAGAGGAAAAAAGCATCCAAAGCCCAGCCTTAGTATGTTACAAAACCTTCAGCATATTAGTTTCTCCGTTGGAAAACTACATATAAATCTGCTGATGAAAGAATTCTGCTGCTGGTTCAGGTCTCCCTCTATCTTGCTATGTTTTCACACAGACCCTCTACACACCTGCTAGTTAGAAGCCTCACACAAGCTGTGACAGCTTGCAGTGCTTTCTTTCTCCAATATGGTCAGGCTATAGAACATTATCTTCTTTACCAGGATGCTTCCAGTGCATGATGAGTTTTCCTGCACTCTGCAGTGCTATCTTATAGTCTATGTTTGCCACCTGCTTCTCCACAGGTCTACAAAATCTAATTTAAAAACCTAATTTAAATAACTTCTCAGCTGTCATAAAGCTGTGCATATTCATCCCACCAGAGCACAGAAGAAAGGCTATATAAATGCTAACTATATAATTTTTCTACCGGTACTGTGTTTATTAACCACTCAGCACTTTGATGTTTTGGTGTATTTCTGAGATTTAATAGAAAAATGCATCTGTAAAACTCTAAAGGGGAGGGTGCATTTTCTAAATTTAATGTTAAAATGTTTCATATCGAGCAAGTTGAGGAATACTTCAATGAATGATGAGTCTTTCACTCCACTTTAAATAAGACCAAGCTCTCTGTACACTTTTGTTGAAGCCCCCCAGTGAAAGATATGGTAGAAATCAGACACAAAATATTCACAGAAAAAACCCCAGAGATTCACAACGCTACAGCTCCCAGCTGTATGCTACCCTCTCTTAGTGTGTGCCCCTCTCAATTCTGCTTGTGAAATAGAGTACATGGGCATTTCCTGTGGTCTGTGCAAACCCCTGGAGCTTAGTTTCCAATCACCTGCGCAGAAACAACTTTATATTATCCCACACAGGTTTACATACAATGCAAGCAGTGACCCCAGTGCCTTTGTGCAGCATCTTTTGTTGTTCACCAGCCTTCCCTATAGGACTAGAGTAAGGCAAAATCCCACAGCAATGCTGTGGAGAGGCTCGAAATGCCTCTCATCTTGCTCACACTGGGGCTGCTTTCGCAATGACGATGGAACAGCTGTCCCAGCACAAGCCCAGGCCTCTTGCTAAGGCAGAGTCTCTCAGACAGGTGTGCCAGGACTTGGCCGGGAGGTGGCAATGCAGAACTGGACACCAGGGTCTCGAGCCCACGTATGATCCTGAGGACAGAACAGAGCTTTCATTGCATGAGTAACACATCTCAGACTGCATCCGAGCTGATTACAGCTCCTCCATGCCCAAATGTATGTAAAGTGACTTATTCTTCACATCTTGTGATGCTGTAGATGACTATGGGTTTTTTTTCCAGATTCATATCAGATTGATTGAACCACTTAACACTATGCATCCTTCTCTTTGATGCCTGAGGAGTTTTCTGAACCAGCTAATGATGCTGTTCCGTTTGAAAACAGGTGATATTTTTTCATAGCAATTGAAGTGATGGCAACGGATCAGAAAAAAACAAAAGATTGGCATATCGGACTTGGAGAGGCTGTAATTAAATTAAGCTTAGTTAGAGAGAAGTGTAATGATTTTATCATATTTAAACATTATATTCCAAACATGAAAAAGTTGCTTATGCAGTTTTCAGTATAGGGCTGAATCCAAACACCGGTGCCAGGAATCACAACAATAATTCAGCTGCAGATGACATTTTAGCTCTGGACTTCAAGAGTTGGCACTAACTTTACTTCAGCTATGTGCTGTGTCTCCAGTCACAGTTTCTTAACAGTGAGAGAGATCTTACCAAAGTGTGTGCTTTTCTATTCTCAGAGATCATAGCTGTCATTCATTCCTTTGATCCAAGACCTTCAAAGAGATGGGGGAATTTTCTTATTTGACTCCAGGGCTTGGATTCCAACAGGGAGAGATATAAAGACAGAACAAGGAGAATTTGGATATGTAGCATTAATACAATCAGATAACTGAGCTGTCTGATCAAACCTTGCCAAATTGACTATGTCATCTATTGAATTAATATATGTTTTGTGCAGTAAAATTAATATAATGCTACTTCATTTTCTTGTACTATTTAACTAAAACAAAACAACAACAACCAAACAAAAAAAAAACCATACCAAATGAAAAAAAAGCATTATTCTGACAAAGTTAAGTTTGGGAGTATTGTTTTTCATCTCCATTTTTTTAATGCTAAGAAACAGCAGAAATATTTCCATTTACAAATGCCTTGATTCAGGTATCAGGATGCAACTGTGACCTGAGTTTTGCAAGGTAAGCTTAAAGAGTCTGAATGCTGCCAGGAATTACTAGAAATATGGGAAATTCAGCACCAGAATCATATCAGGTTTCAACTATTATTAACTGTGCTCTTGGCTGTAGTGAAATTGTAATACAACTCACAACTAGAAATCAGGAAAGATCAGTAGAGTAGATCTTCACCCCACTGCTGTCTTCTCCAAACATCCTGGGAGCTTTCATATCATCAGAGGTTATTGCCAAACAGAAGCAGCCAAGTACCTATGAGAGAAGGAATCTGTAAAAGAAACATGAAGTTTTTCACATAAGTTCTGAATGTGTCACTGGACTTCATGCTGTGAACTTGAAATAAAATCCTGAGAGACTAAACCTAGAAGGTTTCTTAGGAGTAACCTGATGTGTGTTCAGAAGACAATATTCTGGTTTCTCATTAGAATATCACTGAAATAAATCCATTGTAAATATTTCTCATTTTCACTGGTATACCTCAAGTCAAAAGTTTTTCTAATTAAGTGGCATGAAACTGCTGGTTGAATATCCTCAGGCAAAAGTAAAATGTTTCTCATTTGCTCTAGCAACCTTTACTGGTTTTCCTAACTGCCAGTCACTTGAATGAATAAATTAAGAAAAGACACAAATGATGTAATAGGGGCATGTTTAATTCAAACTGGGAGACCTAATAGAGTTTTTTGCTTGTTCAGGGCTTGCTGTGATCCACAATACACTCCTGAAACCAAGGGGAGTTGATCTGAATAAGACAAAGATTTAATAACTTGTAACAATTAAATAGTTGGGGACTCCTTTTGTAACTTTAATATAAACCTATTTGAGATCTTGTTTTGGGAAAAAAAAAGGTGCTTAGACTCGCATCCCTTTATTTTCCTTTAATGGATACTTCCACAAATCAAGGGAAAATTCAGGGGGACGCATGAAATTTCTATCAGGAAGAACAAAACCTCCAAAGTGCCAATAAATACATTGATATCAAACAATCATTTCATTCATCTGTGTAACAAGATGAAAACTCAGGGCCTTGTAGTCCTTCTGTAGTATTACTGAAGTTTTTAACAACTGAAGGACTAGAGAGGCAAAAACCTTCTGTATCACTTTATAAGTTAATGTTATGATATTCTTTGCTAGTTTAACAGTACGAGTGCCTGACAAAGAATTTAGTAGATATAAAGCTTTGGAAAGAGGAGATGACATTAATTGTGAAAATACTCTAAATCTCTTATTTTCTTATTCTTATTCTTTAGTACTTTCCAGCTAGCTTCCTTGGAGTGTTTTGAACAGAACTGGTTTTTGTCCTATGAAAAGCATCATATCTAATTCCAACAGTCTCTACGGGAACCCATAATGTTTGAGATTGATTACTAAGTCGTGAAATGCTAATGTATGCCTTGTTCTTTGGCTTGAACCAGACCAGCACACAGATGCAGAATCAGTGAAATTTTAAATGGAAGCCTGATGGCTGTTTTGCATTAGGACAGATAAGCACACTGATATTTCTGATCAGGGAAGTCTTGCTCAGAGAGCCAATACGATCACAATAGTGCACAATGGCATTCAACAACTCTAGCTATCAATGTTAACGAATTTAGCCATTCAGAAAATGCAGTCTTATCACCAGGAGCCACTGAATAATGCAAAAACCAAAATAACCCTTTAAGTCAAATGCGGGATACACTCAGGCCAGTCCTCAACGAGAACTGCAAGAACTGCATAAGTTCTTTTATGCTAAAGCCAAAGGTAGGAAAATTGTCTTCTTCACTTCATGTTGGCTATCCCAATTTTGAATTGATGCTTTTGGCCTGCATGGAAAGAACAAAAACCTGTCACCAGCTTGTAAAACTGTTTTTCTGAGCTTGTAGCTTGTATTTCTTTGTCTACATTGACAGTTTGATTGCTTACATAAGTCACATGCCCTGTTCCTTGCCTAAGAGTCCATTATTAGATGCATGAAATCAATTGGAAAGATGTTTTCTAAACCATACCCCATTTTACAGAGTACTTAAACACTGTAGCATACAGGCTAGGGAAGTTGTAGACTTTATATCATATCACTGTTGTTCTTCACTCCCTGAAAGAAACTGGGTTTACATTGAGGAATACAAAGAAATGAAAGGATAGGCACTGTTAGAGCAGGCACCAAGCCTCAGCAGTATCTGTCCTATTAAACTAAAAAAAAAAAGCTAGGTTTAAAAGTCATTGGGGTATGCAGCTTAACTGTTTTACAGACAATAGGTCTAAAAAAAAGCCACTAATCTGAGATGTGTCAGAAGGCACCCAGTGGCAAGCTGCTTCTACTTTCAGGTTATGTCGTCCTGAACAACATTTAATCCCAGCAAAAGACTGGAGCACAAACTGAAATCCAAAACCACTATGCCTCTTTTTTATCCTCATAGCTTTGATGAACACTCTTACATTGTGTGTGCTTGTTGACTGAATTAAATTCTTTTAATCTCTCACTGGGAGGACTGTTTCATTTCTGTTTGTCCAAGAATATGAAAATGCAGTTGTAACTTGTCAGGACAAAGAATATGCCTTTTCATTATCTCTGTTTGCTAGGTATTGGTGGAAACATAATAGTTATATTAAAAAACTTGTCAATTCGTGTTATTAACACTATTTTGTTATTATTGCTGTAAAATTGCAACAGAGTATTCAGAAAGAAAAAAAATGGACAATTTCATGCAATGGCTTTTATGAAGTTATATGAAAATGGCAAAAAGCAATAAATAGGAGCCCAGTGTGTTTCTTATTCCTACGATTGCACAATATAACAAGCAACTTCATGCCCAGCCAACAACTGGATGATGTGTATGCACTGCCACAATTTCAGTAGCTGCATTGAAATGGTATAGCTCAAGAAACACTTTTCATAAATCCGTTTCATGTAAAATATACTTGAGAGGGAACTGATTGACCTCGTGAATAGGGCTGAGTTAAGTTAATTTTGAGACTTAAAATGCTCAGTCCCATTCCAAGGAGAGTTAGACTCATGGATTTATCTACAATATTCTTACCTGAAGAGCAGTGCCAGAGATTTCTGAAACAGGACTCAACTTCATCAGAAGAGAAAAATATGCAGAACAAGCATGATGAATGCTCTTAATCATAAATATGTCCTGTAACAAACAGGTGTATCTTAAATTGCAAAGTCAGCATGTTGACATTGAGTTGAGACGTGGTTCTTAGATTAATAACTTCCAGTAAGCAAAGAAAGCAGAAAAAACATGACAAGGATGTTTACGTTCTGCTTTAGATTACAGTTAACAGCCTGATCCTGTAAAATCTACTGGATTGTAATAGGATTGCTTGCAATATGTGCCTAGGCTGTCAAAGGTATTTGAGCCCTGGAAGTATGAATCTCTGTCTTCTTAAGCTTTACAGATTTTTTTAATAACTCTGCCTAACACCTATTACAAACTTCTAAGAGACACATGAATATAACCTGGGCTGGAGAGTATGCTGTTAGATGACAGTGAGTCACTGGGAAGACTCCTGGAATGTAAGGCTCCTCTGCAATCCCTGACATATCACCCTGACATCAGGCGTGGGTACCCTGTGTAAACAGGTAGAGCTGTAAGAGCTGCTTGATCTGGCAGGCAGATACTCTTAGTTTTATAAGTAAGGGGCTGGAGCCTCAGTTGGAGATTAAAGGACTTTGAAAACTGGAATTCCCCTCCAGAAAAAGGAGGAAAATTTAACTAAGCACAGGAAGATTCTTTGGCATACCACTGATTGTGCTAACAGTAAGACTAAACACAGTATCGTAGTATCACAGTATGCTAGGGGTTGGAAGGGACCTAGAAAGATCATCTAGTCCAACCCCCCCTGCCAGAGCAGGATCACCTAGACAAGGTCACACAGGAATGCGTCCAGGTGGCTCTTAATGTGGATGCTTGTGGACATTAGCAGCATGTGTGTTTGTTTGGTTTAGACACACAGGTATCTTAATATTTTGTTTAGAGTTTACCTCGGCCTTGACATGTGACTTTCATAGAAGAGGAGAGACATGGACAGCAGTGAATTTGGATTTAAGGTAGAGCTAGCATGCACCAATTTGTGGTCTCTGTAACTGAAATGCTGCTATTGTAGTAATAGGGATATCAGGAAAAGACTGGAAAACCAGATTAGCGAAGGAAAAACACACAACCCCACAGCACCACTCTTCTCATGCAGCTAGATACTTAAAATTTCCTTGTGAATGGAATAAAAATCACTTGGAACAATTGGCATAAGGATCTCAAAGCTGAAATCACTGGTGGATATTACCTGAGCAGGCACATGGGGCAACAAATCTGATCCTATATTACCAAACCCAGTGGAAGCATTGAAATTTAACCAAGTGGATGCAGGTGATGAAAGGGAAGGCTGCTGGGGGCCCAGGAGCCTAAATCTGTCCTAATGTCTAGCATTACCTGTGTAGGGGTGCTGGAGAAGAACACATGGTCTTACTTCTTTGCATCTGCTTAGGTTGTCCTAGACATTCAGGTTGTCTCCAAACCTAAATTATAGATGGGAGGAAAACAGACAAAGTGTTGTGCACCACTTGAGACACACTCCACAAAAAGTGTACCAACAAGGCAGGCTATAATTCTGTTTGCAACTATAGTGACATGAAAGAATGTTTTGAGCTTCAGTTTATTATGCATTTATAGCTTCAGGGCTCTCCATTTTGTATAGATGTGCTTACCTTTGTACAAACTGAAAATTAAATGAATTATTTATTTGACTAAAATCTGAATATGTTGTCCCTGACAGGTGAAAGAATGTTCTCTTACACCTTGCCAAACCACATGACTGCTGCTATTTGGTGTCAAATTATCCGACTGTGGTTTATTTCTCTGTACTGTATCTCCTTTATCTTCCTGGCAGACATTTTTAAAATTTTATTAGTATTCTCATAAATCAACATTTTCTTGCACAAGTGGTTTCTGTTGAATGTATGCAGTACTTTTGTTTTTCTTGATAAACAATACACAATCACAGCTGAGGTGACTTACCTGTTAAATTCTTATATTTGAACTGTAAATAGATTATACAGTGAAATATTTGCAGTGTTAATTGTTCTCCTGTTCTTAACATGTATCTACATTTGTTTTAAGAATATCTGAAAGGTTTTTTTGTATGGATATATCAAACCTAAGATTTGCCAAACAATACTATTTTGATAAATGTCCATTTATGCCAACAGGAATCTCTGTCTGTGACAGAAATGTCGATGAAAAATATTTGTGAATAGAAAATCACTGTTGAATCTTAATGTTAGCAGCAATGATTATTATCATATATATATAATTATATGTATTATATTAGCTAAAGGTCATAACCACCAGAAATAAGGAACTCAGCCTTATATTTTTCTGGGTAAGTAAACAATAGTGATGCATATACATAGCTTATAAACCAACAAATCTGAAGTGGAATGCTTTATTAATTACCCAACTGTTGTGTTTTTAGAAAAAAATCTTAATCATTATTTGAATACTTGGAAAGCTAAGGCCATGAGTTCCAAAAAATGTTAATTACTGCTGCAATTATAGCCATTTTATGTTGCTTCTGCGTGACTGGAAGCTCCAATATTCTCTGCTCCTTCTTCTCTCATAGCCTCTGGCTAGAAACTTTGACTCTATTTCTCTTACTCCTGTTTTCCCTGATGCCGTTCACTTTCCTCCAGTCCTTTTCCAAGCCTCTACCCATCTTACCACTAGAAGTTATTCTGGTGTCTGATGTCCAGATTTCTTCCTCAGGCCTCATCACTAGCTTTCCCTTGTTCTCCACACTTCAAATTGCTAAAACAATGCTTTATTTATCCTACTATTTTATACCAGGATATTTGTTGTTAATTCCTGTTAATTATTCTGTGCTATTCTGAGTTAAAGACATGATCCTCCAAGCCATGAAATAAATGGTCAGAAGAGTGAATGGAGAAAAATTGTAACATTCCTGATTAAAACAAACTTTTTTCCCCTTTATTATAAAGCATAATTCAAGATTGCTTGTAATTGTTAAATTAAGTAAAAGCACAATTGTTGAGTAAAAAATGTGTCTGGGTAACCTTTCCAGTGAACCGCTGATGATTCTGAAGCTATTAGCAAGTTTTGGACTTATTTGACCACCAAATTTAAAAATAAAGTAGAATAATCTAGAAAAACTAAATGTCAAAAATTGTTTTTTGAATGAACCTCCTACGTTTTTGGATGTATTTGCAAGTAGACTAGAAAATCAAAGGAGGATGATTTGATTTTTTTTATCACCTTCATTTCCTCAATCCTATGCTCTTAGCTTACATTAGAGTCCAGAAAGCAGTTTATGTATGGTTAAATTTTATTTAAGGTTGAAGCTACTATACTGCACAGAATCAGTTCTAACTCTAACAAAAGACTTTCTGTTCTAGATCTTAAATCTTCCTCTTGTGGGGCAGGAGAGCTGACCCTAATCAGGATATGAACGAGTATTTTGGAAATTTATTATTAGTGTAACAATTCAACAAGAAGGAATGACATAAAAGAAAAAAGGAATTTAAGGTAAGATCTTGTATGTCTTTCCCCACTGTATCTATATCCCTGGCAGTGTTCAAGCCCAGGCTGGATGTGGCCCTGGGCAACCTGGTCTATTGTGTGGCATCCCTGCCCGTGGCAGGGGGGATTGGAACTAGATGATCTTTAAGGTCCCTTCCAACCTGGCCATTCTATGAATCTATGAGTAGTACACAGAAATGACAGTGACATTGGGAAACAATTTCTGGTCGAGTCTTTTATAAAGAGCTGCCAAATAGATACTATTTGAACAAATGAAATTAACCGCACAAAAAAACTCCTTTTCATCTATATTGTGACAAGTGTAGTATCCTATTGATCTGCACAACCTATTAATCAAGTATTCCTCCCCTTCATCAGGAAGGAGTCATGATTTGTTTGAACCGCCATGTGCAAAATTTACTCAGTCTGCTTGGCCTGCTTTGTAATTAATTGCTGTTGTTGCAAGCGTAGCAGTGGCAGATTTTCTAGTCCTGATGCGTGCAGTTGCGCAGAGGCTCATCAGGCTGGTTGCATAGAGTTGCAGCTTAATTTGATTAGATATCTGATAATATTGATACCAGAAAGAGATCTGGCTAACATCCAAGTTTCAGCAGGAATAACAAGCTTTGGCCAACATTGACCAAAGCCCTGGTTACTCCATTTTTATACAGTCTACTGCAGGAGTCTGAACTTCTACTTTCCCCATGTTAGAAGCATCTGCGCTCGTACCTCTGGCAGATGCTTGTGTGAGGTGCCAGGCAGGAACACATCAGAGAGGTGACACACCAAAGGTCACCACAGATTTTAACTGAGTCATGGAGGATTTTACCAGTTTCTCTTACTAAGGAGAATTTAAAGATTGCCTATAACAGCACTGATGTAACAGGAACAAAATTTATAGGAAAAAAAGTAGATTTCTAACAAGGTTATGCATTTTTTGATTGATTATTGGAATAATTTCAAGAAATTCCTTAAAGAAAAGAAGTCTGGAAACAAAAGCCTGATCCAATTATGTGTTTTGAGACCCTGAAAAAAAGCAGAGGGTTAGACAGCTGAACCATGACAAGGGCATAGCATATAGTAATAGCACCCTGCTAATTTCAACTGCAAATTGCACCCCAGCACCTCACCTGCTGGGGCTGTTCTTGTATTTTCAGCATTTCCAGCCTTGTAACTGGTGGTGTTTCGATGCACTTAGAAACGTGACTGTAAGTAAGGTTTATTTTTTAAAGCGGTCATGGAGTTTGCAAGACATAATGCTGTTTGGGGAATCAAACAAGTATTTAAAAAAAAAACCAACAAACCAAACAAGAAAAAACAACCAAAACAAAGCTAGAAAGGGAAGACAGGAGCAGTTCTTCCTCCGGAGGCAGGAGTTTTCGCTGAGGTCAGAATCACAGAATCACCAAGGCTGGAAAAGACCCCCAGGATCATCAAGTCCAGCCTATGACCCTATACACCCAACATCTAAACCATGCCACTCAGTGCCACATCCAATCTTTTTTTAAACACCTCCAGGGATGGTGACTCCACCACCTCCCTGGGCAGCCTATTCCAGCCTATTCCAGCCTTCAGGAAACACATACACACACCAAGCGGGCGTGCCGTTCCCTGAGTGGATCTTGGCGTTTGGTTGTGTCTTCTAAACTACTTCTGCAACTCTTAGAGAACCCGCAGAGGGCAGTGCTCGGCCTGACCCTTGGCGCCCAGTGCGACGGGACGCTGCCGGCGCCGGCGACTAGCACCGCCTTACAGCGCCGCCTCGCAACCCGCACGCAAACGTCTGCGGCTAGGAGCAGCGGTGCTGGCGGCAGGCGAGGGCAGGGGAACGCCAGGCAGGCGGACCTGTCGCCTCCGGAGCACGGAGGGTGGTGGTGGTCCTCTCCGAGCCTAGCGGTCCCCAGTCTCGGCGCGGCCCGGCAGGTGAGGCCTGTAGGCGGGGCGTCCGTCGTGCCCAGGGCTGCGGCTGGGCCAGGCGGGGGAGAGCCGCGTGCTGGCAGGTGGGGGTTAACGAGCATGTGCGGGCCGGCAAGAGCGGTAGTCGGTGGGAGTCCCGCGTCCCTGCCCAGCGAGAGGCGGGGTTGCCCCTCAGGCTCGGCGGCAGCATGGGGCAGGCCGTGGCGGGGGCCACCTCTCCTGACAGTGCCCGGTGCCGCCGCTCCCAGAGGGAGATGCTAGAGGAAGAAACTGTCAGGAAAAAAGGTTTTGGGGGGGATTGGTTGTTTTATAAGGCCTCACAGCCCAGTGTTCAAGAAACCGTTTGAGTGTTTATACGAATAAGTATCTTCTTTCTGTGTGACTGTTTATGCAGTGAATTTATATGGACTGTTTCTCGTTAATAAAGCGGAGTTGGGGAATGGTCTCATGGCCAGCCTCTTTTCCTGACTTTCACTAATCTTTACCGTCTCTCCAGATTAGTTAATTGAATTCAGCTGGGGACAGTAGCAGCTTTGTGATCCATTAGAGTTCTGTATCTGATGCTTGCAGGTGATGTTAGAAAGCAGATAGTGGTCATGTATACCCATAAAATTAGTGACATGAAACCTGCATTATACGGCTGTCAGGGATTTCCTATATCTATGCTCACAGAACAACTTTTCATGAATTCCTGTTAGTGTGAAGTAGTACTGGGTGGCCAGGTTGCCTGCCATACCTGAAACAACACAAATGCTGTGGAGTTGTTAATTGTGTATCTTCTTTTCTGAACTGTTTAATGGTAGAGGTTACTGAAAAAGGTGATAACTGAAGAAAAAGGAAAAATACCTCTGTTGGTATGTAAACAGGAATTAGTGACTTAATATGTGTTTGTTTGGCAGTGCTTTACTATACTGGGTCATAAATAAATGTTATAATTCTATTCACTTGGGTTTGTTAAGTCAAAGCTGGAGACATTCTTGATATATATTTTAAAAAGGAATATTTTGTGTTCAACTGGAGAAGCTGTTTGAGCTCCAGGTCCCTGTTAGATGCTGTCCTCATTTCTGTGAAGTCACACACGTTTTCTCATCAAATTAGTATAAAACATCCTGACAGCATTTATTTTTTTTCCTGCTTGTTCTGTTTCAATATGGCTTCATAAAATAAATGTGTACTTGTTCCATGTATCCATCAGTGCTGCATCTAATGCTAAGGATGTTGGTGCTTGACTCTCACAAGAAGCAGCTGTTTGATGCCCAAAACCTCTATAAAGAGACAGTAAAAATTGCTTCTACAGAGTTAGCAGCTCTCTGTTTCTGGGAGTAAATCGTGGGGAAGGAGAATGAGATGTAGCCTCCTCTACATGAGCCACCAGAGCTTAGGAAGCAACACTGGCTGTTTGTCTGGAGCATGCTAGGCTGAGCGGACACTGACTGAGGCTGGTCTTAAGAGATACGACGAATGGGCTTTGTGTCACTTGTGTTCGGGAAAGGTAGTTTGAAAAAGGGAGTGCAGGCTCAATGTGGGGCATTTCACGGCTGCCTGCTGGCAAAGTAACACCTTATGTTTGTCCTTTCCCCTCTAACCCTGTGTACTGCCATCCTCCTTCACCACTGTGTTTTGAGTGATGAGGGTGGAAAAAGGGAGAGAAAAAAAAGGTGCTCAGCAAGTATGCCTGATGCAGGGAAAAGGGGTATGTAATTTCATAGAATCATAGAACGGCCAGGTTGGAAGGGACCCTAAAGATCATCGAGTTCCAACCTCCCCGCACTGAGCAGGGATGCCAATCACTAGACCAGGTCACCCAGGGCCGCATCCAGCCTGGCCTTGAACACTGCCAGGGCTGGGGCATCCACAACCTCTCTGGGCAACCTGTTCCAGTGCCTAACCACTCTCCGGGTAAAGAACCTCCTCATAATCTCCAATCTAAATTTCCCCTCCTTCAGCTTATAACCATTCCCCCTTGTCCTATCACAGTCTGACCACTTAAAAAGTCTCTCCCCTTCTGTCTTATAATCCCCCTTTAGGTACTGGAAAACTGCTGTAATATCCAGAGGAATGTGGGGGACCACATTTAAAATCTTCGTTACTAAATTTGTCTTGGTTTAGTCCTCTTCTGAACATTTAGCCTAACTTCTAAGCCTCCATACACTGTCATAAATGTATGTTGATATCAACAAGAGCAAGTAGAGTAAATTTAAGCACTGTGATGGATATACTGTAAGTACATTTTATGTGGAATTTAAGCATATTTTTGGATTCAACTGACACTGGGGCTTTTTATTTTTCTCTTTCTTGAAGCTCTGTTCCACCTCTGGGGAAGGTGATTTTTATTTTACTGTTTATGTAAGATGCGTAGAAAATTCAAGAGACGTGCATGGTGTCCTGTTCCACTCAGTGAGGGCAAGGGATAGGTGATCTTCTTAACACCCTGGTCAGGCACAAAGAATCTAGTGCCCCTGCACTACAACGCTGAATCCAGAGAGAGCAACCACAATCGAGAGTCAGCGGGGAGTCATCCAGGATCGTGTGCCAATCTTGTGGAGTCTTCTGGGGGTCCTGGATAGAGGGCACGCACCATGCTGCTCTGGGCTGCAGCTTTATATTCTTGCTCCCTGCCTTTTGTTCATGTCAGTTACAGAATCACAGAATCATTAAGGTTGGAAGAGACCTCCAAGATAATCAAGTTCAACCATACCTATCAGTAACAAAGCACTAAACCATGTCCCTAAGTAGAGCATCTATATATTTCTTAAACACCTCCAGGGACGGTGACTCCACCACCTCCCTGGGTAGCCTATTCCAAGACTTAACAACCCTTTCAGTAAAGAAATTCCTCCTTATATCCAATCTAAACCTTCCTGGTGCAACTTGAGGCCATTTCCTCTCGTCCTTCACTTGTTAACCCTGGAGAAGAGACCTACCCCCATCTCACTACAATGTCCTTTCAGATAGTTGTAGAGAGCAATAAGGTCTCCCCTGAGTCTCCTCTCCTCCAGAGTAAACAACCCCACTTCCATCAGCTGCTCCTCATAAGACTTGTGCTCCAGACCCCTCACTAGCCTCATTGCCCTTCTGTGGACAGGCTCTAATGTCTCTGTCTTTCTTGTAATGAGGGGCCCAAGACTGAACACAGTATTCTGCCCCTTTTCTGTACATATCATGTTCTTCAGGTGTTTTTGTGTGTTGTGCACAGGTGCCATAGTTGGGGGTGTTGGTCATGAGGGGTTTCTCAGGCAGGCAAAGAAACTTTCGAGCTGACTGTCTCCTCATTGCTGGTTTGTTTTGCAGGCTTCTAGCTTTTTGTGTGGCTTTTATGACTGTGTTGTCTGTAAGCTCCGTTTATTTGTGTGGGGGGTTTGCAGGCTTTGCAAGCAAGCAGTTCCTGCAGCTTTTGCCAAGTGTTTGAGGTGTTAATTGCTCAGTACCTTACAAATCCCCTCAGTCCATTACAGAAGGGCTTCTGGAGAGTTGGATAATATCTTCAGAGACTGTCAGAATGGATTTCCTGCATTTAAAATTGTGCTGTTTAGGTAATATATTAAACTCATTTATACTTAGGTTATCTCCAGTATTCACTTTTAGGAACAGATTTGCAGTTTAGTGGGGAAGCATGTGAAATTCAGTGCAACTCTTTTCAATATGGTTCTTCTTTGGAAGACATGATGGCTGCTTTTAAATTTTTGTATGTCTTTTTATTAAAGAGAATTCCTAGTATGAGATATTTTTCAGTTTGCAATAATAATGCTCCTTATTAGCCACAGAAAATCAAGTCTCTGCATATAGTCTGTTTAGGATCATTTATTGTAAAGCACTGGCTTCTTTGAAACAAGTAACTGGTCTTTGTATATACATTAGTGAAAATAAATAAGGTAAGAAAACTGTTATAAATACTTCTCTGCTCTATATAAGATGATAGACATACAGGAGTATAGATGATATATGTATATATGTATTTGTGGGATTAGAGTCTAAAAAAGAAATAAGCCATAATGAAAACCTGAAAATGAAGGGAAAAGTGTATTCTAGTGAAAGAAAATTTTATAATCCAATGCAAACTTTGTTTTTTGCAGAGCAGCAGGATTGTGAGTTGCATTTACACAATCAGCAACTGGAAAAAATGCCAAGTTCTAAAAGTAACTTGCTGTCTGTACATGAAGATGTTAAAAATGATACTTCAGACTTAAGTGAAATGAAAATTTCAGATGAAAACCGGTCTGCTGAAAAACAAAAAATGCCTCTGATTGAGAAGAATGGCTATCATGACTCCATATATGTAAACGCAGCTAAGATTTTTCAAAGCATTCATACTGAAAAGCCTAAGGATAGAATATTGGTGCGCTACAGTGATCACTCAGTATCTCCCATGCTGACTTTTAAAGATGAGTATTCCCAGCGTGTATCTTATGAATTGGCTTTCAAAGCTCTAAAATGTAAGTAAAATACCTTTCCAAGAATAGCCCAAAGAAATGATGCAGCAGAGAAAATAGAGAAAAAGTGTTTAGTTTCTGCCTGACAGCAGATATCTGTAATTTTTTTTGTTGAACAAGTTACTGCTAGACTACTCCTATCACTCAAATATTTAAATATATCTGTTGTTAGCATTTTGTGAAATCAGACATTTAAACTCTATACTTTTTTATGTAAAGAAATGATACTTTAGAGTTTAAACTTCCAGCTTATTCTTAAGTGATTTCTTTTTGTTATGTAGAATCTTGTAGATTTCATAGCATTGTCAATATTGTCTTTTTTTGCAGATCAAGATCTTCTTGAAGAAATATTGTTAGATAGTTTTGTTTACCCATGCCAGTCAATAGTAAGTGAGTGTTTTTTAGAGGAAATAAATTTTGTGTTTTCTGAGTTGATGTAATTGGAATATTTTCTGAGGATTCTGCAATGTTCTTCAAGAGAACATTTGTTGTTTTGAACTGTGTAGTAGCCTGAGACTGTAATATTGCTGTCCTTTCTAGATAGCTGTCTAAAGCAACAATCTCCAAGGTACTAGATATGTTGTTTGTGAGATTCTTGTTGCACCCTACTGCTGGGAATCGAAACCTTCAAAGAAAGGAGGTGGGGTAGTGAATCATAGTGCTTACTGCAGTAATAACTCAGTGATGATGTCCATGAGCCAGTCTGTATGTCCATGTGCTTTCCTTTCCAGCACTGTCTCCCTGTGAGTAGAGAAAAAGCTCATGTTCCTTTCCTGTTCCTGAGAGTTGTAAAGCACGGAGTGAACTGAATCAGACAAAAGAATGCATTGAACTCATGTTTCAGTTCCTGGGTAAACTGTATTGTGTAGAAATGTACTTGTACTGGCAAAAATTGGTCTAGTGTAATTTCTCAGCATGCATTCCTGCTTTGACAAGAAAAGAAAATCTAGAGCTGGCAGATTATTCTGCTCTTCATTCCAGTTTAGGTTTTGATGCCTTTGAGAATTACAAGATGAATTTGAACTGATGGTATTTGTGGATATTGAATTCCATAAGGAATTACTTTCATACTCTTACAAATAAGAGTTTTCTTGTAGTTTTTAATGTCTGTTACATGGAAGACTGCTGCTAGATACCATAGAATGGTTTGGGTTGGATGGGGGCTTAAAGATCAGCCCCTTCACCATAGGCAGGGACACCTTCCACTAGATAAAGTTGCTCAAAGCCCCATCCAGCCTAGCCTTGAACACTTCTAGGGAGGGGACATCAACAGATTCTCTGGGGAACCTCTTCTAGTGCTTCACCACCTCACAGTGAAGAATTTCTTCCTAATACCTAATCTAAATCTACCCTTTTTCAGTTTAAAATTGTTACCCCTTGCCCTATCACTGCAATCCCTAATAAAGAATCCCTCTCTAGCTATCCTGTAGGCCCCCTTTAAGCACTGAAAGGCTGCTATAGGGTCTTTCTGGAGCCTTCTCCAGGCTGAACAATCCCAGCTCTTTCAGCCTGTCCTCATCTTCATGGCCCTTCTCTGAACCTGGTTGAGCAGGTCTATATCTTTCTTATGCTGGTGGCCCCAAAGCTGAATATGGTACTCCAGGTGGCTTCTAATGAGAGCAGAGGGACAGAATCACCTCCCTCGACCTGCTAGCCATGCTTCTTTTGATGCAGCCCAGGATATGATTAGCTTTGTGGGCTGTGAGCACAAATTCCTCTATGTGCCACTCTGTGTCAATGCACACAGAACAGTTAACAAACAGAAGGAGCTGGAAGCTACTGCCCTGTTAGAAAGTAATGACCTAGTTGCCATTACTAAAACTTGATGGGATGAATCCCATGATTGGAGTTCAACTGTCAATAGCTATAGGCTGTTCAGAAGGGACAGATGACAAAGGAAGGGTGGAGGCATTGCCCTGTATGTTAAGAAATGGCTAGAGTGTGAAGAGCTTTCACTGAACAACAGCCGCAAGCAGGTTGAGAGCTTATGGGTGAGAATCAGACTGAGGCAATAAAGGGAACCTTGTAGTTGGTGTCTGCTACACACCACCTGATCAAGGGGAGCCTATTGATGAAGCCTTCTTTCTCCAGCTACAGGAGGCTTCACACTCACAGGTTCTCATCCTGCTGGAGGTCTTCAGCCACCCTGACATCTGTTAGAAGCGTAACATGGTGAGCTGTAGGCAATACAGAAGACTCCTAGAGTGCATCAGTGATAACTTCTTTAACCAAGTAATTGACAGCCCTACCAGAAAGGATGCGATACTAGACATAATGACTACCAATACAAGTGAAGTCATCAGTAATGCCAAGATCAGAGGCAGCCTGGGCTGCAGTGATCATGCATTAGTGGAGTTCATAGTCCTGAGGGATATGGGACAGGCGAGGAGTATAGTCAATATCCTGAATTTGAGGAAAGCAAACTTCCAGCTCTTCAAGGAATTAGTCAGCAGGACCCCCTGGGAAATGGTCCTCAGGGACAAAGGAGCAGAACAGAGCTGGCAGACCTTTAAGGATGCTTTCCATAGAATGCAAGAGCTCTCTATCCCCAGGTGTAAATCAGACAAGGAGGAGAAGAGACCAGCATGACTGAGTCGTGAACTGCAGGTCAAACTACAGGGCAAGAGGAAATTTCACAGCCAGTGAAAAAATGGACAGGTATCCAGGGAAGAGTATAGAGGCATTGCCCGATTGTGTGGAGATGAGGTCAGGAAGGCCAAGGCACAGCTAGAGCTGAGCTTGACAGTGGATGCAAAGAACAATAAGAAGGGCTTCTACAGGTAAGTCAACCAGAAAAGGAAGGTCAAAGAAAGCATTGCCCCTCTGATAAGCAAGTCCAGCAAACTAGTAACAACAGATGAGGAGAAGGCTGAGGAGCACAGCAACTTTTTTGCCTCAGACTTCACTCCTCACACCTCCAGAGTTGATAGACTGCAAGATGGGAACCATGGTGGGTAAAATCCCTCTCACTGTAAGTGAAGATCATATGCATAACCATGTTAGGAAACTGAACACACATGTTTATGGGTCCTGATGGGATGCATCCCAGAGTCCTGAGGGAATTGGCTGATATAGTTGCCAAGCCACTCTCAATGATGTTTGAAAAGTCCTAGCAGTCAGGTGAAGTCCTTGATGACTGGAAAAAGGGAAATATTGTGCCTGTTTTTAAAAAGGGTGGCAAGGAGGACCCTGTGAATTACTAACCTGTCAGCCTCACCTCTGTGCCTGAAAAGGTCATGGAACAGATCATTCTAGAAGATACACTAAGGCACATGGAGGACAGGGAGGTGAATCAAGACAGCCAGCATGGCTTTACCAAGGGCAAGTCCTGCCTGACCAATGTGGTGGCCTTTTATGATGGGGTTACTACATCAGTGGACAAGGGAATAGTTATGGATGCCATCTATCTAGACTTGAGTAAGACCTTTGACACAGTTCCCAACAACATTCTTCTCTCTAAATTGGAGAGATAAGGGTTTGATGGGTGAGTGGATAATGAATTGAGTGGTAACATCCAGAGGGTACTGGTCAGTGGGCTCGATGTCCAGATGGAGATCTGTAACAAGTGGTGTCCCTTGTGGGTCTGTACTGAGACCTGAGCTGTTTAATTATCTTCATCAGCAACATTGACAGTGGGATTGAGTGCACCCTCGACAAGTTTGCAGGTGACATGCCTAAGGGACAGGATGCCATCCAGAGAGACTTGGACAAGCTTAAGAAGTGAGCCTGTGTGAACCTCATGAGGTTCAAGAAGGTCATATGCAAAATACTGCATCTGGGTTGGGGCAATCCTCAATATCAGTACAGGTTCAGAGATAATGTGATTGAACGTAGCCCTGTGAAGGGACCTGAGGGTACTGCTGGATGAAAGCTTGACATGAGCTGACAATGTGCGCTCGCAGCCCAGAAGGCTAACCGAATCCTGGGCTGCATCAAAAGAAGCATGGCCAGTAGATCGAGGGAGGTGATTCTGCCTCTCTACTCCACTCTAATTAGAGACCTCACCTGGGGTACAGCATCCAGCTCTGGAGTCCTCAGCATAAGAAAGACATGAACCTGTTGGAGCTGGTCCAGAGGAGGGTCACAAAAATGATCAGAGAGTTGGAACACCTCTGCTATGAGGAAAGGCTGAGCGTGTTGGGGTTGTTCAGCCTGGAGAGGAGAAGGCTCGAGGGAGACCTTATCGCAGCCTTTTAGTACATAAAGGGAGACTATAAGAAAGGTGAGGACAGTCTTTTTAGCAAGACCTGTTGTGATAAGACAAGGGATAATGGCTTTAAAATGAAGCAGGGGAGATTTAGACTGGATATAAGGAGGAGGTTTTTCAAAATAAGGGTGGTGAAACACTGGAACAGGTTGCCCAGAGAGCTGGAGGGTGCCCCATCCCTGGAAACATTCAAGGTCAGGTTGGACAGGGCTCTGAGCAACCTGATCTAGTTATAGGTATCCCTGCTTGCAGCAGGGGGGATGGACTAGATGACCTCTAAAGGTCCCTTCCAACTCTAATCTTTCTGTGATTCTATAGTTCGGTGGTTCCTGGCTCATGCTCAGTTTTTCATCCACCAGTATCCCAAAGTTCTTCTCTGCCGGGCTGTTTTCAAACTACTTATTGCTCAGCCTGTATTTGTGCTTGGGATTGCCCCAACCCATCTACAGGACCTTGCACTTAGCCTGTTGAACTTCATGGGGTTTACATGGGCCCACCTCTCAAGCTTGTCAAGGTCCCTCTGGATGGTATTTTTTCCCTCCAGTGTGTCAACTGTATCACATAGCTTGGTGTCTTCCTCATACTTGCTGATGGTGCATGCAATCTCACTGTTCAGCACTGGAAGATACTTCTGCAGACCTAAGGCATGTTGTGGGTCACCTTCTTGATCCAGTTGCTTTTCCATTGCAGCCAGATGAATTAACCAGCTTGCTTGTTGTAATGCTTTATGACCTACAAGACCGTAAGTTTCAGCCACGGAAGATTTTTGATGAAGAGGAACCGGTAGCAGAAGTTCGGAAAATAGAGCATTATCTCTACAGGTATACATGCTAACAACTTCTTTTAGAAGCATAGAATCATTAGGTTGGAAAAGACCTTTAAGGTTATTGAGTCAAACCATTAACCTAACACTGCCAAGTCCACCTCTAAACCATGTGCCTAAGCTCCACATCTGTACATCTTTGAAACACCTTTAGGGATGGGGACTCAACCACTTCCCTGGGCAGCATTTTTCAGTGCCTGACAACTCTTCTGGGGAAGAAATTTTTCCTAATATCCAACCTAAGCTTTCCCTGATGCAACCTGAGGGTGATTCCTCTGGTCTTACTACTTGTTACTTTGGAGAAGAGACCCACACCCACAACCTACTTTCAGGTAGTTGTAGAGAGCAAGAAGGTCTCCCCTCAGCCTCCTTTTCTGCAGGCTAAATAACCCCAGTTCTCTCAGCTGCTGCTCACAAGGCTTGTGCCCTCAACCCTTCGCCAGCTTCATTACCCTTTTTTGGACACACACCAGCAACTCAATGTGCTTGTAGTGAGGGTCCCAAAACTGAATGCAGTATTCAAGGTGTGGCCTCAGCAGCACTGCATACAGGGGGAATATCACTTCCCTAGTCCTGCTGGTTGCACTATTATACAAGCCAGGATGCTATTGGCAATACTTGTATTTATTAAGTAATTAGAACAACAACCAAAAAAAGAGGATATGTAATATAAACATATTTAGTAGTGCTCAAGTATTTCTTTCATCAGTCTGTTGATGAACTCAGCAGGCATTTATTGGACAAAATTGTGTTGCTGCTGGATTTAGAATAACCCAAAAAGTCCATGACTGTCTTAAGTGCCAGGTATTCCTGGGGCAGTAAGTAATATACCTTGATATCTGAAGTAGCTCATCAGCAATTTTTATTTGCTTTGAAGTATCATGTATCAAGATTATGCACAAAGCTTGTGGGAAGAAAAGCCTGGGAATATTTCCTCTGACTTTTTCATGTAATAATAATAAAAGTGACTCTTGGTTGCCATCTTACTTGTGTTTTTTCTGTACACATTTAGATGTCAGCTTTTGTCAAATGCTTATTCTCCGCATATATGTATTTGTATCTTCAAACATACAAAAAAAGAAAATCTGATGATTGTGAAACCACAGACTGCAGTTCCAAAACACTTCCTTTTTTTTAGGTTTCGGTGAAAATGGGTATATTTTGGAGTCGCCTGTCATAATTCCAGTCACTTGTGCATTTAAGTAAAATAGTCTCAGCCAAATGCTATGACCTTGCATCTACCGCTGTTTGACATAGAAAATGCCCTACATCTGTGTTGTCTGTAAGGGCATGCAAAATGAGGCCTCATGTTTGGTTTTGGTTTCTGAACAAGATAGTATTGTAATAGAAATATTGTGTGTTAATAGCTGATGCAGACATTTATAAAACTTAATAAACTCGTGACTATGCTTTTTGTAGTTTCAGGACCAAATTGGCGGCTGCCCTAGCCAGATGTCGCATCAAACATGATGCTATTTCAGTTGAAGACATTCTACCAGAAACTATACGGAAGCAGGAACAAAGAGCTTCTGTTTTACCTTTATGTGTTTGGATAAACACTTTTAAAATCAGGTAAGGTCTTTAAAGTATCATCTAGTATCGATGGCTTTATATATGAAGTGGTATAGTTTACTACACACTTGTTTTAGAATTTCCAGGTTTTATTATTACCAGGTATTTAAGTTTCTTCTAGTAATTTTTGCTTAGTCCAGTGACATTGCATTGTTTGTTTGTAGTTTTTATATATTGCAGTAATGGTATTCAAAAACTGTAACAAAGTTGTGAAACAGTTTTTCTTACTTTTCCATTGCTTGTCTGAGTCTTTCACCAAATACATGAGGAAATAAAGTTGGAAAAACTATATGGGTGAGTAAATTCTATGACAAAAAATAAAAAGGAAACTTTTAAAGTGGCTGTGTTACTATAAGCCATAACATTGGCAGCGTACTAAGACAGATACAATACTTAATACTGGTGTTTATTCTGTAAGGATAGTGTAACCCAATCCTGGTTTGAAAGGACAAACTCAGAAGGAAGCCCCTTTAAGAGCCTCCCCCTTCCCCAAAAGGAAAGAAATCACTGAACACTGGGACTGAGTTGTAAAGAATAACTATTTAACATAGAAAAATATATATAACAGTGAATATATATAGGGTGCTATAAACCTTCCGGGTTCCCCCTACCTCATGCCACCGGCTGCCCCCCACTCACAGTAAAACCTGCTAGGGTTCAGTCCAAATAAGGTGAGGTGGCAGATGAGATGAAGAGTGGAGGAAACTCGGGTGGTAGATGGTGATGGTGGGTGGAGAGATGAAAAGGTGGTCTGGCTGCTGCACACATTGCTGCAAGATGGAGGACACCACGCTTCCTCCCTCTCACCTGTCCGTCTTCCTCCCACAAGACACCACGGGCTCCCAGCAGTCCTCGTTGCGGAAGCTCCTCCCCCTGGTGTGCCGTGGCCGCGTCGCCGCTGCGTTGCTGCCCCGGGGTCTGCCGCTGCCCGGATACTGGTGGGGTGTGGGCGCGTCCGGCACTGGTCATCCCCCACCTCCGTGCTCACCAGGGGCTGCTCCCCGCAGCTCTGCACAGCTCCATGCCGGCCAGGCACCACCAGGTGGGGGTGCAGGTCACTGTGCCGACCCGCTGCCATCGGTTCCGCTCCTACCCGCGTGGCCATGCAGCTTAGCCGATGGAAAGGGCTATCACCCACCAAGAATTTACAAACAGACAAACACGCTAACGGTC
>VWZO01011426.1:1447-25463 GCA_013396975.1 Bucco capensis | reverse complement strand
GTGAAGGGGGGAAAGACCTCTGACCATTTACATACCCTATAACAAAATTTGAAATAAAAATATGCTTTTAAAAATCCTTATGTTCAGTGAGCTACTATGTATACAGCACTGGTGTTCCTGGTTCTGTACTGACCAATACATGAACCATACCAGGTTATCCTGTTACCTATTTTGTCAGGTAATCCATTTTACTATGTTTTCAATTAATTTTTTTCTTGTCTTGGTCCGATGTTCTGTTCTTATGTTGTATGCTCTTCAGTGTAGAGCAGGTGTCTTACTCTGGTTGTGATTTTGCAACCCTTAAATAAGAATGAGTTAATATCTGCAGCATTGATCCTATGTTTAATGTACAATATAAGCTTATGGCACTGTGTGAAACTATTTCAACATACAAGTCTTGGTGTATATGCCTTTAAATCTTTATGATATTTGACTTGTAAACCTCATTACTTATATCTTCATTACATTTACAGTAGGATTATTTAACTTACCAGCTACTAAATGCATTGATGAGCTGAGCTAAACTGAAAGGAATTGAAAGAACTAAACTAATCCAGCAGTAAATTTACTACAGTGTCTCCTAAGCACACGAATGTTTATGTTTTGATGCTTTGAATCATCCTCTAGAAATGCATACTTCCTTCTTAATTTATTTTATCCGACTTCAAATTCAAAACAGAACCCATATGTCCAAAATAGAGTGAATTCCCCTCCTGCATTAGGCAGTATTGCATTTTATGCATCTATATATATGCATATGTGTATACACACACTAAAAAAATTAAAGGCAAAAATCAAGATGATCAATGTGAACTATATTGCATAAGTAACTTTTGTATATTTAATGGTCACAGTTGTATGTTTACAGCCTTCAAGATGTTTTCAGAGATTTGGAGACGAGGGGATTCGCAAAAGTTGAATCCATGTCAGACCTTGACCATTATACCTATTTCATGGACCAACATTGCCATGATGTACTGTTTTTTCCTTCCTCTCTTAAAGAAGAACTGCTTAATTTAGATCTTTTTGCTGACTGCAGACTTTTACTTCAGGTGAGTTGATGTCACCCTTGAATAATACAGTCTGTAAACTAAAAGAAATGCTTAGAATGAGGCCATGTCTTGTGTGATTGTCTTATAGATCACTCAGGTGGCAACTACTCTGAAAAGGTTTTGGACATATTTAATAATTAGAACGTTTGAAACCAATTCACTTAATAAATTTAACATAAAAATGTTAATGCTTATAATTGATACCTACAATTAGTTTAGTAAAATGTTTTAAATTTAATCTTTAAACTATTGAAATATACATCAAAAATGGTCAAAGAGGCAGTCTCACTTCTGAAAATGTGGAGAAAATTTCTATGGAACTCTACATGCATTAGCTTCAGTTAGTAGATATTGGTATGCTAATATTATAACATCTCTTCCTCCTCAACTGCANGATGCGGTTGGCTTTCTGGGCTGCAAGTACACCTTGTTGGCTCATATGCAGCTTTTCATCAATCACGATCCCCAAGTCCCTCTCTGCACGACTGCTTTCAATGAGTTGCTCACCCAGTCTGTACTCGTATCTAGGGTTACTCCTACCCAGATGCAGGACCTTACATTTTGACTTATTAAACTTCATTTGATTCTGATGGGCCCACTTTTCGAGTTTATCCAGGTCCCTCTGGATGGCATCCTGCCCTTCTGGCCCATCAACCACACCACTCAGCTTCGTGTCATCCGCAAACTTGCTGAGGGTGCACTCAATACCCATGTCTAGCTCATTACTGAAGACATTGAAGAGCACCAGTCCCAAGACAGAGCCCTGAGGGACACCACTCATCACTGATCTCCACCCAGACAAGGAGCCATTGACCACAAGTCTCTTGTTGCATCCATCCAGCCAATTTCTTATCCACCAAACAGTCCACCCATCAAATTCCGTATTTGTGACAGAATGATGCTGCTGCTTTATATTTTGTGTAGTATGGTTCCTAAATCTCCACTAACTCCCATGACTTTTTTGTTGGCATCAGTAGTCTTCCTAGGCAAGATTGGTCGGAGCAGTAGTTTGGAGTAACCCTGCAATGACACATAACCACAAATAAACTAAAGCATCTAATTATTCTTGAGTGTTTAGCAGAAACATTTCAAAGGGCATTTTCACTTGATGCTTAGCATTTTCTGGAAATTTTAATGTGAACATTTATTGTCCAACTTACAAAGTAATTCTGAATATCTCATTTCAATGTGTATATTTTGAATAGAAGATTTACAGAAATGAACTGTATATGACAGCCCCATAGGTCACTAGGACAAATTGTGAGTATTATTACTAAAGAATATTCAAAGTTGGGAAACAGAAGCATCAAAAACTCCCATCTCTGTGTGGTGGGGTAAGGTGGTACTTGAATGGTGTAATAGAGAAATAGACATTAATATAGGTTCAGCTTGTTATCTTTCCTTAACACTGGTATTTGCCAGGTCTGGTGCAAAACTTGGTACCCATGGTCCATATCTTCAATTTTGTCTTGAAAACAATGAAAGGAAGGTTGGCACTCAGAAACCAAATTAGTGGGTCATATTTAATCTTGTGTCATTCTTTTATAGGATAAGTCTCGCAGCCTTGCTGTACACTCTGTACAGGCACTGTTGAATACAGGTGATGACATCATAGTGGCTCATGTAGGTTCCCATCTGACCATTGCCCATATGTCAGCACTGACAGTTCACAGCATGTCCAGAATTTTTGTATGTGGTGTAAAATGTACAGCAAAAGAAGATGAGCTGAGGAACTTGTTCAGTCACATGGGATGTGAAAGTAGGTGTTAACAGTTGTTATGCATAAAGTATTGTAATGCAGATATTTGTCATATGTATAAATATGAGATATTTCTGTCAGGATTCAGAGGTCTCAGTTGAGGATTTGGGGAGGGCAGTAACAGCTTTTTGCCACAAAGCGAACAGACAACTCTTCAGCTACAATCAAGTTAATCAAAGATTGTAGCTAAACCGTCATAGATGCAGGCTTTTGAAATGTCAGGGTAAAGTTTTCCATATAAGTAGTTCATGTATAGTGGTTGAGAACTTTTGGGGCTCTTTATTTGGTATCTTGGCTGTTGCTTTGAGTCTGATTTTCACCTAAGCGTGTTAATCCAAAACATATGCAATTCTCTGGTTTACCCAGAGGACATAATCAAAACAGAGTACAACAGGAAACTGGAACCCCAGTAGCAGATGTTTTAGTGGAAGGTGCCAAGGTCTAGTCCTTCAATCCTTCAATCTTTTTGAAGGGGTGTACTTTGGAGAATCTGGGTCTACCAGGTTCTTTCTAGCTCTGTGGAACTCTGTGTAACACCACAGTCTCTTCACCTTTATTCTATTAAAATTAGGCAGGCTTGCTCTAATGTAGAGCTGTTGAGTTTTTACCTTTTTTTTTTTTTTTTGAAGATATTCTGTTGTTACATGAAGACTTTACTGACATTGGACCAACAGACCCGAGACTTGAAAAGGCAAAAGTTATTTTGCTGCTACCACAGTGCTCTGGGCTAGGTGTTGGCAATCCAATAGACTTTATTTTAAATGAACATGGAGGTAAGTTTTGATACAATGCCTAGCTCATGCTTTCTGGTAGAAAGAGTATCAAAGTATTGTGGCCTGGACACTGTAGCTTTTTTCAGTAAATTTTATCATTTTATAAAATGCTCTTTCTTGTAGATTTTTATTTTAACTAGTAAGATGTATATTAAATAACTTGCACTAGTCTATATATGTAATGTAAGTTCAGGCTACTATGGGTTTTTCCACACAAAGTGAGCAGAAGTGTATTTGGCCTAGCTTGGATTCTCAATAAGAAAACAAAATCTTTCTGGTGACTCTCAAGGATTAAGAGTGTTTTGTAAAGGCAATTTCAACTTGAAGTATGAAGTTTGAGGGTTATTCTGGGGAGCAGTGTGTATACAGCCTTTCTTTTAAAGTAAAAAGACTGTAAGTAGAAAATTTATTTAAGATACCAATGATTATATGTAATTTTCCCTTGATTACATTCCTCTGTTGATTGTTTGTATAAGTCTATTCACTGTACAACTTCCATTACATAGAAACATTAAAGAAAAAGTAGTAATTACAGGTAAAGAGGGAAAGAAGAATCACTGAGGCATTCCTTGGTATTGTGATTCATAAAATCTTCCCTCTGCACTTGTACTGATCAGGTCTATTAACAAAACATTTTGTGCAAACAACTGAATTTTAAGACACTAATACCAGTTGCATTAATAAATTTACAAATCTTTGCATTTAGATGCAGGATTGCTAAGAGACATTTTCAAAGGATCTGTATCTGAGGATAAACTCAGTATTCTTGCTGAGAGGCAGCTTAATGAGTTGACACATGCAATGAAATGTAAGTGTGCTAGCTCTTGGATTTCTGGGAACACCGTGTGCTATCAATCCCATTGTACTGCCATCAGTTTTTATATAGTTAAAAATACACTGATTACTCTAGTAGTAAACAGTGTGTAAGCAAATCCCCTATGTAATGATATCCTCAAGTTTAAAGGTGTATCTGTCTGCATCCTAATATTCTCTAGCCATTAATAAAGTAATCTTTAGCATTGTATAGACAACTAGCTTAGTCATACTTTGCCTAGGAAATGTTGTAAATGTAATCTGACTCTTATCTGCATGCTGCCACTTTCTTCCTCCCTCCTCTGGTGACTGTGTGAAAGACTGGCTGCAGCCCTGAATTACTGCTGATATCTGCAAATATTTGAAAATATTTTAATTATTAAAAAAATTAGAGATTGAATATGAATGTATGCAGGAGGGTATATTTTATTGGTAAAAATGACATCCATACATAGTTTTTATGCTGATTTCAGTCCCTGCTAAACCACTGTATGAAGAATTTGAACAGTAGAAAAATTTCCTTTGTTTGTTTTGCAGTTAACAAAGTACAAGCTATTGTTTACTGTACTTGTTCAGTTTATCCTGAAGAAAACGAACTAGTAGTGAAAAAAGCACTGGAATCTGGAGTGGAAGGAAATAAAATACAACCATATAGGTATGGAATGAGTAGTAGTTTTGTCTATGGGAAAATTAAGTATAACTTCAAATTGTAGCACATTTCTTATCCTAGACTGATTTGCGTCTTGCATTAGGTTAACATTTAAAAGTTTTTTGCTGCCTCTCGTTCCATTCCTTTTGATGTCATGAGAGCACTAAGTAGCTTTGACTTTTTCAGCTAGTATTTTTGTTCCCATCTGAAACTGAGATGGGAGGAAAGCATCCCTCGTTGGAAATAACATTGTGGTGAACTTCCAATGGGACCTATTGCTCTCATCCTGTCAGTAGTCAGAGAATGACAATAGATAAAAGATAAAATGAAGATTAGAAGTCAGGGAACTTGCTAGCTTGCTCTCAGCTTCTTATCTGGAATGATCAGTTCAAAGGAAAGGAAACCAAGCCTTAAAATTTGAGAATAATTTATAAAAATAGAACCTCTGTTGTATGATTCCTTGCCCCTCTATTCAGGTGAATGACTTTTGGGGGAACAGGTTACAGTAAGAGGACATCCTGTGCAATCATAACAAATTCAAATATATATGGAAAAAATGTATTTGTGTTTGTTGTATACTTTATATGTAGTTAAAACTTGTAAGCTGTCACTCCTGTCAGCTGGAGCAGTTGTTAAAAGACTGATGGGTACTTTCTGGATTTTCCTTTCAGTCAGAGTAGATAAATGCTAACAGCTGGCACTGGCTTGCACATGGATATAATGGTTATAGGATGCAGGTTAAAAGAGTTTATGTTGCCAAAAGCACAGGAGAGTCATACTATATTTTTAGATTTTGTATTATCTTAGATGATGTTAATGACTTGGCCATCGTGGGCAAAGGTACTGTGGTTCAAGATATAATGCACTGTATTAAAATTTTGCATTATTAAAATGTTAAATGTTAACTGTGATTAGTCTAAAGAATTTTAAAGAGGTATGTGAACACATAATATTAAGATACAGTGCAACAAAATGCATCTTTCTTGGAAATCACCAATAGAAAAGAGCAACTTGCTTAAAACTTTGCACTAAATGGGATGAAATCAGGGTATGTCTTAGCAATGATGTGATGCTAGTCCAAAAGCATTTATTGACTCTTGCTGTAAACTGTGCTTTCCTTTGTGATTTGAATCTTACGACATCTGTCACGTCTTGACCTCTACGCAGCAATCACTCTAGGAGTACAACTAGGGGGACCTTGGAACATAATGGTCTCTGAATTACTTGAACACAAATAATACATAAATTCATTATGTATAAAACAATTTATATATATATAAAAGAATACTGTGATTTTTTTTCCAGGGCTTTAATTTTTTTCCAAAAAAAGAAAAAATCCCCCAACTCAGGATACTGCTTACAGATATTCATTGCATTTCTCTGTAACAGTCTTTCAATAAAGCTCTGTCTCAAGAAGAACAATGGAGCATCGAGGAGGGGCTGTATCTTGCAGTCCTCAGCAGTGTGAAGAGGAAGGAGGAAAAATTGCCTAAGGACATTTGGAAAGCATTTCTCTGTACTGAAACAGCTTAGCACAATTAGTTTAGCAGCCTTATGAGTCAAATCCTTGAGGGCTGTTTATAACAGCTAGGGATTACTAGAATAAAGAGAGAAAGTGAGAAAAAGCTAAGTCTTCCTTCCTCACTAATGCATTGCAAAACTGTAAATTTGAAAAATCAGCACTCAGAGTCTAACTGGAGGCNTCTACTCTGCCCTGGTGAGGCTCCACCTGGAATACTGTGTTCAGGGAGCTGCTGGAGAGAGTCCAGCAGATTATTAAAGTAGAGCATCTGCCCTATGAGGACAGGGCTGAGAGAGCTGGGTCTCTTCAGCCTGGAGGAGACTGAGAGGGGACCTCATTAATGTTTACAGATATGTTAAGGGCGAGTGTCAGGAGGAGAGAGCCAGGCTCTTCTCAATGTCATCCAATGTTAGGACAAGGGGGAAGGGGAGCAAGTTGGACCACAGGAGGTTTAGTATTAACCTAAGGAAAGCTTCTTTCCAGTAAGGATGACAGAGCACTGGAACAGGCTGCCCAGGAGGGCTGTGGAGTCTCCTTCTCTGGAGACATTCAAGAGCTGCCTGGACACATTCCTGTGTGACCTCGTCTAGGTGATCCTGCTCTGGCAGGGGGTTGGACTAGATGATCTTTCTAGGTCCCTTCCAACCCCTAACATTCTATGATTCTATGATTCAATTATTACAAATAAATAGGTGAATTTTTCTTAAGATTTTTAGTTTAGATGGATACTTTATGTATTTTGTGTGTATTCTTAATAACACTAAGACAACAGCTCTACAATCTCTGTGTACTGTGTAGTGTTTTCAGAGCATTCCCCAACTTCATGGACAACTTGAATGTCAGGAGTTGCAGACCTGAGAGGAACATAGTTATCAATGATGTTCATACATATTTATTAACTGGTTGTTAATATACTTAATTATTGGAAAAAAAAAATTTCTAAAAAGATAAATTCTCATGTCTTTCTTGAATTACAGTTCTTTAGTATGAAGGCAAGGCTGTACAAGACTGTCACTGAAAGACAGTTTGGAAATTACTTTTCATATATCCTTGTATATGTTCTTTTATATTCTTAAAAATTATTTTCTGATAATTTATTTTTTACAGGCTTATCCCTCCTGTATTTTCTGCTTGCTCCAATTCAGAGGCTTCCACTGAAACTTTTTTCAGAATGGAGCCTTCAGAAACTTCCAGTGGCTGTTTTCTAGCTGTTCTAGCAAGAAAGGTAAGCTAAGAAAACACTTCACAGAAAAAGAATATTGCAATTTTCCATGAAAGAATATACAAAATGGAACATTTAAAAAAAAATTCTTGGCTGTTCTTTAGTTGTCTTAGGAACAAAGACTAGGTGAGCAGTTGAAATGTGCCACTTCTGGAGTTTTATGCTGAGCACAACTTTCCAACCTGTGCCTTTTCTTCTGGAGCTGTTTGTGATCAGAGCAGTGTCTTGATCTAAGTTGGTGCTAGAACATCTAGAGGAAATACACTGTTGCTGTAGCAGCTTGGAATGAAATAACACAGCTTGATTAGACTCCTGATAAATGGTGACTAGTAGAGTTCTTTGTTACGTCTGTATGCTTCACCAAGGTGTGCCAGTATCTAAGCAGACAGTGTCACCTGTAGGGATTAAGACTTTATTCAAATTATAACAAAGTAGGTATAAATATGTTTCCTTCCAAAACTAAGGCATATGCAAATGTGGCTTGAGAGGCAAAGGGCTTTTGCTGAGTAAATCAAAAAGTCATGGTACAATTTCTGAGGAAAGGCCTTAAAGGGCTAGTTTGCATTTCTGAGCATCAGCATTCTCTTCTTGTGTCTGAGAAAAGTAAGACTTTTTTCACTAAGAGAGAAAATTAAAGGTAGGAGATCTTACTTGGTTATTTGTACCACTTCCTGTCATAGTACAATTATAATGCTTGAAGGAAGCTTGTGTCTTGAGGGAAATTAGAAGAGGTTTTATTAAGAGAATCACACATGAAAAGCCTTTCAAGTTACCTAGTATTAACCTCTTCCTTTTCAATGTAAAGTATTTTTTTAACTTGACTCCCTGAGCTAGTAAGTTTTAGTTAATCATCCTCTGTACCTCTCTCTCTCCAGAGAAAGAAACACTTTTGTTTCAGGTAGTTGATTCTAATCACTTTTAGTCAAATTGTAATGCACAGAAACAATTGTTTCTAAGGCAACTTTTTAGGTGATTTTGGAAATTAACATTTTCTTCAAAAGCAGAAAAGAGGTATTTGCGAGTATAATTTAAACTGAAATTTCTGGTTTACAGAAGCTCCCTTGTTGGCTAGTTGTGAATTGATTTTTCCCTATTGCTTCTCTTACATAACTGGATGTTGACCTCATTTCTAGTTAATCTGCTTTGAGAGTTTCTTGCTTATGTATTATGAGCAAAGGTTTTCATTATCATGAAAATTATTGATGTTCAATGTTACTGATAATTATTTCTGTGTTTTAGTAACTATTTCTGGTACACACACACACATATATATGTATATACATGTCATTACAGACATGTTACAGAGCAAGACAATGTGGGGGACATGGAGTACAAAGTCCAGAAATGAGCTTCCCCTCTTCAAGCCTGTAGAAGGCAAAATCTCTGAAGAGCAAGCACTCAGATACCTCTTTACATGACAGTCCCATTCTTTATTTTGTGAATAAATAGTTTGGTTAGCATTTACCACGTCTGACATAAGTCTTTCTGCTAGATTCTGTCTTCTTCCCATTCTAAATGGCCTAGCCAGCCAAAGTAGGATATTGCTGACAAATCCTGAATGCATTTATCTGTAACCATCTTTGAATAAAGCTCTGTCTCAAGAGGATCAAAATACTGAGTTTGCAGCTGTGTTGTGGCTTAGATTCATTGCTTCCTTTGAAATTTTCAGAAAGATTCTTCTGAAAATGTGTCTGTTAAAGACATTCTGGCTCGTGCTATAGCAAAAGGACTCCCAGATGGTGGTGTAGAAAAATCAGAGGAAGAGGAGAAAAAGCAGAAAGTAATACAACCTCTCTGTGAGACTCCTGGCAGTGTTACAAAACCAAAGAGTGCAGAGATCCTTCGCCATCAAGCTGCTACAAAGCCAAAGATTGCAGAGCTCCTTCACCATCAAACTGCATCTACTATAAAGGCTGAAGTTTCCCTGTCTGAAGCGGTCAGTAAAGCACAACAAAGGAATGTGAACCAAACAAACAGCAGTGTTCAGAGGAAGAAATCTACCAAGCCTGTTTCAGAGAGAGCTGTGCCTAAAGTGAAGCACACATCTTATTTGTCACCTACAGACAAGGTGTATGAGAAACAGACAAGTGCTACAAAGCCACGTATAGAACGCAAGAGGCTTGTACTGAAGACTGTGGAAATTGTTTTCCCTCCCGTGGCAACACCGTATGCGAGTTCACAAGGAAACAAACCCAGGACATCAACTCAAAATAGTTTTCAACACTGGACTGGAGCAAAAGGTTCGAGTGGTAGGATGCTTCCACCACCCCTGTCTAGAGTGGCCAAGCCAAATGTGTTTAGCCATCCACAACCATGGGTGTAAGAATCTTCAGACTTTGCCCTACCTTTATACAGAAGGTAAAGATTCCTGTATATATTAATCAGCTGATAGACCGTTGGGGGAAGTGAGGTCAAAATACTATAGCTTCTTGCTCTACACTGTAAAGTGACAAGTTAAAGCATACATTTTCCCCTCCAAGAGACTTTGCAGATCTGTAGGAATACTCAATTTCAAACGGATTTTTTGTGAAGTGAGACTGCACCACCTTTAGAAGAAAGGATGTGAATGATGCTATACCAGCAGCGTAGACAGCTGGCTCGTGTTCATCAGATAAGTAGCATTGCTTCACTGAATCACTGAAAATTTCTTTCAGCATTTTAATTTGAGCCACCTATCCTATAAAGGCATCACCCCCCTGCTGTGTATCTCTGTAACCAGTGTTCCTTACCTGTTCCAGAAGGATGAACTCTGCTCTTGTTTCTGAACAAACTGTAGACCTGTGCACATGCACAGTATAGAACTGAAATAAAGATACCCTATTTTCTTTCAAAACCCTCTTGGAGGAGGAGAGATTCCTTTGTTAGATAAAAGAGATGGACAATGAGGAGATTTGGGGGTTTTCTTAATATGGTTGTGGCTGAAAGTAAAGGTTCTGCAGTTAGGTAACTCTTCTTTAAAATCAAAATCTGTATCATTAAGTATAATTAAAGTTACTTGTGAAAGAACATACATGTGTCTGATGACAGAATATCTGGGCTACATACCTAATATGTATCATGATGTCCTGAAGTCAGCCTCATCTTGCTTTCAGGAGTTTGCATCTTTGGTATGTTACAGAGGCTAAAGCAGTTAGAATCTTGATGAGAGCTGGTAGTGCAGCTCAGCAGCTGAGTTTTTAAGCACAAACATCACATGATGGCAACATCTGGGACTGACTTCAGGTTGCTTGTAAAGTAGAAGCTTCTATGCTCAGCTGAACACTTGATAATATTTTACAGTAAAGCTATTCCTTATGTAACTACTTTTCTGTAATCCAGCTATGTATTTGTCATTTTCAACTAGAAACTGTTTATACAGCTTTCCAGGTCTGAAAGTGTCCATTACACTGCTATTGCTTTCTAAACCACCAGTATGTTTTTCCCTCCCCTCAACCACAATTTGGAACAAAAGAAGTAATTTCTCAGTTTCATGGACCAGTAACAATTGAGACAATCATTTTATGCAGCTAAATTTATTCTCAGAACAGATTACATTTAAATGTGGAGAAGTGGTCAACAGCAGGGAAAATTGTTCTTTTCAGTGTCAATGAGGTGCTTTACCTAAGACTGAACTGTGCTAATAAATAGTGGCTGTGTTTCCTTCTTTCTTACTGCTGTTAAAATAAATCAAACCTGCTTTCGCTGACCGTACAGTACATTTTTTTAGCAATGTATTAATTAACCTGTCCAAGAAAGGAGTAATGGAGTTAATGGTAATGCTGAAAGGCTGAGCCCATATTAGCTGTTGAAATAGTTTTCTTTTCCGTGGGTGATATACTGAGAATTTTAGTTAAATGGTTAAATGATTATGAAATGCTTGATAAAATTAAAAGGTATGTAGAACCCTCAGTGACATAGAACTGCATAAGCTATTGGATAATCCATTGGTTTTGTTCCTTTGTCAGGAAAGGGCATGTTGTTTCAATAGGTACAGGTGACTCCTCACACAAAGTATATGACTGAGAACTCATTTTACATGAATGAATTCTATGTCCTTCCATGTGGGTTTTTTTACATCTGTTTAAGGACCCTGTAGGTAGCCTCTGTAGCCTTTTGTCTCCCACGCTCTCTTGCTCTCCTTCAAATGAAACAGTAAATGGCTTAAATAAAATCTACAGCCAGCACTGCAGATTTCAAAAGAAAGGCTTTTATCTCTTAGTCGTTGACTGTGAATATAAATTGCCTTGCTTCTGCAAGGGAGCATAGTAATGACACGACTAACGTGATACTTACCTCTAACTTACTACCTGCATTGAAAAAAAAATTAAGAAATTAGCTTTGATTTACATGGTTTTTTCTACAGACTTCAATAAAAATGTGAATACAAGTAATTACAAAGCCTGCCTTTTTTTTAGGCAACCTATAGTATACAGGGTAGAGAACGTTACAAGAGCACATCCAGTAAAGAAAGACAATACATCAACATAATAATGGAGGATATTACAGTAAAAATAGAATAAATAAAATAAAAATATTTTAAGCTGTATTTAACATGTTAATTTAGAATATGGCATCAGACATACAAGGCATAGTGAACATGGCTGTGTGCCTACAGAATCACTAAGTATTATAAAAAAATGCATAGATAACTGAAGGGTCGCTGTATTATCAACTAAAACAGTGGCAGTTGCTCAAACACACATACCCCATACATACTTTTTTGGCCAAGGTAAAAAGAGTGTCATAATATATTGTTGAATGAAAGATAATGGGCTTTGCAATATTAGGCTTTGAATCTGCGAACTCCTGGATGTATATTTTATCTTTTGGATAATAAAGAGCTCTACTGAAGCAACAAGGCCACATATAGTCAAGACCATTAAGCACACTACTTAAATATTTGCGAAATCAACAACAACATTTTGTTAACTCTTAAAACATAAATTGGCAAGTGACCTACAGCTTTTCAAATACTTCTCTATCTTCTCTTCAGTCCTTCCTGCAATTGCATACTTTGCTAGTGAAAGGTAACTAGATGTTCATAGCCTTGACAACACCCAGGTAAAAGAACCTTTTAAGTGTTGGTTTAGTTTGAAGAGTTTGGATCTGTCTTTGGGAGAATCAGCACTGTGCAGATGTAAATACAGAATTTAAAATGCTGTTTAAAATTCACTGTTGTAGAACAGTTGCAAATCTCGAGTCTTGATATTTCCAGCTGGAACTTTAAAAAGACAACGTCAAAGTATTTTCTGTAATTTAAAAAAAGTTGGAACCACTAACACAATGAAAAATAAGGAAACTTTTATATCTTAACTTCATGATCCTACCTAAAGGTACATTGTTAGCCACCACATGTTGATAGCAGCCATGATAGGAAGTGGATTTTTACACTGCTCTTAGCAGACATCACTGGGATCTACACTAGAAACTAAACAAGCATGTATGCAAGCTGCCATCTCCATGCTTTGTGATCTGGCTTCACGGTCAGTTTAAACCACTGCTACTGCTAAAAGGGGTGGGTTTTTTTGTGTCCCTTCACCTCCATTTCTCCCTGCTCTTCTTAGTATAATCAACTTCTCCTGCACCTGTGAAAACAACAGAGCTGGTGCAAAGGAGGTAGCAGAAATGAAAGCCTTTGGAAGGGTAAGAATTGCTTCAGTGCCTGGGGTGCAGAATCATGGACATAAAGATATTTCAGATCTGTGGAGGATCAGCTCTTCAGAGGGTATTCTAGAGAGCTAAATAAAATAGTTGCACAGCTAGCCTTCACCTGCCACTTGCTCATACATCACACTGAGTTTAATGATTTTTCTGCATTTTTCAATACAGAGATTTCTTGAATCATCATTCTTTTTGTGTTCCTAAGTTCTTTTGCCCAGGTGTTGCCATTAATTTCTTTAAACAAGGAAATAAAATGAAAATAGTTTGTTTATAACAGTCTCTTGCATAGTAAAATTAAAAAAAAAGTTGTTGTAAGAACAACCTTGCAATATTATTTTAAAATTACAGTATGAGCAGATTTGCAGACTTAGGAGACAGTTACAGTTTGGAACTTGTCTATAAATGGAGGCAAAACATTTTTAACACTAATTAAAAATATCTTTAATGTTCCACTTCCAACATTTGTACCAATCTGGAGGTCTAGACAGAAGATGGCAAAGGGAGAGACACAAGATGAATAACTGCATTTGAAAATCAGCCTGAGGTACAATTTTAAGGGACAATACTGGGCTGACTTTGTCAGGGCCTGGAGTTGTGTGTAATTAGATAAGCCTTTGGAGCAAAAGCATGGAAATCAATTTGCACCACCCGAAGCGCTATCCTCAGAAGAAAACTCTCACTTTTGTCACAAACACATGACAAGAAATTTCATGGAATTTTGCAAATAACAAGAAACATGATTGCTCCTTTTGTGCCATGTTAAGTTTTCAGCAACAAACTCTGCAGGAGAAGGGGGAACTGTGCAACCAGATGCTGAATTGAACATTTAATCAAACATTTGTATGGAAAAGGTATGGATTATTTCAGTCTCTGTAAGAGTCATAATAATAAAATAACTGACCAGCTTTTTCTTACTGCTGGTTGGTTTGAGCCCTGCATGAAACAAATGGTATTTTTTCTGAATTAATAACATTTAGGAGAATAAATTTAACAGCCAACAGTTGCGTTTGTATGTTCACAGCTGAAAAGCTTCAGTGGATGACCCTGCAACTCAATTACTGAAAACACTTCTGGATTTTTCAGCATTGGTTTCATACTAAACATGATTCTTCTCTCTAAGACCATAATGTATAACCTGGAGATGAAATAATGAAACATAACTGAAAAGCATGTCAGGGAGATGTTAAAGTGGTTGCTAGACCAATGCTGACAAATAATTTAAAATTAACGTATGTATTTCTGTAAAAAATAAAAGTTGGTATTTAATCGACAGTAATTCAATGGTAGCTAATAGTTGGTAACTACTCCAGTGTTGAAAACAGAGCAAAGTGCTGTAGGATTAAAGACTGGCTTGTGACAAATCCAGCTCAAGACGGTGAAACTATCAACTCAGGCATCATTCACTCCAAGGACTTTAGCATGAGTTCACTGGGAGGGACATGACCATATTCTTTTTTTGTGTGAGTTGGGTAATGTTCATGTATTTACAATCAAATAGACCTTCCATTGCTCATGATGTAATTCACTGACAGAAAAAAATTATTCATGCTTCTTTTCATATCACACGACGGTGGCAAGAACGAGAGAACATGCTTGTCTAACATTGTTTCAGTAAGGGGAATTTCTCTGAAGACAAAGCAGCAGCAATCTGAAATGGAAGGCCAGACATCGTCAGTTCATTTTTCTTAATGTAGCTACTGTTATCTTCCATTCAGTGTTAGCAGAATCTTCTGTCTTATGCAGCTATGGCATCTCAGGGACTGGGCGTTTCTGTTTCAAAGTGTCAATGAGGGACAACACTCCTCTTTTTACGTTAGTTGTAACTCTTCTAGTCACCGAGTCTGCAGGAGGTGGGGGTGGTCGAACTTTCTGTGATGGAGGTCTGGCTACTAAGCACTTCTGATACCGTAACTGCAACAAAGCATAAACATTCTGCAATCCTTACTGTATCCAATACTTGCACAGAGCATTTTAAATACACTTTGCACATTTTCCTCATTAAATATAGAAAAACCTCCATTTTGGTTACGACAAATAGCCCAGAGGAAGTTGGTCTGTCAATCTGTGGACAGAAACTGTTCATTAGCACAAGACGGATATGAAATGCTACAAACAGCCCTTTGGAAACTAAAAAAAAATAAGTTTTCTGGGTTCAGATAGTCTTGAAAAGGATTATTTTCACCACATTGTCACTGGATTGTATAGCACAATTCTGAGCAAAATATTTTTCCACCATCAGGTCACATGCAATGAAAGAAAAGATTTCTAACTTACCAGAAGTTGCAGAGGTTGCAGAGGTTAGCAAGGAAGATGATTAAAGGGGCATTGTTCACTAAATTGACATTTCAGATTTAAAAATGCGTGCGTTTAAATTTATTAAATATATCAGAGTCCCAATTACTTTTTTTACCTGTTCTTTCTTTCTCTGTCTTGAAATTAATATTATTTCAAATTTGGAAAGAGAGTTATTTATGGAGGCAGTGAAAGTCTAACCACTAGGTGCCTTTGAAGAAGGTCACTTACCATACAAGCAGCCTGAACAGCTTCTGATACATTCCCCGCATTTGGTTCACACCAAAAAACGTGGCACTCAAAACGCTGGTTTCCTGTATCCATAATGAAGGCGAACGTGTGAACGTCCTTGCCTACTCCCATGAAGGACAGGAACCGCACACGGCACTCCACCAGGATTTCCTCTTCATTCTGGTTATGAAGCAAATGATTGATCATTACTATTTGGTATCCTGTGGAACTTTACTTTCAATTTTAAGCTGATTAAGTAGGCAGGGACACTGATGCAGCACTGCAGAATTGCTCTTTATCTATCTACACATGAAGACCATTCACAAACAGCATCCCTCAGGGGTCAGTATTGGGACCATGCTGTTTAACATCTTTGTCAGCAACACTGACAGTGGGATTGAGTGCACCCTCCGCAAGTTTGCCAATGACGCCAAGCTGTGTGGAGCAGTCAACGTGATGGAGGGAAGAGATGCCATCCAGAGGGACTTTGACAGGCTTGAGAGGGAGATGTTCTTCTTGGCCTGTGTAAACCTCATGAAGTTCGACAATGTTAAGTGCAAGATCCTGCACATGGGTCAGGCAATCCCAAGTACAAATACAGGCTGGGTGGAGAACAGATTGAGAGCAGCCCTGTAGAGAAGAACTTGGGGGTATCAGTTGATGAGAATTTCAACATGATCTGGCAATATGCATTTGCAGCCCAGAAGGCCAACTGTATACTGGGCTGCATTAAAAGAAGCATGGCCAGCAGATAAAGGGAAGTGATTCCTTCCCTCTGCTCTACCTGGAGTACTGCATCCAGCTCTTTGCCTCAACATAAGAAGGACATGGACCTGAATCATAGAACCATAGAATGGCCAGGTTGGAAGGGATCCTAGAGATCATCTAGTTCCAACCTCCCCGCAATGAGCAGGGATGCCAATCACTAGACCAGGTCACCCAGGGCTGCATCCAGCCTGGCCTTGAACACTGCCAGGGATGGGGCATCCACAACCTCTCTGGACAACCTGTTCCAGTGCCTAACTACCCTCTGGGTAAAGAACTTCCTCATAATCTCTAATCTAAATTTCCCCTCCTTCAGCTTATAACCATTCCCCCTTGTCCTAACACAGTCTGACTGCTTAAAAAGTCTCTCCCCTTCTGTCTTATAATCCCCCTTTAGGTACTGGAAAGCTGCTATAAGATCCCCTCGAAGCCTTCTCTTCTCCAGGCTGAACAATCCCAATTGTCTCAGCTTATCTTCATAGGGGAGGTTCTCTAATCCTTTAATCATCTTTGTGGCCCTCCTCTGGACTCGTTCCAACAGGGCCACATCTTTTTTATGCTGAGGACCCCAGAACTGGATGCAGTACTCCAGGTGGGGCCTCATGAGGACAGAGTAGAGAGGCAGAATCACCTCCCTAGACCTGCTGCTCATGCCTCTCCTGATGCAGCCCAGGATGCGGTTGGCTTTCGTGGCTGCGAGTACATCTTGTTGGCTCATATCCAGCTTTTCATCAATCACAATCCCCAAGTCCTTCTCTGCACTGCTGCTTTCAATGAGTTCCTCACCCAGTCTGTACTTGTGTCTAGGGTTACTCCTACCCAGATGCAGGACCTTACACTTTGACTTATTAAACTTCATTTGATTCTGATGGGGCCACTTTTCGAGTTTATCCGGGTCCCTCTGGATGGCATCCTGCCCTTCTGGACTATCAACCACACCACTCAGCTTCGTGTCATCCGCAAACTTGCTGAGGGTGCATTCGATACCTATGTCCAAGTCCAGAAGCAAGTCCAGAGGAGGGGCATGAAGATGATCAGTACTCTGGAGCACCTCTTCTATGAAGACATGCTGAGAGAGTTGTTGAGCCTGGAGAAGAGAAGGCTCCAGGGAGACCTTATAGGAGCCTTGCAGTACCTAAAGGGGGCCTACAAGAAAGCTGGAGAGGGACTTTTCACAAGGACAAGGGGAACTACTTTCAAACTGAAAGAAGGTAGATCCAGATTAGATAAAAGGAAGAAATTCATCTCTATAAGGGGTGGCGAAGCACTGGAATGGATTGCCCAGAGAAGTTGTGGATGCTCCATCCCTGGAAGTGTTCACGGCCAGGTTAGATATGACTTCGAGCAACCTGATCTAGTGGAAGATATCCCTGCTTATGGCAGGGTCCTTGGAACTAGATGATCTTTAAGGTCCCTTCCAACCCAGACCATTCTATGATATACCCAGAGTGCTCAGGCCTGGGCTGGATCTCCCTTCTAGGCTACCAGAAGAAGACCACTGAGCATACTGTGCATTTTAAAAACTGCTTGTTTTGTGAAGAAACAAAACAACATGGTTATCATGACTCTAAAACATGCTTCCTCATCAGTGGTATGTTATAGAGATGCTGGTTCAATACCTCATCAACAGACATATATAAAAGATAGTCTCTGAAAGTTTCATGGTATTAATCTCTACAGAAAATGCTCTATCCAAGGGCAATGATGTGAAACACAGATTTTAGTATTACTCTTGCTTCCATACCAAAATTAAGGTAAAGAGACTTTAGAATTTAGGACTGCTACTTAGGGCTTTACCTACAACAATTTAGGTACAAATTTCCTAGAAAGGATAACACTGAGCTTGTTTCAAGTACCTAATGAATACTCCTAATAATTTATTTCTGAGAACATGCTTGGAATGGTAAATAAAGCTGAAGCTGACACAAGCAGTAAAAGCCTCTGCAGACTATAGAAAGAAATACAAAGCAAAATAAGCAAATGAATTCTAGTGAAAATTAACTCTACCAGTCTGTGTTCCTGTTTTTTGACATTTATATTACATTAAATGCACTTTAAACAAGACAGTCTGCCTTACTCCTTCATTGATGACTGTGACAGTGGCATCTGCAACATTCATGGTAACTGGCATCCAGTCTTCTTTGCTAGAGGAAGCCATTAGACTTTCAATGGCACTGTTCAGAGTATCCATTCCTAAAAGAGGACAAAATACAATAATGAAAATAAATACAATGACACTTTTTATTTTCACATAGTAGTACAGAAAATGCATTGTTCTGGACTCTTTATTAAAAATTATTTGATGATGGAAGGAAGGATTGTGAAGTTGGTTTTCCTCATCTGCAAGCCAAAACAGGATCCTCTGGCTTAGAAAAAACAGGATAGCATCTTGTTTAGCTGCTGTACCAGTTCAGTTCGCTAGGCCCGTTCTTAATAGTAGCAGAGCTCACATTTAGAGAAACAGTTGAAAGAATCTCCACCTTCTTGGCAGCTCCCAACATATTCTGGTTGCAAAACACATGTTCAAATGAGGCCCTGAATATTAGATGTCTTCATGCCTGACCTGTATTACTGAAGTACAAAAGTTGCTACCCTGGAAAACCATGCATACTTGACTAGCTAGAGTCCAGTCTTCAGAGTTCGTACAAGGTACTTTGGAAGTCACTGAAGTGTTACATACCCACAGGTTTAGCTACAGGTAGCATGCCCAGATACTGGACGTGGAACTTCTGTACCAGTTCTGTCTTTGGTGTTGGGAAATCTACTGCATGGGAACAAAAATCAGTTTCTGTTAATCTGCATCCACAGCAGGGAAAACCACTTTTATTTTATCAATAATACAAAACACTTTACCCAGGAATTGTACTCTGAAGTGAAGGTATTGTATTCATTCAAATAAATATTTACTCCTTCCAAGGAGAACAATGCTCAATAATTTCTAAAGGAATTGGGGATAACTTTGCATCACCTAATTCTTGATCTATGCTAAGAATGTTATACTGCTGGCATATTAAAACCCAGAAAATATAGAGGAATATGTCTCTGAGACCTAAGTTTCACTGCATAACTATGTAAAGTCTGGAATCTGTTTTTAATACCATCCCTGTTAATATGTTAAACTCAGCCTATAAGTAATCAATACTACTGTCTCAGTAGACAATTACACAACCAGATGTATGGATTAGGAATAAGATATTCAGTATAAACAAGCAGATTTAGAGGCATATAATTTCCCGTAAAGTTAACACAAAGTATGTTTGTTCTCCTGCAGTACTTTCAAAACAGCAACTGTTAAGCTATGACTAATAAAGGCATGCAAAGGAAACTTTCTTCTACTATGCAGTAGTGTGCAAAAGACCCTTAAGTTGGATGACAACTGATTTGTACCCCCTGCACTGAAAGTTGTGATGCTGAAACCTTGGACTCCTCCTACAGCTCTTCTGATCCAAGTGATTAGCTGGAGTACATTCTGTTTCTAAGGGAGATCTGGCCAATTTCTACAGTCTCAAATCAGGAGGTATTTTGCTTTGAAAAGGACAATAAGTGCAAGTAGCCATAAATAAGTAAGACTGCATTTTTAAGTTTTGTATTTTAAAAGAAAAGAGGAAATGTACAAATTGACATAACTGAGCAGGACTCCATTACTGTCAACATAACCAGTAAAAATGTTTACTGTAATACAGCTACAGGTTACAGTCAGATACAGTAATTAAAAGACAAGATTACACTCCTGACCTCTCCAAGCAGCATGCTCACTTTTTGGTCAAAAGCATCATCAGAAGCAAAATGTATCTAAAATAGGACCATCTTAAGGATACTATCGGTAACACAGTACCTTGCAGAGGAACATCAAGAGTGACATTTGTCCTGTCTTGCAATGAGCTGCCAGCCATAGCTTTAGCATTCTTCCTTTCAGCCATAATCTGAAGAAGACAGTGATAATACAGCTTTTTTTTTTTCCTTTATAATATAATACAGTAGCAACTACAAGCATAAATTTACTCTTGTTACAACTCCAGATCCTGAAATAAGTCAGAGCTATATGACTTAAGAGGTTACTTATTTTAAATAACCATTTTCATTTTCCTCTAGTTTATTCACCATTCCTTAACTACATAAAGAATTTAAGTGGTGTCCAAGCCTAGATGAATGATAGGGGAAAAAAACAACCCATTTTTATCAACATCAAAACTGCAATAAGGAGCAATATAGCAAGAAATATAAATATTTAACATACAGAGAAGAGTGTTCATGTTTGTCTCTGATCTATCTTCTGCTGTGTATAATTTTTTCCTCCATTTTTATGTTTCTTCTGGAATTAAAAATCCCATGCAAAATACAACTTGTTCTTCCCCCAAATGTGTAATACTAGCAAAAGAGAAAAAAACACCCCACTCCTCAAAATAACCACTTTTGGATGATTATTTCCTATGTATGTATGACTAAGAAGAGACCCAGGGAAGCTAGCAAAGGTGAGGTTTTCCAAAGCTTATGTGTGAAGCATTGCTATCTGCTTCTTTATGCTATGACTGCTAATTGCAGTCAAGCTATGAAGATAACAGGTATTCCAGCAGATGACACATGGTCTGAAGATGTTTCTACTAAATTTCTCCCTTTTTTGTTTTAGGTTTTCCATTTTTAAAGTATTTTCTGTTACAGAAGCACATGATAATATTTTCCTTGCAGATGAAAAATGATACATGGGAGCTTAGGAAGAAGCTCTGGCTCAGCAAAGAGGTCTACTGTATCAGCACATGCCAACTGCTTCCCTGAATCAGGATTATATCTATTGCTGAATTACGAAGGAGCATCCTCTACTTAACAACACTGTGCTGTTTTATTCTGTCTTACTTTTAGCTATGGTTTTAAATGCTTTGTTGCTTTCTTAGTCAAAATTAATGCCAGGAGTTTCATGTCACAGTTACATTGCAACAGCTCTGTTCCCTTTTAGGAACATGGTTTAATGGCATGGTAGTGATAGGCAGATGGTTGGACTTGACGATCTTAGTGGTCTCTTCCAACCTTAATGATTCTGTGAATACCCCTGTATGTAGTTACCATGGCATATACTTGATGTGGACCTCAGTGGATAAAGGGAGCTATGGTAGGGGCTGTGTAGCATGTTTTTCCCTGCTAGATTTGCTGGAAACATCTGTGAGAACTGAGAGTTGGAGAAGAAAGAGGAGAGACATAACAAGTCTAGGTTTCTCTGGTCAGCCACTGCTGCAGTCCCTGGTGTTAAAACTTCACCAAACATAGCCCGCAGCTCCCTGGCCAAACTGAGTAGCTCCCTGAGCATTGCCATCTGCATTTCCTCAGGCTCCCAAGCCCAGACAGAGCTGCTAGACTTTGCACAGTTGCTGGGTGACCTGCTTCTGCCTCAGGCAAACCTCCTGCCCAGAAGGTTAGAGTAAAGCACACTGTGTAAATGCTGCCATTATTTGCACAAAACATCACAAGTTCAATAGTCACGTCTGCAGTGTTGCAAAAATTAAAACTTTTTAGACTTTACAACTGGCTACAGAGGGGAAATTGACATCACTGATTCCATTCACTAACATGAAGACAAAATCTAAAAAGCAAATGACAGGTATGCAGTAAATCAGCATTTGAAAACCTGAAGGTTTCCTAACTAGCTTTTCTAGAAGAGCTGTGGTTGACGAGAAGGTACAAGTTATATAGAGATAACTAATAAGGTTATTCATCCCTACAGCCTGCTTTTCCTGTGGTGCAAACGGACATTTTTTAAGTAAAACCAAAATGAGCAGCTGTCCTGGTTTTGCTGGGACAGAATCACAGGCCAGTCATGGACTGCAGGCTGTTAGCAGTTTTGAGTCAGCCAGGACAGATGATCTGAGTTGTCTCATAGATGTATCCCATACCATTAACATCACGCTCAGCATAAAGGGGGAAGTTTGCTTGGGACTTGTCCTGCTCCTGCTCTTCTTTCTGCTTCTCCCATCTCTAGAGTGGTTTGCTTACTATCACACTCCAAAGGACTGCCTTCCTCTTTACTGTCACCACTGTACATTTGCTGGGCTGAGTATAACTTTGTATACTTTATACTGCCATTGGTAATAGTTTTGCTCTTCCATTAAATCAATTTTCAACCTGCAGGTCCCCTCTCCTTTTCCTCATTCCCCTTCTCCGATGGGGAGGGGTCACTGGGTGACAGAGCAACTGCAATAGTTTAGACATGGCTGCAGGCTGAACATAGACAGCAGCACAGTATTTTTAAAAGGTGGGAGGCAGCCTCAAATCTACCACAGCTCAATGAAAAAAATAAAAAAGAATTTTAAGTAGATTGGTTTAACAATGTGCTGCCCTGCTGCAACTGCATGAAATGCCCATACAGAGGACGCTCATGAACTGATTATACAAGAAAACCAAAATTAATAACCGGGAATGGTGGCAAATCTGTAAGGTAAAATGACTGAAGAGTCCTCTCCAGTATTACAGGCAACACTACCACTAAGCAGGAACTAAGATCCTTTAGTATAACTACAAGAGCTTAAACCTCCTTCCTAATTCATTTTTCTTTCAGACTAATGTTACCAGCTACTTTCCTGTCTATCCTGCAATCAGGATACAATCACTGATTGTATGTATCAGGCTCAGAGACTTCTCCACAGACAAATGCAAATGACTTTAAACCCACTTGCCTTTGAGCAGATTTCATGTAAACTTGTGGCGATGGCTTTTGCAGGTGTGTCACATCGAAACACATGACATTTCAGAATCCTTGTATCTTTGTCTCTTGCCACATAAGCAAAGTCTCTGTGCAAACAAAATCAATTGACACATTAGAAACAAACAGTATTAATTAAGGTATTAAAACTTCTTTCTTGCCCACCTCCCCACACCCCCTTGGCAGCAAGCAATGGCAACAAGTTCCTACTCGGCGTGGCATGTGTTGTTGCCTCAGATATACCCCCAACTTTCCAGGTGACTTGCAGAACAGGTATGATGCCCTGCAAGTGCAGCCAGCCAGTGAGGAAGATGTCAAGTTCACTTATAAGAGGTCAAGTTCACTTATAAGGAAGCCCAAGGCCAGCATCCAAACATCTATCAAAAAAAAGAGACGTTGTTGTTATAGGTGACTCCCTCCTGAAGGGCACAGAAGGCCCTATATGCAGACCTGACCCACTTCAAAGGGAAGTTTGCTGTCTCCCTGGGACCTGAGTTAAGGATGTGGTAAGAAAGCTCCCTTCCCTCCTACAACCTACAGATTATTATCCATTGTTGATTTTTCAGGCAGGCAATGATGATCTTAAAAAAAGAAAAGTGAAGACTGTCAA
>VWZO01011425.1:0-19307 GCA_013396975.1 Bucco capensis | reverse complement strand
GGAAGAGACCTCTTGAGTTTACCTAGGTCAACCTCCCACTCAATGCCAGATTATAGCCAACACCACAATAGGTCAGCTACGGCTTTGTCAAGCTGGGTCTTGAAAATACAGTCAATATATGGGATTATCATAACCCAGAGATCAAGTTTCTTATTCTTCCTTACCAAGCTTCAGGAATTCTCTTGCTTAGAGCAAAAATAAACTATACTGTCAGTCTTCTGGCATCCAAGAACTCCTGACTTTACCTTTGTGTTTGTCATATCCAGAATGTATTTGTCTCCTTTTATGCATTCCATGACTGGGAAGCCATCTCTGTCAAGAACTTTTGCCTGAGAGTTACCAGAAATGATGAGAATGACATCTCCTGTGCTGCTATACTGTAAAGATCGGATTTGGTGACTAAAAAGGAAAAAGAAAATATTTACATTAACTTCGGTTCCTGTAAGCCCACACTAAACCCCAAGTGTCAACAGCCACAGAAAGTATTGAAGAAACAGACCCATAGACATTCCTATACCAAGAAGGTAGAGGGAAAAAAATTCCAATATTAATGGATGAAAGCTTTTTATTCTTGTATGTGTGTGCATGTCACATTTCCTTCTTCAGCCACACAGCACATCAAACAGTATTATTTACAAAGTTAGCACTCAAAACCTATTTTCTGACAAACATTTAACTTTGAGAATGCTCTTTTATCTTCAAGTGAAAAACAGTATGTGTCAGGCTCATCTCTTCAGGGCTGCAAATCTTCATCTTCTCAAAAGCAACATGTGGATTTGCAGTAAGGTATAAATTACTATCAAAGGTTGTTCCAATACTATATAAAACTCCACTGCACATTATACACAAGGAAATCAGTCATCTGCCAGCATTCTTGCATCTTCTTCTATGTGCATGGCTACAGTTTTATCAGAATCTTCGATAAAGTAAAATATAACAACCCCCCTGGAAATGTGACAGCAGATAATCTGCCTAGTCTACTACTATGTCTCAGACAGTTGCTTATTAGCTGCAAAGGTTCTCCTACATACCTCTTCTACTGATCGAGAAAATCCAGGACTGAAATCACAGAATAATACCAAGACAACAAAAACTCACTGAAAGTGGGAAGATGATTGATGAGTGAGAAGTCAATTTCCTGATTCAGCAGCTTTTTTCAATGTTCTGTTTTATGAATAAGGCTCACTGTTTCTGAAGCAGATATTCCTTTGATCCTCTACCTGGCTATACTCCATTATAAGGATGGCAATGAATGCAAAGCAGTCTACCACTCTGCACCTGCCAGCATTTATATCCTGGTACATTAACAGTTTAAGAACAAATTTGACAATAGCTACTGCTGAGTCTATCATGAAGACAGTACCGCATAAGACGTGAAATGTTACTGTTGCCAGTTGCAGAGTCAGTTTTGTTGTTCAGCTTAGTGTTAATTTTTCTGAAGTGAAGTTGTATTACCTTAAAGTTACTAGAACTGGCTTATGTTTTTCACTGAAAGGGAGGTATTCCTTTGAGGGCAGTCTGTATGCCGTGGAATCCAGATCTATATGTGGCGGGAGGTTAGGCACTGGCACAGGTTGCCCAGAGAGGCTGTGGATGCCCCATCCCTGGCAGTGTTCAGCTGGTCTAGTGATTGGCATCCCTGCCCCTGGCAAGGGGGATTGGAACTAGATGATCTCTAAGGTCCCTTCCAACCTGGGGTCATTCTATAATTCTGTGATGGTGTGGCAAATGCATTCCAGTCCTTAATGTAAGGATAATTCAGCTGCAGAGCTGAAGCATTAGTATGAAGTAGTGTTACTGTGCACATTCTGTTAATGTACCAGGATATAAATGCTGAAATGAGACAAACATACACTGTACTTGTAGATTTTGTATTGTGTTGATGTATTACTAAGTACTAATGTTTTCAAAGTAAACATGTCATTCATCAGTTTATTTTAAAAAGATAATCCTAGCACACAGACTACAATTGCATAATTAATCAAAGTACTTTTTTTCCTTGTGATTTTTCAGTTTAGAACACTAGTAGAATCCCTTCCTATTTTGCTTCTTCTCAGGCTAATAGCCTCAGCTTTTTCCTGTTTTTCATTATCTAGATTCTTGGCACATCTATAATTAGTCATACACCTTCTAACTTTACAAACTGAGATTCAGCTGTAGATTTTTAAGATAGTAATGATTAAAAAAAGACATTCTAAAAGCAGATATTCTATTCTGCACACAGATGGTGCATAAGAGATTTACATTTGTTTTTTAAATATATCAAAGTATCTTACAACATAGAATGCATCAGAAAGGACCTTACTAGAAAAACTGTCTTACCAATTTATCAACATGGTTATCTGAAAGTTCACTGTGCATGAGACAGGCACTCCTTTTGAAGAACTCCTCTCTTGCAGCTCTCTGGAATAAGCAAGTTAACTTGGTTCACTTACTTGCTGAATTACCAGTTAACAGGATGGACTGTATGGTAATCACTCTCTAAAAAATGCCTCCTGGATTTTGGGGGTTTGCTTGTTTGCTTGTGGGGTTTTTTGTTTTTCTCCCTCCTCCCCAAGATTTACATATGTAGAGAGATAAATGTAAATAAATTTATAGCTTTGGGTTGTTTTGTTTTCAAATAGACATACTTTTAATACACACTATGTTAAGCTATTCAATAACCAATAAAATGCAAAGGATTTGTGCTTCCAGAAATAGAGGACTTTATGAAAATTAGATACTGTCCCAACTCAGAAATGCCAGTCACAACTACAGGAGCTCTCCAGNTCAATTTCCTGATTCAGCAGCTTTTTTCAATGTTCTGTTTTATGAATAAGGCTCACTGTTTCTGAAGCAGATATTCCTTTGATCCTCTACCTGGCTATACTCCATTATAAGGATGGCAATGAATGCAAAGCAGTCTACCACTCTGCACCTGCCAGCATTTATATCCTGGTACATTAACAGTTTAAGAACAAATTTGACAATAGCTACTGCTGAGTCTATCATGAAGACAGTACCGCATAAGACGTGAAATGTTACTGTTGCCAGTTGCAGAGTCAGTTTTGTTGTTCAGCTTAGTGTTAATTTTTCTGAAGTGAAGTTGTATTACCTTAAAGTTACTAGAACTGGCTTATGTTTTTCACTGAAAGGGAGGTATTCCTTTGAGGGCAGTCTGTATGCCGTGGAATCCAGATCTATATGTGGCGGGAGGTTAGGCACTGGCACAGGTTGCCCAGAGAGGCTGTGGATGCCCCATCCCTGGCAGTGTTCAGCTGGTCTAGTGATTGGCATCCCTGCCCCTGGCAAGGGGGATTGGAACTAGATGATCTCTAAGGTCCCTTCCAACCTGGGGTCATTCTATAATTCTGTGATGGTGTGGCAAATGCATTCCAGTCCTTAATGTAAGGATAATTCAGCTGCAGAGCTGAAGCATTAGTATGAAGTAGTGTTACTGTGCACATTCTGTTAATGTACCAGGATATAAATGCTGAAATGAGACAAACATACACTGTACTTGTAGATTTTGTATTGTGTTGATGTATTACTAAGTACTAATGTTTTCAAAGTAAACATGTCATTCATCAGTTTATTTTAAAAAGATAATCCTAGCACACAGACTACAATTGCATAATTAATCAAAGTACTTTTTTTCCTTGTGATTTTTCAGTTTAGAACACTAGTAGAATCCCTTCCTATTTTGCTTCTTCTCAGGCTAATAGCCTCAGCTTTTTCCTGTTTTTCATTATCTAGATTCTTGGCACATCTATAATTAGTCATACACCTTCTAACTTTACAAACTGAGATTCAGCTGTAGATTTTTAAGATAGTAATGATTAAAAAAAGACATTCTAAAAGCAGATATTCTATTCTGCACACAGATGGTGCATAAGAGATTTACATTTGTTTTTTAAATATATCAAAGTATCTTACAACATAGAATGCATCAGAAAGGACCTTACTAGAAAAACTGTCTTACCAATTTATCAACATGGTTATCTGAAAGTTCACTGTGCATGAGACAGGCACTCCTTTTGAAGAACTCCTCTCTTGCAGCTCTCTGGAATAAGCAAGTTAACTTGGTTCACTTACTTGCTGAATTACCAGTTAACAGGATGGACTGTATGGTAATCACTCTCTAAAAAATGCCTCCTGGATTTTGGGGGTTTGCTTGTTTGCTTGTGGGTTTTTTTGTTTTTCTCCCTCCTCCCCAAGATTTACATATGTAGAGAGATAAATGTAAATAAATTTATAGCTTTGGGTTGTTTTGTTTTCAAATAGACATACTTTTAATACACACTATGTTAAGCTATTCAATAACCAATAAAATGCAAAGGATTTGTGCTTCCAGAAATAGAGGACTTTATGAAAATTAGATACTGTCCCAACTCAGAAATGCCAGTCACAACTACAGGAGCTCTCCAGAAAGAGATCAAGTGTCTTAACTCTCTTTTTTGTTAGTTTTATGAAAGCAATTTGGAAAACATATTCTCTTCATTTTGATGACAACTATGAAAGTCAAATCTGTCTCATTGAGAGATTCACAATCTATTTGCTGAAATGCTATTAACAATTTCATCTGCAAATTCACCTGCAGCTTTTTAAAATGGGAAAATACGCAGATTGTCAGAAAAAGAATGAAAAGATAGAAACAGACAGGTTCTTAGGTTCACATTCCACCTACCACAAAAAGCACAATGGGATAAAAATACCTTTGAAACAAGCTCTTTTACTAGGCTTTTGTGCATTCTATTAGGTGCTTAACACAGGCATAGTCTTAGGTGACAGAGTCTTCATGCCTACCATCCACAAGGCTGAAGTGACCGAAAAGCCCGGAGAGATGCATCCATTCCAGCAAAATCCCAAAATTTAACATCATAGTCATATCCACCAGTTATCAAACGAGCACCTGATGGACCCAAACCCAAAGCAGAAACCTATTAAAAAAGAAAACAAACACAGTCATTCAAGCTTTTTATTATTTATTTCTATTTTGATTTCTACAGTTCTTTAGGTGTCACCAAAATAATACTAAAGCAAAAACAAAAAACAAAACAAAGAATCAGTGTGCTAGAATACAGCAGCTATATTTTGTTTTTGAATTTTCACTACCTTGTATAACGGCTGAGTACTTAGCAAGGATTAGGGAGAATGGAAATTGCAGAATCTCAATAAAGCTGAGAAAACTCAGTTTAAAGCATTTGCTTTCTTATCTCACTGCAGAATTTAGATACATCTTATTTCTATGAAGAGGACTTTTCTCATAAGGACAAATAATATTTCTAGCAAGATACTGAAATGGCACTAAGCATCCATCAGTTTAAGATTTTGTACTAGTTTACTCAAGACAGCTCATTTGCAACCTTGGCTATACCAAGTGCTTCCCCAGGAAATCAAGCTTCTAAGTGCAAGAGTATTTTAGAGCTCTAGCTATTCATCAGTTTAGTCCATTTATCACCTGCAATCTTAAAGAATCTGTAAATAAAGAAATGAACTGGACTATCTGTGCAATCGAGTGCTTCTTTGGATGCTGCTGGACCTACAGAAGACAGGTTGTTCAGGCACCTGGTGTTAGGTCTAAGGTCATAGCAATAATTGGCCTGTCTATCTGGGCATCTCCAGATTAACCACGCTTTCCGTTAACAGACTGAAGTGTTCTATTATACAACTACTATAGGAAGGAGCAACTATGACATTACAAAGCACATTGTTCAGAATATCTTTTGATTATGCATTCTTTCTTGCACCCACCTATGCATCAAAAGTGTTAGAAGAAAAAAAGAGAGATATATACTTGAACTTTCATTGGAAACAGTAACTCCTATTACACCACACAAGCAACATGATCAGGAAATTAATTAGGTTTTGGAAAGACTCTCCAACTTGGGAAACTTTTTCTGAGACTTTTCAGCTGCACAGGAATAAAGTCTACAAGAAAACCCATATCCATTAGATTAGAATCACAGAATCATCATGGTTGGAAAGGACCTTCAAGATCATCAAGTGCAACAAGTTGACACCACCCACTTCTAAGCAACCTGAACATGCCAGAAGCTGCCATCCCTGGAGAAAGCATGGAGAAAGACTGAAGTACAAATGGGATGCCTAAATTTAGCTGAAGGACAGTACACTGTACAAACACAATGAGGAGACTGTATTTTAAAATACGTGGATAAAACACCGGTATTAACATAAGAAGTTGCTCCAATCCTTGTATGTGTGCAATGACAGACAACTGTGCACAAAACAAATACATAATAAAAATGCTCCTTCTGCATAAGAGCTGTTTTTTTTCAATGATATGTTTCACTCACTACATCCAGTCTAATCCAACTGTGATATATATACCCACATTACAATTCTTCTCTGCTCTAGAGAAGATCTCAGCTGGATTCTCATGCATTTAAAATAGCTCAGAAGTCTTCCAAACCTGTAACTTCTACTTTACAAAGCCTTGTAGTTAGAAACAACATGAGCTTATGCTTTAAGTAGTCATCAAAAGATTCACAGACTTAACAGAGAGAAAAATAACTCCAAAAAACTTACATAATAAAAAGCATGTTAGGAAATGCATTCAAGAAACACACTGCAGAAGGAACTAGTGTGACATGTAAAATAGAAACTGGTTTGCTCTGCACTAGTATGCAAAGAAGTTACATGCACTCTGTGCATAAAAACAGACTCTACTTTTGTTTAGTGTATTAAAGTGCTTCTTTCAAAGGCCTTAAAAGAGAGCATTTTCTCTTTTCATTAACACACTTCTTCAGTCTTTCCTCTCCTCCCTCCAGGTCTGTAAGTCTAGCACTATGATAAAACAAGTGGATAAGCCTTATCTCTCCACACTCCAAGACAGACCATAAAGTAAGATGTTCAGTTAATGAACAGATACTTCTGAAAATAACTATTACCAAAAGCTTACAAAAAAAATTTATGATCTTTAAGGTTAAGTTTAAACCCCCAGAAAATTTCTTTCAGAAGGCCATATGAAGAAATCAATTACAAAAGGTCCAAGTATTAAATTACTGCTGCTTAATGTTTTAGTTTTATATATATATGATCATTTAATGCTTATTATTTAAAATAATGATTAAATACTGTTGAATGTTAAACTAGGAGTATGATTACATAAACTGCATAAACAGAAAATGTACCCTCCAGTTTTCTTTACAAGCCAATGAAGGAAAATTGCACATTTCCTTAGACTGTTTACAGCAATTTCCCCCCTGCCCCCCAAAGACACTCAGGAACGTCACCAGTGAGAACTCTTAAGTAGGTGACAGTGCTTTCACAGATATGTAGGAACAATTCTAGTACTATTTCCTTATGGAAGCCTAAGTCATAGCCCAAACTGCGGAGGATAAACACCATCTGCATCTTTCTTCATGACCAAAAAAGAATATGAAGCAAGGATTTGGGAATAGATTCAGGGTTACTAATAGCCAGAAAATAAATTCCATTCTATAAAAATAGTTCTTCAATCAATCAGCACAAAAAAAGCAGTTGANCAGCTCATTTGCAACCTTGGCTATACCAAGTGCTTCCCCAGGAAATCAAGCTTCTAAGTGCAAGAGTATTTTAGAGCTCTAGCTATTCATCAGTTTAGTCCATTTATCACCTGCAATCTTAAAGAATCTGTAAATAAAGAAATGAACTGGACTATCTGTGCAATCGAGTGCTTCTTTGGATGCTGCTGGACCTACAGAAGACAGGTTGTTCAGGCACCTGGTGTTAGGTCTAAGGTCATAGCAATAATTGGCCTGTCTATCTGGGCATCTCCAGATTAACCACGCTTTCCGTTAACAGACTGAAGTGTTCTATTATACAACTACTATAGGAAGGAGCAACTATGACATTACAAAGCACATTGTTCAGAATATCTTTTGATTATGCATTCTTTCTTGCACCCACCTATGCATCAAAAGTGTTAGAAGAAAAAAAGAGAGATATATACTTGAACTTTCATTGGAAACAGTAACTCCTATTACACCACACAAGCAACATGATCAGGAAATTAATTAGGTTTTGGAAAGACTCTCCAACTTGGGAAACTTTTTCTGAGACTTTTCAGCTGCACAGGAATAAAGTCTACAAGAAAACCCATATCCATTAGATTAGAATCACAGAATCATCATGGTTGGAAAGGACCTTCAAGATCATCAAGTGCAACAAGTTGACACCACCCACTTCTAAGCAACCTGAACATGCCAGAAGCTGCCATCCCTGGAGAAAGCATGGAGAAAGACTGAAGTACAAATGGGATGCCTAAATTTAGCTGAAGGACAGTACACTGTACAAACACAATGAGGAGACTGTATTTTAAAATACGTGGATAAAACACCGGTATTAACATAAGAAGTTGCTCCAATCCTTGTATGTGTGCAATGACAGACAACTGTGCACAAAACAAATACATAATAAAAATGCTCCTTCTGCATAAGAGCTGTTTTTTTTCAATGATATGTTTCACTCACTACATCCAGTCTAATCCAACTGTGATATATATACCCACATTACAATTCTTCTCTGCTCTAGAGAAGATCTCAGCTGGATTCTCATGCATTTAAAATAGCTCAGAAGTCTTCCAAACCTGTAACTTCTACTTTACAAAGCCTTGTAGTTAGAAACAACATGAGCTTATGCTTTAAGTAGTCATCAAAAGATTCACAGACTTAACAGAGAGAAAAATAACTCCAAAAAACTTACATAATAAAAAGCATGTTAGGAAATGCATTCAAGAAACACACTGCAGAAGGAACTAGTGTGACATGTAAAATAGAAACTGGTTTGCTCTGCACTAGTATGCAAAGAAGTTACATGCACTCTGTGCATAAAAACAGACTCTACTTTTGTTTAGTGTATTAAAGTGCTTCTTTCAAAGGCCTTAAAAGAGAGCATTTTCTCTTTTCATTAACACACTTCTTCAGTCTTTCCTCTCCTCCCTCCAGGTCTGTAAGTCTAGCACTATGATAAAACAAGTGGATAAGCCTTATCTCTCCACACTCCAAGACAGACCATAAAGTAAGATGTTCAGTTAATGAACAGATACTTCTGAAAATAACTATTACCAAAAGCTTACAAAAAAAATTTATGATCTTTAAGGTTAAGTTTAAACCCCCAGAAAATTTCTTTCAGAAGGCCATATGAAGAAATCAATTACAAAAGGTCCAAGTATTAAATTACTGCTGCTTAATGTTTTAGTTTTATATATATATGATCATTTAATGCTTATTATTTAAAATAATGATTAAATACTGTTGAATGTTAAACTAGGAGTATGATTACATAAACTGCATAAACAGAAAATGTACCCTCCAGTTTTCTTTACAAGCCAATGAAGGAAAATTGCACATTTCCTTAGACTGTTTACAGCAATTTCCCCCCTGCCCCCCAAAGACACTCAGGAACGTCACCAGTGAGAACTCTTAAGTAGGTGACAGTGCTTTCACAGATATGTAGGAACAATTCTAGTACTATTTCCTTATGGAAGCCTAAGTCATAGCCCAAACTGCGGAGGATAAACACCATCTGCATCTTTCTTCATGACCAAAAAAGAATATGAAGCAAGGATTTGGGAATAGATTCAGGGTTACTAATAGCCAGAAAATAAATTCCATTCTATAAAAATAGTTCTTCAATCAATCAGCACAAAAAAAGCAGTTGAACTGGTGTCAGAAGATGAGACACCCAGAGAAAAAAATATTGAGAACAAAGAAAGGAGAGCATCAAGTCTGACGGTGGTTCTTTTGAAAGTGAAGGAGCAATATTGGAGGTGAAATCTAGAAAAGATGCAGTCAAGCACTAGGAGGAACAGGGTTTCAAGAAATTTAGAATGGTGTATAAAAGGCACTTAAATATTCAAGGAGAATTAAGGAGATCTGTATTCAGGGGCAAGGAAGTCTTTGAAATCCATGAGCAGTCAATGAAAGGTTCAGATTAGGAAGGTCTAGCCTTGAAGAACTCTTCACAGTTGCAAAGACTTTATTTAACAAAAGGGAAGAAGAAAATGAGACTACAATTGAGTCAAATGGAGACACATTTGGGTTATGACAAGAAAGTGAGGAAGCAATCCTAAAACCCACTTTCAACTACAATAAGAGCTAGAATAAAATAAATTCAGAAAACTACCTATCTTCTTGAACTTTGGTTGACAATAATGTCTACAAAACCAAGAGATGTTGAAAACATTATCACTTACTGTTTTTGTCCCATGTTGAAGTGTAATTTCATGAGAGTCTGGAATTTTCTTGATAGGGTTCTGGGAAAAGAAAAAATTGTACTATGATAAAAAACAAACAAGAAACACAGTACTGCAATACACATAAAAGCAAGAAAGATTTCCCACAAGCAAGCCATCATCTGAGGAGACAGCAATGGGAGACTAGTAACGAGATCGATTCCAGATTTTAATTTTCATAATAACCCTAAAAACATGCAGAATAAGTAATAAAAACACAGGAAGTTATCTTACTAAATAAGGAAAAAGGGAAATGATTTCCTGTTTTTCCTCTCTAGAAAACATTAAAATTATCTTTGGTTCTATATTGGTGGTTACCTATATCTAACAACAGGCTAGGCACAGTCTGTGATTTTTCAGACTGTGCCTGATCAAAACATTAAACTTTTAACTAAATAGAGATTTGCCAGCTGCATACCTGTGACACTCCAGGTAGGCTGTCAGGGGATTTCCTGCTCTTAAATTCTACTATTCCACTGGGAAACAAACCATATAAAATATATATAAAATACTTAGAATCATAGAATCAACTGGGCTGGAAGAGACCTCCAATCAAGCCCAACACTATGAATACCAGATCATGGCACCAAGTGCCACATCCAATCTCATAGAATCATAGAATTATCATAGAATGGCCAGGTTGGAAGGGACCCTAAAGATCATCTAGTTCCAACCTCCCCGCACTGAGCAGGGATGCCAATCACTAGACCAGGTCACCCAGGGCCACATCCAGCCTGGCCTTGAACACTGCCAGGGATGGGGCATCCACAACCTCTCTGGGCAACCTGTTCCAGTGCCTAACCACTCTCCGGGTAAAGAACTTCCTTCTAATCTCCAATCTAAATTTCCCCTCCTTCAGTTTATATCCATTCCCCCTTGTCCTATCACAGTCTGACCGCTTAAAAAGTCTCTNACTCTGTCCCCAGCCTGTAGCACTGCATGGGGTTGTTGTGGCCCAAGTGCAGGACCTGGCACTTGGCCTTGTTGAACCTCATGCCATTACAATCAGCCCATCTTTCCAGCCTGTCCAGGTTCCTTTGCAGAGCCTTCCTGCCTTCCAGCACATTGACACCCAGTTTGGTATCAACTGCCAATCTGCTCATGATGGACTCAATCTCCTCATCCAAGTCATCAATAAAGATATTAAACAGAACTGAGCCCAGCACTGANGGACACAGTATTCCAGGTGAGGCCTCACCAGGGCAGAGTAGAGGGGGAGAATAACCTCTCTCCATCTGCTGGCCACGCTCCTCTTAATGCATCCCAGGATGCCACTGGCCTTCTTGGCTTTGCTGAAGTCCAGACAGACTGCAGCCACACCATTCCCCTCAGCCAATAGGCAGTGGTTTTTTGTGAAAGCAAAAAAAAAAGTAAACAATACCTACTAACTGATGATTAATTTTGCCTGACATTCATATGCATACATTTTTTTAAATCCTGGTACTTTTCAATGCAAACAATTATTTGCATTTGTTGAATATTCATTGGGGGGGGGGGGGAGGAGCGGGAAATCACAAACCCCCCTGCATTTCAAACAAGTCACACTTTATCTGCAAATTTAAGCATAAAGGAATGAGCACACTTAAGATTCTACTCAAGGCATTAAAACATCAAAGAGGAATGAAATACTTACATTATCCTCCTCATCCTCTGTATCATCATTATCATCACTATCCTTGAACCCAGGTGGAAGTGGTGGCCCAATGAATTCATCATCAGTATCCTCAGCTGGACCTTGAGCCAAAATCTGGGATTGCACAGAAGGACCAGTTACTTCTTCATCTGAGCTATCTTCACTTTCATTACAGGCTGTTCCTCTGCATGAAAAAAAAAGAATTCAAGAACATTGGCACTTCCATAAGGATTTTCAAGATAAAAGATGTTGAGCACTGCTGTAAATTTGTAAACACTGAAATTGGCAGCAAAACAAATTTTTATGAACAGTGCAGGCCCATCATCATCTTGAAAGCATAAACAAAGCTTCAAAAAGAAATACCATAGTAAACAAATAGCTCAAAAAAACTGGACAAAACCAAGAAAAAGTTTGATAGAGTGTAAAAACAACAGTACCACATTACTAGTGTGGATTTCAGTATGGCAGAGAAGCCAAGAGATTGCCCTGTTAAGAGAGGATTTGCAAGCTTCTGCTTCAAGTTGTACCTTGTGCTGGTACCTGCAGTGGAAATCAGACACTCCTTTCAAATTCAGGAGATAAACTACAATCGCAACACTTGGTTTGGGAAGTTATATTTTAAGATTTCTTATGTGAGCTTTTGAAGAAAGCAGACTGAAAAAGATAGTTTAACAAAGGAAAATAAATAAAAGAATGCAGAGGTACTAAGATTTTTTTTTAAAGTTTTGATTATCATTTAAAAACTAGAATAGAAACCCACAAGTTTAAGAACATAATAAAGGATTAAGAAAGTATGTTCTAAACTATGTAAGTGTGATAGAGAACGCAGAGCCACTCTGTCCCCTAAACCTGCTATATATCAAGCAGGTAGTAGGTTACACAGCAAATATCTGCATTGGATAAGCAACTGAAATTCTGTATCAGTTAGAAATCAAAACAGACTAAAACCAACACAAATAAGATCCTCAGATGTTCCAGTGATGAGAAAGAATTAAGTGGATGTTGCACTGGGGGGCATCATTTAGCAGGTTGATAGGGCTGGGACAAAGGCTCATGATCTTCAAGGTCTCTTCCAGCTGCAACTGATCTAGGATTCTATCTATGTTCTATGATTCTATGTGTGTGCTCCATTACCTACAGCTACTTTTGATTTCCCAGCATTTCAGAATTCAAACTACCAAAGCAGTAGCAATAGCAAACACAAATTTTAAAAGTAAATGTCAGGCTGAAGTAAAAACAAAATATGCTCTTAACCCCACCACTACTCTATACAATATGCATAGAGAGGTTCTCTACCTCTTTTTCAGCAGGCATGAGCAAGAGTATTCTAGCTACAGGTTGGAACAAAAGCTGCTTATTAAGTCAGCACATATAGTCATCGTATTTGTCTTCATATTGTCAAAAAGCCTACAGATAACAACACTGGGCTTTTTAGAACAGTATGCAGAAAAGGATTAATGAGGAGACTGCAAAATTAACTATATAATTATAGATCGTCGTGGCTAGGCTTCGCGAACGAAGATCCAGGGAGGGCTCCATCCACACTCCTCATCAGCACCTTTTCCAAGTGCGCTGATAAAAAGAGGATAGCGGATTGTGCACCCTCGAGCCTGCGCAATGGATTTTTTTTAGGCGAGACACAGCATGCGCAGAGCTGGACCCACCCTTTAGTCCTAAGATTCATCTGCCAGGGCCTAGCAAGCTTGGACACTGGCAGCGAGGTCCTTAGGACAGAGGTTTAACCTCTTAGCTGGAAGGCCTTCCAGGNCATCCTACCTGTACAAGGATTATAGGAACATGGGTATCACTCCCCACACTTTACCGTGGGCAGTGAGTTTAATGCTCCCTCTGCTATTGGCACAGTTATTGCACCAGGGGCCGCAGGAGACCCCAAGTGATTTTCAGACTGTGCCTTTGGTCTTGTTGAACTTCATGAGGTTGGCAGGGGCCACCTCTGCAGCCTGTCCAGGTGCCTCTGGATGGCATCCTTTCCTTCCAGCATGTCAGCCCCACCACACAGCTTGGTGTCATTGCAAACTCAAATAATCAGAGCTGGAAGCTGTCTGCTGTGAGGACAGGCTGAGAGAGTTGGGCTTGTTCAGCCTGGAGAAAAGAAGGCTCCAGGGAGGCCTTCTGGCAGCCTTCCAGTACCTAAAGGTGCCTAGAAGAAAGCTGGGGCCAGATTTTTTAGCAGAGCCTGTTGTGACAGGAGAAGAGGTGATGGTTTTAGACTAAAAGAGGGAGTTTTAGACTAGCTAGAAGGAAGAAAAGTTTTAGGCTGAGGGTGATGAAACACTGGCCCAAGTTGCTTAAAGAGGTGGTAGATGTCCCATCCCTGGAACTCTTCCAGGTCAGGTTGTTTGGTGCTGTGAACAGCCTGCTCTAGTTGCAGATGTCCCTGCTGAGTGCAGAGGAGTTGGGCTAGGTGGCCTTGAAAGGTCCCTTCCAACCCCAACCATTCTATGATTCTGTGCTATATGGAGATTACTTACCCTAACAAGACCTGCATGTGCCAAGCCACCAAACTGTGCTCTGCAACTCAAGATAGCATGAGAGCTCTGGTAAGATAGCAGCTGGTAGTTGTTGTGGAGGTGACTGCTACCAGCAGAGAAGCAGAGCTTCTGGAGAGTAACTGGATCTTGTTCATGGCACTTCAGTGTGGTGACCTGGATCCCAGCAGCGCTGAGGAAGAGAGACCGGGCCAGATGAGAAGCGAGTATAAGCAGCGATGCAGAGTAAGTGGAACCTAAGGCTGGACACCTGGCACCTATCTCCTCATGTTCACCGAGAACATCCTTATTGCACACAGCAGTCCAGAGCAGCTGTAGAATGAATGAAAGGAATTCTTAATGAATTAAACTCTAATTTGAATTGGAGATAGAATTCTGATTGGAAATGCAGGAGGTAACAGCAGAACTAAGAGAGATCTGAGTTTTGCTGGTTTCCAGAAGAGTAGTAGTTACCTAAAATAACTGAAAATGTAAAGCTTGTCTTCTCCTCAAACCTTGTATGGCTGAAATACTTCTTTCAGGTGGGTCTACAAATTATCTGTGTACCGATCTACTTTCTGATGGTATTCTGCATGATGCTTAATGGAATCCCTTGACAAAAGGCTGGTGGAGCAGGGCCAGAGGAAGCCACCAAAATGATCAGGCATTGGCCCAGGCTGCCCAGGGAGGTGGTGGAATCACCCTCCCTGGAAGAGTTCAGAAGGGATGTACTTGTGGTGCTTGGGCCATGGTTTAATGGTGAGCATGGGAGTGTTGGGTGGATGGTTGGACCCTGTGATCTCAGATGTCTTTTCCAAGCCTTATGATTCTCTAACTGTGGCGTGACAGCAGGATTCTTGTCCATCCTTTACCTAGTGTAATTCCCTTCTAGTGATCTCATCCTGGGTGAGCTATGGATGCTCAGCTGCCTTGGTTGCTTTCACTTAGGCTTCTTTTTTCCCCCTGCCTTTCTCAAGATCTGCAAGACCAGATAGATGAGCTGGAGTATGAGCTGGAGGAGTGCTGCTGTGCCCAACACACAGCTGTCAAACCTTCACTGAAGAACTCGGTGCTGGAAGAGCCGAGAGAGTTTGACATTGACGTGGAAAGCCATGGCAAGAGTGCTATTGAGACTGACCAAGGTAAAGCACATCTCTTGACACGAGCAACTGCTGTCCTGGAGGTATTTATGATAACAACTTGGAGGCAACTAGAGGAAAACCTTAGTGTTTGCACCTTCTTGTCTCTGTTTGTGATGGTCATTTGGGAGCTTGCAAGCATCTGCCTCAGTGAGTTTGAATTGATGAAATAATTGTGCTGAGAAGGTATCTCTTTAGGCTTCTTCAAGAATGTGTATGTCCTCGCATCTGCAGTGCTAGGATGAACTGGGACAGCTTTGGGACAGCACAGCAATCACCAGCAGCCTCTGCTAGCATGGGGTTTCTGAGCAAGGCCTCCTAGATGACTGTGATATCCTTTTAGGATTGCTTTGAGGCTTGTTTGACCTCGTCAGAAGACAACTGCAATACTACTGTTACATCTCTAGCTCTCAGACTTGAGAGCACTTTCCATGGTCAGCTTGGAAAGTTTCTTGAAAAGACATGTGGAGGCTGACCAGGGAAGTGGTGGAGTCACCACCCCTGGAGGCATTCAAAAAACATCTAAATGTGATACTTGGGGACATGGTTTAGTGGCCTGGTGGTAGTAAGTTGACAGTTGGACTTGATGTTCTTAGAGGTCTTTTCCAACCTTAATGATTTTGTGATTCTGTTACACTGTGTCTCCTAAGCTGAGATCTGAGCCTTTTTTTGTTCTCGCAGTCATCCAATATGTGGTGTTCCCTGAAGAGGAAGCTGTCAAAAATGAAGGTTCAAGCTCACCTACTGGAGCAGGAGAACTACAGCCTCACGCAGGAACTTGAGAACTCCAAACAGGTAGATCATCCTATTTGAACTGTAGAATCATTTAGGTTGGGAGAGACCTTTGAGTCCAACCATTACAGAATCACAGAATATTCATGGTTGGAAAGGACCTCGCAGATCACCGACTCCAACCCAAAACCAAAAAACCCACCAAAACCAAAACACAAACAGTCCCAGGCACCCTCTATGCCTGCCACTAGAGCATGTCCTGGAGTACCACGTCTACACGTTTCTTAAATAACCCCAGGGATGGTGATTCAACCACCTCCTTGGGAAGGCTGTTCCAGTGCCTCACCACTCTTTCTGTAAAGAATTTCTTCCTAATATCCAATCTAACCCCACCCTGTCTCAATTTCAGACCATTCCCTCTGGTTCTGTCATTAGTTACTAAGGAGAGGAGGCCAACCCCCACCTCTCTACAACCTCCTTTCATGTAGTTGTAGAAGGCAATGAGGTTCCCCCTCAGTCTCTTCTTCTCTTAACTAAACATGCCCAGCTCCTTCAGCCTCTCCTCATATGGCTTGTCCTCTAAACCCCTCACAAGCTTGGTAGCTCTCCTCTGGACATGCTCCAGCATCTCAATGTCCTTCCTGTCATGAGGGGCCCAGAACTGAACACAGTACTCCAGAAAAGGCCTCACAAGTGGTGAGTACAAGGACACAATAACCTCCCTTCTCCTGCTTACCACACTATCCCTGATCCGAGCCAGGATCCTGCTGGCCTTCTTGGCCACCTGGGCACACTGCTGGCTCATATTCATCTGGCTGTCCACCAGCACCCCTCTGTTGGGCAGCTTTCCAGCCACTCATCCCCAAGCCTGTAGCGTTGCCTGGGGTTGTTGTGCCCAAAGTGCAGGACACAGCACTTGGCCTTATTGAACCTCATGCAGTTGGCCTCAGGCCATCAATCCAACCTGTTCAAGTCCCTCTGCAGAGCCTCCCTGCCCTCCAGCAGATCAACTCTCCCACACAATTTGGTGTCATCTCCAAACTTACTGAGGGTGCTCTCAATCCCCATGTCCAGGTCATCAATAAAGATGCCAAACAAGACTGGCCCCAAAACTGAGCCCTGAGGGACACCCCTGGTGACTGGCAGCCACTTAGATCTTGCTCCATTAATCACAACTCTGGGAACAGCCATCCAGCCAGTTTTTAACCCAGTGCAGAGTACATTTGTCTACACCATGATCTGCCAGTTTCTCCTGGAGAATGCTGTGGGAGACTGTGCCAAAGGCCTTACCAAAGTCCAAGTAGACAACATCCACAGCCTTCCCCCCATCCAAAAGGCGAGTCACGTGGTCATAGAAAGAGATCAGGTTGGTTAAGCAAGACCTCCCTTTCATAAACCTATGCTGGCTGGCCCTGATGCCTTGGCTGCCCTACAATTGCTGTGAGAGCAATTAAGCCAGCACAGGGAAGTCATCACTAAACCACGTCCCTCAGAACTGCATCTATATGTCTTCTCACATCATATGAGAGTATGACATGAAAATAGGTCATGTGGATGATAGTAACATAGAAAAGTGCGGTGTGCTCCTCTCTCCTCCACTCTCTCCGGAGGGGGAATGTTTGGCCCAGAGGAGAGGATAAAGCTTGGTGTGACACTTGTATGCAAAAGTCAGAAATGCCAACTGTCAGGGGGTTTGTTTTCCACAGCTGCCCAGATGTCCTGACCTCTCTGACCTTCAAAATGAAGTGTGGAGCTTAAGGACCAAAAATGAAAAGCTGCAGAAAGGGAAAGAAGCCCTGAGGGAGGAGTTAAACAGATGTATGGATAAGGTAAGAAAGCTGGAAATCCACATCACTCCCAAACTGCAGTTAAAATTCATGTATTATTATTTGTATCACTCTAAGCTGTACAACTGCTTTATCTGTATCACCCTAACCTGGAAATCCACTTTGGGTTATTTTTTCCTTTTACCTTCAAGCGAGATAAAATCTTTTGCTTTTTTTTTTCCCTAGCTGCTCTTGAAGAGAAAGCTTAGATTGTGCAGCATAGCTTCACTGTCATTTGATTAGGTAGGAAATTCCCAACATTGCAAGGAACCGAGGCTTAAGAGGCTGAAGTGTTGCAGCAGGAGAAGGAGCCCAGTGCTCTTGCACTTCAGCTCTAACATACTGTAACTCTGAGCTGGAGCAGTGTCACTTGTCTGCACCCCCTCAATAAGGAGCCTGTTGTGGGGAGGTTTGGGCTGGGAGCTGAGGGGAGGGTTTTTTGGCTGTCCTGAGTCATCTGTACGTGGGCATAGCACTTGTTTTGTCTCTTTGGCTTTGTTTTTCTCTTTAGTTCTGGTGTGTGCATGCTTTTCACCACTGTCAAATGTTTCCTGGATGCTAACTGGCATGTGATCATGCTTAGCATCATCCCTGAGAGTTTAGCAAGTTCATTCTTGTTCCACTTTCTCCTGTAGATGAATATGGCCAGATTGTTGTTTTCACTAGCCATGCAATCAGTATTTGTTTTCAAGGTGTTAAGACTAACCATTTCTTCAGCTCTTTCATTAGCTACTCTTCACAGTAGAGGAAACCCTCAACAGATTCTATCCCAAACCTCACTGTTTTCACTGATGATATTGTGGGTAAAAGAATGTCTCCTTTACAGGCAAGGTGATTCAAGAGAACTCCCTGATAGATTGAAAAAATCCTCACAAATATGTCTATAAAGTCCTGATAAACCTATTTTCTGTTTCCCTGAGCCCGCAGAGATGTCCAGGTGCTAACATAGCCAGAAGAGCTGCACCATTATGAAAAATGCTTCTAGTTGTCTACTGAATAATTGAAATATGACTACAAATTAAGGCCTTAATTCTACCTCTTATACAATTAAAACCACTATCATCATCTTATCTATGCCTTTTCCTAAGGGAACAGAGTAAAGGTTTTGAGATGATGGATGAGAATTTTGTGATGTGCTCAACTGAACTTGATGGGAAGAAAGCATTAATCTTCAAAGCAAATTCAAGCTGGAAATCAGCTTGCCTGAAACATATGTTTAATATGTTTAACATATATTTAATCATGGCTCAGTATTCACAACACCAAGTCTGC
>VWZO01011424.1:103459-118032 GCA_013396975.1 Bucco capensis | reverse complement strand
CAGGCCCCAGTACAGAGCCCTGAGGGACACTACTTGTCACTTGTCACTGTACAGATCCAAAGGTGGGGTCTGAAAACCCATCTTACTTCTTACTGCTGATATTTATACTCCTCTCAATGGTTAGGGCTGGGCTAACCACTAACCCAGTGACAGCTATTCTCTATTGTCTCCTTTTCCCCCACTCCAGGGTCAAAAAGGGGAAATTAAGAGAGAGAGACTTGGGGATTGGGAATGAAACTTAAACTAAATTAATGAAAATAATAAAAGAAAATGAAATAGATAGATAGATATTTAAATATATATACACACAAAATCAACACCCAAACCCCTCCTTGATGGCAACTCCCTTCCCATCACCACTGATGTTGTAGCAGGAGGACTCAGCAGCAGCCAGGACTCAGACTCGGGGGCTGCATCCTGAAACTCTTGGATTGAGCTGGCAGGCAGAACAGAGAGAGTCCTGCAGCAGCAGAGCTGGGCTGCTGATCCCCACAAGGCTCAGGTGCTTAACCTTCAGGGAGGGTGAAAGCCCCAATCTCTCCTTTTTTTGTCCTGGCTGTTAATTAGGTGCTAAAGAGTTAGTGATGCACCTGCTTTGCTTGGGTCTTAGGCTTATGTAAGGGACCCTAAGGCCCAAGCTTGGTGTCAAAGTTTCTAGGACTGAATATGACCTAGATGGCATGGAATAACTTGTTCTGACTCAAACTAGGGCAACTCAGTCCTATCTTTTAATAAATGCCTGGTGGGTTTAAAACACAGCTTTTTAGGTATGAAGGAATCAATGTAAAACATCTATAACTTCTAATTCTCACAAGCAGCACTACATTTGTTCTAGAAGAAAATCTTTGATTTGCATGCCCATTCCAGAAATTATTGCAAGATCTCTTTTTTTTCCCATGATGAAATCCTCAAGGAAAGCTGAATGGGTAACAGCCAAGCTCTCCTTCAGAATTCTCTCACTGTAAAGCAAAGCAGAAACTGTTGAAATAAACTCATATGTAACTTTATTTGTTGAGGAATCTGGTACAGTAATTTCTTGTTAGCTCTTGCTGATTCCCAGCAATCAAACTCTTGGTCAGTGCAATGAAGAAGACAAAGGTGGGCTACAACTGCTTCACTGAAATATGAAAACATTTTCTGGATCTCTCCAGAACAAGCTCTGGATGCTCAGCAGACTCCCTTGTGGCAGAACTAATTCCTCATGCACAAGCACTGGCACACAAACCTTCATGGGAGCAAGTGAAGAGAGAAGGATGGCAGTCCAGATAAAAAAGTTTATGAAGGCATTCTGATTCTGGGAGCAAGAGTAGAGATTAGAGCAGGTCCTGGGCTTCAGGGCACTAAACCTCTTCCACAGTGTAACAGTGACTTGCTTTGTGAATATGGCCTGGGGTTTTCCTGGTCTCTATGTAGATGTCTCTATTACAGAGGAATGCTCCAAAGCTGAAGAAGCTAACTAAGTACAGATTTGACACTGAAAGGTAATCTATCCCTCAAAATGACTCTTTTCAAGATGACTTCAAGGGCATGCTGAAGGCAACTGTCTGCATAGAGGGAGGGCAGAAGGACTCTAGAGCTACCTCCTGCACTAGCTCACCACAGCACTTATGTTGCTCTTAGTATTTGAGTGGCACTTATTCCTGGACTAGTGTTGTAGACACTGAAGTCATCTTTGTGAGTGATGTGCAGCTTCCAAGGGAAGAAATGCTTCTCAGAGGGCCTTCTCCTGCTCTGAGCCACCATGAGTTCCACATCCTGGTCGGAGAGCAACCGGATCAGATCCCCATCGAGGTCTCGGTAATTCAGAACAATGTCCTCCTGGCCAAACTCCCTCCTGGGAGGAGAGAAACTGATTGATCCCCAGAAATCCAGGAATGCCTGGGAGCTGCTGCATGCTGAGCAGCACACAGGCAATCCCATTTATTCTGCTAAAAGCCACAGAAAGCCTTGGGTGTCTTGGCATTCTTGGTATAGGAGTAGCAGCAATCACACAGCCACGTTCATGCTGGGTTGTGGGGAAGCTAAGAGATGTGTCAGGACCAAGAAGCATTACCAGTAGCACAGCTCAAGCCTGCCATGTGTGTTTGATTCAACTGCCATGGAGAAGAGCTGACTCTAGTACCACAGTATGCCAGGGGTTGGAAGGGACCCAGAAAGATCATCTAGTGCAACCCCCCTGCCAGAGCAGGAGCACCTAGACCAGCTCACACAGCAATGTGTCCAGGCAGCTCTGCAATGGCTCCAGACAAGGAGACTCCACAGCCTCCTGGGCAGCCTGCTCCAGTGCTCTGGCATCTGCACTGGAAAGAAGTTCCTCCTCGTGTTAATACTAAACCTCCTNATGCAGTACTTTACACTTCCCCTTCTTAAATGTCATTAAGTTTCTCCCTGCCCATGTCTCTAGCCTGTCCAGGTCACTCTGGATGGCAGCACAGCTCCTGGTGTGCCAGCCACTGCTCCAAGCTTGGGATCATCCACAAACTTGCAGAGGGAACATTCTACTCCTTCATCCAAATCCATTTCTGCCTCCTTATGGATGCTTCTTGTTGAGGGGACAGCAAGTTAAGGAATGGAAGAATACTAGCCCAGAGCTTCTCTTACTGATATTTGATGTTCAGCACTAGATCAATCCAGGCTGACACCAGGCTGACAGGTGTTCTGCATCCTGCAGAAGTGCATTAGACAACAGATGCTTGCATGGGGAGCATGGCTCTGATCCTAGAACAAGAAATGGAAACTTCTGCTCTGCATAATTGAGCTAGAAGCATGTGGCATTCCTACTTTACTGCAGACTAGAGTCTGCACAGGGCCAAGGCAAAGTACAGCTTTCTGAAGGACACTTGAAAAGGATTTCACACCCAAAACATGGTGATGATCAAGTAGAATGTGGAGAATCCAGGAGTGGAAGGAAGTTGACAAATGTTTACTGTACCTCATCAACTGCATGAGCTCATTGAAGGATGGAATGGTGCTCAGATCCTCTTCCACTGAGATGTCCCTGCAACAACAACAAGTCTAACATTCCATATGATGGAAAGAGACTTGTCAGCACCTCTTCAGCACTAAGCTGGAAGACTCTTCTCTTCCTACCTGATGGTGCTCACAGTCTCTTCATAGTAGTAACAGCGAACTTTATTCACTGTGGCTTCCTGCTCGGGTAAATCTTTTATCACCTTCACAAAAGCACATGGGAAAATCCCAGTGGCATTACTCACTGTGCCCTGGAATGAGAGAAAGTGTTAGAATGCAAAAAACCATGCCATTTTGGCCACATATAGTAAGTTGTGGAATTGAATTCATTTTCAGGGAAAGATCAGTATGAATGTTTTCTAGAAAGGCTCTGGAAGGACCTTATGGCACCCCTACAAAAAGATGACACAACTGCAGGGGAGTGAAACAGCCTGTGAAAAATGGAAGTCAGATGGTTACCAAGAAAGGCTGCGGTGCTTGAGCAAGCAGAGATATCCTATCAGCAAACACACAGTATGTTCTGCTCATCCTTTTTCAGAACACTGCTGCATTGCCCAAGTTCTCTCTAATCAGACCGACGTGGGTTGTGGTATGGAGCATGAAGTATACAGCAACTCACCCTGGGGCTAGAAACCAATTAATGGCTGAAATGGAGTTTCCATCTCCTTTCTGTGGCCTTGTTTGTGTTCTAATCACTTCCAGGGAACTTAAAAACATTCCAGCAGAAGCAAATGCAAATGCAAACTGAAGTTTAGAGGGCAGAAAATTTGTAAGCTTAAATCCATCAAGGAAGGAGACAATTTCAAGATTGGAGTCCAGTATTTCTTCTTGACAGTAAGACCTGGTTATGATACAGTTTCTGTTTGAAAAGAGGAGACAGGTCCCAAGGCCTAGGAGAGCCCTTTCTACTCATCTGTTTCAAGATATGCTACTAACTCAGTGCCACTAGCACAGTCTTACCTCCAGCCAGTCTTTGTTTACTCTGCTGAGGAGATAGATGAGGTCTCCCTTCTTGAAGCTGAGTTCCAGCTTATTGGTTCCAGCAAAATCAAACAGTGCCTACAGAAAGTAATAAAGCTGAAATGATTCATTCATATCATTGTAAAAGTGAATCTTTCTTTCTGTTTTGTTCATAAAGCAGCATGAGAGTGTGCACATTGTCATCACAGATGTATTCCTGGGTTCAGGTCATATAGTCAGGTCAGATAGTGTGAGCAGTAGAGCAGAGAAGTGATCATCCTCCTGTCCTCAGCACTGGGGAGGCCACACCTGGAGTCCTGAGGTCAGTTTCAAGCCCCTCAGTCCAAGAAGGACCCAGAGGCATTGGAGTGTGTGCAGAGAAGGGCAAGGAGGCTAGGGAGGGCTCTGGAGCACAAGTGTGCTGAGGAGCAGCTGAGGGCACTGGGGTTGGTTAGTGTGGAGAAGAGGAAGCTCAGGGGAGACATTAGTTCTCTCTACAGCTCCCTGTCTCTTCTCTAGAGTTAGCAGGGAGAGGATGAGAGGAAATGGCCTCAAGTTGCAGCAGGGGAGGTTCAGATTAGATGTAAGGAGAAATTTCTTTCCTGCAAGGGTTGTTAAGTCTTGTCCCAGGCTGCCCAGGGAGGTGCTGGAGTCACCATCCCTGCAGGGATTTAAGAAACATTTAATTGCTCTCCTTAGGGCCATGGTTTTGTGGTATGGGAGTGCTAGGTATGGTTGGGCTTGATGAGCTTAGAGGTCTCTTCCAACCTTAATGATTCTGTGATTCTGAGACTTGTGCTTGTGCTTGTTTGAAATGTAATGCATGGCTAGCTATGTAAATGTGGGCCATTTTTAAACAAGCTGTACACTTCTCTCCATTTTGAGCTTCCTGCCATCCTGACTCCACCATGGACCTTCTCATTCCCCAGATAAGGAGGAACAGAACACTTCTTGTCAGCTTTTGTTTCATTCCCTGTTCAAATCAATTGCTCTCCTGTGCGATTTCCTTCTTTCTCCAAGCTCAAAGTGGAAAGGGCACCTTGACTGATGAGATCCCAAAGGGAAGCAGAGTGCAGTGTCTGCTGTGCAGAGGACTCACCTCAGCCCGTGGAGCTGCCGTGCGCTCCACACCAGGCACCTGAGGGGAAATGCTTTTCCTGCAAAGAAAGGAGACCACAGGCAGGTAAGTATGTCCTTCTAGTCACCAAAAATATTACCTGATCAGCAGCACACTGTCTGTGTTTCTGTTGTTTAAGAGGCAGGCAAGCCACAGAGCACTGAAGACACTGCAGGAGATTCTGTGTGCAGCACTGAAGGAAATAAACAGGGATGCAACAGCACTGGCCTAGTTCTCTCAGGGGCAGTGCAGAGCAGCAGTTATCTGATGATGTCCTGTGCTGAGAGCAGATGGAATGTTCAACACAGTGCATCTCCTGGCCCTCTCTTCCAAAGCACTGCTCAGCCTCCCTGCTTTGCCTTCTGGGCCTCCCTGTTTCTAGCATTTATGACATTCAGTTCCAGCTCTGCATACACACATGCAGTTGGAGATAAGTGAAAAGGAAGCTGGTCCTTCTTTGCTCTGTTGAAAGGAGAATGACTTTGTCTGAAGGGTAACAAAGTCTAACATCTTAGAAAGAAGTTCCTCCCCACGAGGGTGGTGGAACACTGGCCCAGGTTGCCCAGGGAGGTGGTTGAGTTCCCATCCCTGGAGGCATTCCAGGGGAGGCTTGCCAGGGCTCTGGGCAAGCTGCTCTAGTTGGGGATGTCCCTGCCCACTGCAGGGGGGTTGGACTAGATGAGCTCCAGAGGTCCCTTCCAACCCAAACCATTCTAGGATTCTATGATCTGCTTAGCAGTTCTCCAGAGGGGTGTCAGTGCTGCTATGTAGGACAGGCACCTGCTTAGACAAGGGACAGGAACAAATTAAGGATTTCCATTCATTTAGTGTCCCAACCACAGAATCATAAAGGCTGGAAGAGACCTCTAAGATCATCAAGTCCAACCATACCTAGCACTCCCATGCCACTAAACCATGGCCCTAAGGAGAGCAACTAAATGTTTCTAGATGTTTCTTAAACCCCTCCAGGGATGGTGACTCCAGCACCTCCCTGGGCAGCCTGGGACAAGACTTAACAACCCTTGCAGGGAAGAAATTCCTCTTTATATCTAATCTAAACCTTTCCTGCTGCAACTTGAGGCCATTTCCTCTTGTCCTCTCACTGTTAACCCTGATCTCATTCAATTCAGTGCCAAAACTCCCATTGACTTCAGTGGTGCAAGACTATGGCTTTAAGCTTGGCCTCTATATTCTGAACATTAGAATAGATACTACCATGAAACCACTCCTAACAGCTAGATTTGAGCAGCACTCTTTCACAAGCAAGCTATACTCTGACTTAGGAAGTTTTCTTTAATGCAAGTACAGCATTCTCTTTCAAGATTCGAGATGGCTCAAAGCAAGAGCTATCCTGTGATCACTCTGCCATGCAGAGTGTCATGTTAGAACTGCATGGGCTCACTTGGAACAGAGAGAGGTGAGCCTGCTTTCTCTCTGCCCTCGGAGTGGCCAGCACGTGTCCCCTGAAGCAGAGCTGAAGCAAGCTGCCAGTCTCTTACACTCGGCGTGTCCGCGGGCGCAGGCGACGCAGCCTGTGAGGCACCTGCTCACCGTCAAAGGTGGAGTGGTAGAAGAACAGCCTCACCTCTTCATCCATCAGCACCCACACGGGCAGGCAGAGGAGGTTCTGTGCCAGCAGCAAGGAGGAAGCAGAGTGAAACAGTGGGGGAGACCCACTCTCCGTTTATTTACATCAAACAGACATGCCTCTCTGACCTACAGGCTAATGAAGGTTCTGCATTACTGCCAGAAAGCTCTCCTCTCCCTCCTCACTCAGCAGGACATGGCTGAACAGCTGACACTTTCTCCTCTTTATTCCTGGAGTTGGCCAATGTATTGCTTCACTCTTTTTGTGCCTGATTTACTGCTGGAGGAGTAAATTGTTCTTAGAATCATAGAACAGTTCCAGCTGGAAGAGACCTTGGAGATCATCAGTGCAGCCTTTGTCCTAGCCCTAGCAACCTGCTAAATGATGCCTCTCAATGCAACATCTCCCTGTCTCTTAAACACCTCCAGGGATGGGGACTCAAGCACCTCCCTGGGCAGCCTGTTCCAATGGCTCACAACCCTTGCAGCAAAGAAATTCCTCCTAATGTCTAGCCTGAACCTCCCCTGGGGCAATTTCCATCCATTTCCCCTTGTCCTGTCACTCTCCACTAGGGAGAACAGACCAGTCCCTGCCTCTCTACAACCTCCCTTTAGGTAATTATTGAGAGAGAGAAGGTCTTCCCTCAATCTCCTCTTTTCCAGGCTAAACAGGCCCAGATCCCTCAGTCTTTCCTCCTCAGGCTTATGTTCTAAGCCCTTTAGCAGCTTGGGAGCCTCTGTCCCCTCTCCAGCACCTCCATGTCCCTCTTGGAGTGAGGAGCCCAAAACTGGATGCAGTACTGGAGGTGAGGCCTCCCCAAAGCTGAGGAAAGGGGCAGGATCACCTCCCTGCTCCTGCTGCCAACACTGTTCCTGCTCCAGGCCAGGATGCCATTGGCCTTCTTGTCCCCCTGGGCACACTGCTGGCTCCTGTTCAGCTGTCACTCAGCACCCCTAGGTCCCTGTGTGCCTGGCAGCTCTGCAGCCACTGCTCCCCAAGCCTAGAGCACTGCTGGGGATATCTTTCCTTCAGAGCATGAATGACTAGGGAAAGAAGGCAATCCTAACTACTGGCAGTGTTGGCCAGTGCTTCAGACCCTTACTGATTTAAAGTCAGGGCTTCAGTTAACCTGCACCCAAAGAATTTCTCTCCTTGCTGTTCCTAGCTGTGTCTTCACTGCAGAGCAGATCCCCCCAGAAGCCCACCCCACTCTCCTAGGCCCTTACATGCACATGGTACTTTCATACTCAGGCAACCCCCATTTCCTCATCCATTTGGGGGGTGGGTGTATGGATATCTGTCCATATATGAAGGCAGAGAGTGAGCTGCATGCTCCAGGAGCTCCTACAGTCTGAACTCTCTGGGGAATAGGACTGCAGGTTGTCCCACAGTGTGGACACTGTGTCTTCAGGAAAAACAACACAGAGAGAAGAAGCTATCTAGGACTACAGCAGTCCTGCCTCTCTCTGCTGATTTCAAGGGGTAAGTATCTACAGTGCTTAGTGCAATCTCTACCTTAAAATTAAGTTTTACCTTCATGTAGATATTTAGGATGGGAATCCTGTTCTCAGCAATTTCCCTTTTGGCCCCAACATAAACTTTTCCTGGAAAACAGAAAACTTGTGACAGCTATTGAAGAAAACCAAGGAGCAATATGGAGGCTGTGACAGAAAGGAAGCCATCAGGAGAAAGTAGCATCTCCAAGGAAATACATCTTTTCTAAGGGATGTTATGTTCCTAAATCAACTTAAGCACAAGTGGAGGGATTGGAAGTTGATTTCTGCAGCATCAACAGCTTGGAATTAGTTCCCTGTCACAACTACTTCTTTTTAGGACAGCCTGGGGCTGAGCAAGCTGCTACTCATGGGCAGGTTTGGTGCTGACAGCTTACCTGGCAAGACGGGGAGTGTGCAGGTGAAAGGGCTTTTGCTTTCTGCCCCATACCTCTCCTCCAGTTTGGTGTGTAGGGCATAGAACTGACGATAGCGCCGGAAAATCAGGTACCTGCCCCCACCTTTCAGCTTCACCTCAATGACAAACATCTGGAACACAAAGGGGCAATCCAGGCTGATGGTCATGCCTAAAACACTCACCAAGTGATAGTAGGAGCCTAAGATCAGTGCTCCAGTAATAGGAATAGTGTCCTGGGGCAGAGTGGAAAGCAAGGCTCAGTGAAGCATCTGCAGACTCAAGGACTAGAAAATAAGAGGCTAGCACCAGGCAACATGGTATCTGTGTGGGTCCAGCTTTCCCAGGGATCATATCCCTGTGGCTGATTTCTATAACACAACCTTAGAAGGAAACCTGAAATGCCTAGATGCTACTTTATGCTTCCACACTTTCCCCTCAGTGACAAACAAAACACATTAGGGAGAGAAATACAGATACTTCATAGCAGGATGCTTTGGACGTCTAAGTCTACAGAGAGAGAGCTGAATGAATTGATTTTCAGAGCTGAAGGCATTCATACTTCTTTTTGACTTTGAAGTACACTATTTCAGAACCTGTGGTCTGACCTCCTCCAACCACTATCCTGTTTCTTATCTCTTGCCAAAATTGCTTCTCTCTGAAGAAGCCTGCAATTTCCCTGCCCTGACCTCTGAGTCACATTGCAGCCAGATCCTTCAGAAAGCAGAAAGGCAGAGCAACCAAACCTCATCACATTCCAGAGCCAAACCTGCACACTGTACTGAGAAGCTTTGATAAGCAACCTCTCCAGCAGAAGTAGCATAACCTGAAGAAGTCACACTGAGCAGGTCCTACCCAAAAACCCTCTTCAGAAAAGCTCATGGTGCTTTTCCCTACTCNGGACACAGGATTCCAGGGGAGGCCTCCCCAGGGCACAGGAGAGGGGAGAAGAACCTCTCTGGCTCTGCTGGCCACGCTCCTCTTAATGCATCCTAGGATGCCATTGGCCTCTTGGCCACAAGGGCACATTGCTGCCTCATGGGCATCCTCCTAGCCACCAGCACTCCTAGAGCTTTTTCCTCAGGGCTGTTCTCCAACAGATCAGTTCCCAGTCTGTACTGATCCATGGGGTTGTTCTTTCCCAGATGCAGTACTTTACACTTCCCCTTGTTAAATTGCATTAAGTTTCTCCCTGCCCATGTCTCTAGCCTGTCCAGGTCACTCTGGATGGCAGCACAGCTCCTGGTGTGCCAGCCACTCCTCCAAGCTTGGGATCATCTGCAAACTTGCTGAGGGAACACATCCCTCTTCATTTGTTAGTACAAGGTCCAGCAATACTCCTCTCCTTGTGTGCTCCTTCATCACTAATTCCTATCACAGAATTACAGAATCCCAGAGGTTGGAAGAGACCTCTAAGATCATCAAGTCCAACCATACCTATCAGCACCATGCCATTAAGCCATGCTGCCTTCTGTGGAGATGGAAGCATCCTAACTTGCCAGACCCTGCCCTTCTCTCCTCTTTGAATTGATTTGCCACTATCTTCACCAAAGGTACAGCACTCTAACAGGAAATAAAGCAGAAATTAGGTAAGAATTGAGGAAACAAGCAATGCTGAGAGATCTCTCTGTTACATTTCACCCAGACAACAGGATTTTAGACTAAAACTGTGTTAGACCAACCTCCATTCCAGAAAAAAAAAAGCAGCACTGAGAAGTTCTCCAGATGAAACTATTCATGCCAAAAAGCAACTACATCAGATGAACTGCATTTTGCATCCCACCACCAAACCAGTCACAGATGAGGGCACACAGAGACAGGATAAATCTCCCTTCTTACATAGTAATTAGTAAAGCCTTTCTTCTCCTCAATATCTGCAATGTTTGCTGAGACAGGCACATCATCTGGAAGCTGGTCAAAGTCACTGTGAAGCAAGAACAAAAGATTGAGGTTACTTATAGGAGCATCCAATGTACCTTAGGAGAAACAGCAGCAGGTAAGCACAGACAGGAAAAAAGCAAAGAAACCATGAGGCAGCATTGTTTGATAGCATAACTAGTGGTGCCTGCATCAACTGCCAAAATGCTGTTAGCTTTGCTTGGGAACATCCCAGTGAAGCAAGCTCTTACAGAGGCTTTGAAACAAAAGGACATTGACAGGGAGAACCCCCTAGTCACAGCAGGTAACATGAAGCCAGCACAAAGAGGCTTGTTTGAAAGTGTTAAAACCTGTGAAGGAACACATGAGAGTGGGCAAGGTTAGAGTAAGCTTGGAAGACCCTAGAAAGCCTTGGATCTGAAGGATCCCTGCAGGAACATCTCCAAAGCAGCCACATGACAATACTCTCCTGTTCCTTGTCTCTGTTGTCCCCACAATAAACCAGCATGGATTGCCAGGTGCTTTTTCCTCTGGGACTTCCCCCTTGGCACAACATCTTTGACAAACAGGAGACAAACTCACCTTTGCTTCAAGCTTACAATTCAGTGCTGTTCAAGTGGGGTTTACATTAACACTTCAGTAAAAAGGATCAAGAATGAGGAAGAAAAGATAATAAAGGAGGCAGAGAGAAGGAGAAGCTTTAAAAAGAAATGCCAAGCTGGCATCATGTTAACCATAGTGATAACACAAAACCCATGGCCATTGGCTCAAGTTTATTCTGCTGAAAGAACATCCTAAGCAGGGGCTTCCACAAGGTGTAGCCCATCTGGGAGGCTGAAGCAATGATGCTGTGCAAGCAGGACATGAATCAGCACCACCCACAACACCCAAAATACTACCACTTACTGTGAAGAGGGATGTGGGTATGGAGAGCAAGAGAGATCATTAGCCACGTCACCAAGCCCAGGAACAGGGAAACTGTTGGCAGCTAGAGAAAGGCCAACAACCTGCTCTTGTCCTAGGGGCTGCATATCTCCCACCAAAAGAAGAAAGTCCACTCCAACTTAAGAAATGCTCTGCTCCACACTGAGTAGCCTAAGAGTTTGGAAGCTAGGATAACAAAAAGCCTTTCAGAAGCATCAAAGAAGCTTGCATCCAAATGAAATGCACAGGTCAGAGCAGTTGCAGGGAGGCTTGTGGGGAGCTGGGAGAAACACTTTACCTCTTCTCTCGCAGCTGGCGGGGAAGAGACATGGTGTTCAGCTTCTGGAACGCAGAAAGCACAGCTCTACTCCTCCACTTCTTGGGCAGTTGCTGGTTGAATTAGGATGAGCACAGCCCAAACAATTCTCCCTGAGTAAATCAAGAGCCCTTTGCAAGGCCTCAGATGATTTCTTCTGTGCTTCCCCACCCCCATCAGATTGAGGAAGTGCTAGAGGAAGAGCAGTCAGAAAGGAAGAGTGTGCTGTGAGCTCCAGCACGGACCCAAACTGCCACGCTGCACAAACCAAAAGCTGAGGGCAAAAAAGCAGAAATGATAAGCTCCATGTGCTATTGTCCACCTCTACACTGCAACATCTCTCTCTAGGGAAAGCCAATAGGTGGCCTCAACAAATTCCAGTTTGCCTCAGACAAAACACCTCCCTCTGCACCTCTACACTAACGTTCCCAAATTAGAATCCTAGAATCCTAGACTGGTTTGGGTTGGAAGGGACCTCTGGAGCTCATCTAGTCCAACCCCCCTGCAGTGGCCAGGGACATCCCCAACTAGAGCAGCTTGCCCAGAGCCCTGGCAAGCCTCACCTGGAATGCCTCCAGGAATGGGAACTCAACCACCTCCCTGGGCAACCTGGGCCAGTGTTCCACCACCCTCGTGGGGAGGAACTTCTTTCTAATGTCCAGTTGAAATCTACTCTTCTCCAATTTAAAACCATTGCCCCTTGTCCTTTCACTGCAGGCCTTTGCAAACAGGCCCTCTGCAGCCTGCTTGGAAGTTCCCTTTAGGTACTGGAAAGTCACTAGTAGGTTCCCTGAAGCCTTCTCTTTGCCAGGCTAATTAGCAGGAGTACTTCTGATCCCTTCCTGAGGCTCTGTGACTCCTCAGAATCATCCTTCCCATGGACCAAGAGCCAGGAGGTGGAGCTAAAGAATAAATTTTCAAGTGGGAGCAGCAAAGGATGGTCAGGAAATCCAACCTAGTCAAGCATTAGGGGTAGCAGGGTAACAGGCACAGGAAATGAGGGAATGAGCTCTGAAGGATGGATGAATGCAAGTAAGAATATGAAAGAACAGAGATATTTTCAGCTTCACAGGCTCAAAACAATCCACATTTGCCACCTACACATCACAGAATCACAAAGGTTGGAAGAGACCTCCAAGATCATCAAGTCCAACCATACCTAGCACTCCCATGCCACTAACCCATGGCCCTAAGGAGAGCATCTACATGTTTGTTAAACCCCTCCAGGGATGGTGACTCCAGCACCTCCCTGGGCAGCCTGGGACAAGATTTAACAACCTTTGCAGGGAAGAAATTCCTCCTTATATCTAATCTAAACCTCCCCTACTGCAACTTGAGGCCATGTCCTCTCCCTGTTAACCCTGGAGAAGAGACCTACCCCCAGCTCACTGCAACCTCCTGTCAGGTAGGGTAAGATAGGGTAATGGCTCACCCAAAATGAATCCTGACTGCCCTGCCTTGTACACAAAGCATAGTGAGAGGGCATTTGTATAACATCAGATAACAATCTGCCAAGAAGAAAACAGAAGGAAGAAAACAGCAAGGAAACCTTCATTTCCTAACAGTGCAGAGAAGTTGCAGCAAAGCTTATCTGCCTTAGTCACAAGATGGTGTGTAGTATCTTTGCCTCCCCACTTGAGGCTTTGCCTTTCCTCCTCCTTCTGCTCTCAAGCACAAAACTTTGCAGCTGAATGGAACAAAAGTTCACCCAGCATTCTTCAAAATAAAACTCTTCAACATCAAAATGTACAACTGCAAGCAGCAGCCTTGAGAGTAAAGTGCCTGTCAGTGCATGTTAATGAAGTAACTTCTTCACCCCTCTCTTTCCTGGGGATAGCTGAGCACACCACTGCAGAATCTGGGAGGGGATCTAGTGTCTCTGGATCAGAAGGGACCAGGCCAAGCTACCAAAGGCTGAGCTGTATTTTCTGAGGGATCTGCTGCTCTGTGCTGCCCACAACACAGACTTAGGAGAGTGGTTTTCAGTGGTGATGTTGGACAGAAGTATTTCCCCAGACCTTCACACTCTTTCTTGACTACGTCTGCTCAATGTGCAGTCCTCATAGAACCTGAAGTCAGGCTAATCTAGTTCTCTTTTCCAACCCCTAAGTCTCTCTCCCTTATTTCCTTTCTCTTCCCCTTTGGGCTAGCAGGCAGTGTCTGTCACTCCTTTAGTGGCCAGGAGAAGTCAGAGAGGCTCTCCTGACACATGTGGAAAGCACAAGAAATGTGCAAGGAGTGCAAGAGAGAGGCTGGAGAGGTGCTTTTCAGGTAATTGTTTCTATTCCATCATAGTTTTGACAAGAAAATCATGAAAGGGGAATTCTAATCCTGACAAATCTCCTGGAAGTTAATCTAGCTATAACACAATGCAATCTAGAGACAATCTTAAGAGACAGAGGATATGACACAACACAAAGAATACTTGTTCATTGTTGGGTCCTAGCTATGGCTTTCCAAGAACAAGTCAAGAGATAACCTCACAGCCAGGCAGTGAAGCACATCAACCAACCTGAGAGCAGCTCCTCACTTCCACCAGCCTCTGCTAGAGATCACAGCCAGCAGGAACACTAACCTGACAGGACAATGCTGAACCTGCTCAGAAATAACTGCTGGCTCTGCAGTATTTTCTTGTTCTGAACTAAACTCAAGCCAAGCCCTTCTCTCCTGCTGAAAAGGAAGATTCCTCCATCAGAAGAGTGGAGAGCTGATTGGTTAGAGGGCTCAGCAAGGATGGGAGACACTAAGATTTGCGACACTGCTTTGCCATGTCTGTGCCAAGCCAGTGCCTCAGCTACCAGGTGTCTGAGAGAGACAGAGAGACAGATCCAGAGAGGTGATTCTGCCACTGCACTCTGCTCTGCTCACACCTCCTCTGCAATACTGGGTCCAGTTCTGGAGCCCTCAACACA